>WBMZ01000745.1:132500-149987 GCA_013400975.1 Atrichornis clamosus | reverse complement strand
CTGGCCAGGCTCAAACCAAAACCCTGTCCTTCATGCTGGGCCAGACGGCTCTGCCATAGTCACATCAGAGGTGATCAGGGATGGCTTCCAGGTGAAAACGCAGAAATGAAAGAAGTTACAGGAGCCCTTCAGTAGGCAAAGAGAAAAGGCAGGACACAAGAGGTAGGATAAACTCACGGGTCAGTGTTATGAACAAGGTTCTGGGGTGTGTGACCCCCAAAAAGAAGTTCACAGGGTGAGGACTACTCTCAGGAATTAACTCCCCATGGATAACTCTTAGGATTGCAATTGCATGACTGATAAAAGCTTTAAACTTGAAACAAAGGGGAGAGGCTTGGGATATTCAGTCTCCATGCCTGATTCTAATGCAAGGCAAAAAAGGAAAATCATATAAATGAGATTATTGCAATGGGTAATAGGACACGGAAGGGGAGAGGAATAGGCAGCAAGAGAATACGGGAATAATACTGAAGAGAGGAATGAATGTTTGTGTGATACGTTTAATGAAATTTGCTATTTAAAACTGGATTAAAATAGAAGAAAATCAAGAGAAATGCTGTGTATTAAGACCAGATACATATAGGAAGAAGAATCTCTGGTGCAGAACAAAAGAAAAGGATATTACAAGAACAATAGAAACACATTGAAAGAGTAATCTTACCTCAAACACAGGCATTGAAATATATGCATTATTTAAAAAAGAAGGAAAGGTAAAAGGCACTGAGGTAGCAATTCTCATTAACTGATGAAGTAGACTGAAAAGAAATAAGAATTGATTGCTTCAGTAAAACCCAGAAATAGGCTGACTCAAAAATCACTTTTGGAAAGCCTGAAAAAGACAATCGGTGGGAATTAAAATAGCATCTGTCACTCACTTTGATGGCTGGATTTTATTATGGCTGGAGATCAGCATCTTACTCCAAGAAACTAAGGAAACACAGCATTAGAAGAATTTCAAATTCACCATACGGTAAACAATGCTTCCAAACACAGAAGGACAAACTATCTTTGTGTGAAAGGGATATGTTTCTACAGCAACTAGTCCCAGGCTCTAGAGCAACATCACATTAGATACAGTTCTGATAAGTACCAAAACACATTAAGGTAACTGCTTGAAGTTTGGTCTAAATGACCATGAGCTGATTGACAGGACATAAAGAGGCTNTTACTCCAAGAAACTAAGGAAACACAGCATTAGAAGAATTTCAAATTCACCATACGGTAAACAATGCTTCCAAACACAGAAGGACAAACTATCTTTGTGTGAAAGGGATATGTTTCTACAGCAACTAGTCCCAGGCTCTAGAGCAACATCACATTAGATACAGTTCTGATAAGTACCAAAACACATTAAGGTAACTGCTTGAAGTTTGGTCTAAATGACCATGAGCTGATTCAATTTTTAACACAGGACATAAAGAGGCCTAGACCCATGATCTGTGATTTTGAGCATAAAATGTCCAGCAAGCCAGAAAGTAAAATCTTAAGACCTTTAGGATCTGAATGTAGCAAGGATTTGGCCTCAAGGGTACAAAAAAGTCCCAGGAATTTGTACCCCCATCCCATCCTCACTATACACAGCGAGGGGGAAAAATCATTGCGGAGTAAGACAAACACTCCCTCACAAAAAGAGACTAGAAAAGAGATCAAAAGAAAGAGCTGATCAGAAAATAAAAACTTATTTAACCTCAAGAAGTGCGAGATAACTACAGATGGGGAAGACTCTCTGTGGGAGATCCTGCCATAGAAACACACAGTAAGTATGCATCAAAATAAATGAATGCATTGACAAACAAATAGAAATGTTGCTGTTGGGGCATTTTTCACTGGCCCTCTGTTCCAGTGATCCCAGTGTAACTCAATTTTTACCAAGATCTGCTCAGCAAAAAGCAGCATAGCCACTTCCAAGACAGACTGGAGCTCACTTATGCTGGAAAGATCTGGCAGTCTATGAGCCTACCCTGTCCCATGTCACTGCAAACGAGCTAAGCACATCTGTTTTACTTTGCATGGCATTGCATGTGAGGAACACTTAGTTCCACATCTCCAGTCTGGGCATTTACTTATTCAGATGTGTCAACACCACCATAAACCATCTGACCTTACCAAACTAATTTTGACTACAGGAACTGCATAAGATTTTATACGTATTTCACAGTGGCTCTGAAATGGCCTTGGAGAGAGTAGACTTGGCAGAAATGGGTGAGGAGCAAAACACAGGTAAAGAAAGGGCAAAAAAATTTATATATTGACTATCCCAGCAAAGGCATGTAGTGATTGAACAAAGGGTAATGGCTTTAAACTGAGAGAGGGTAGACTTAGATTAGATATTAGAAAGAAATTCCTTACTGTGAGGGTGGTAAGGCACTGGAATAGGTTGCCCAGAGAATCTGTGGATGTCTCATCCCTGAAAATGTTGAAGGCCAGGTTGGATAGGGGTTTGAACAACCTGGTCTTCATGGAAGGTGTCCCTGCCCACAGCAGGGAGGTTGGAAAAGATGATTTTTAGTGTCTCTTCCAACCCAAATCATTCTATGATGTTTAGGAAAAGTGAGAGGTTGAAGCTGGCCTTTGCAGAACAGATATGATGCAAATAGGAAAAGACAGCCCAAATTTCCCACAGCACAATCCCAGTACTGTGCTGTGAGTGCAGACAGGAGGAATCACACACAGAGAGTCACCATGAGACCCTGTAGTGTTTTGGGGCAGGGATGGTGTTTATACTGTATTTGTACAGTGACTAAAGCTAGCAGGCATTGAGCTTTGACTCAGATTTCTGAATGTGACTGTAATAACTACATAGATTTTTTTTAAAGGACAGGTTTGGGCCTCAACTACTTTTTACACCAAGCACAATAATGTGTAAGAGCAGCTACCTCTCTCACTGTGGAAGGCAGGGTGTATTCAGGCTTCCTCCTGCTAGGGGGCTGAGACCTGGCGTATCGTGCCATATCTCATGAACTTCAGCATTATAATCAAAGCCTTCTGAGCACGGCGACTGGAATGTGGTGAGGGCTGTCTTTACTTCATCAGGTGCTCCTGGGGATATGGAATCTATGGCCAAGTGCAAGAACCAAAATCATATGCCTGGATGCAGCCAGGGCAAGTGCAATCTAGGAACAGCTCCTGTTGTAACCTGTCATAAGCTGGTGTAACTGGGAAGGATCCAGGACAACCTGTAAAGTCTGAGTCAATTTTTCATGCTAATCCCACTGAGGGGCTGGGGTTGGTGAAGGCTCTAGAGAGCACCAGCCCCACCTAACATGATGGGCAGGAATTATTCAGGCAGTATCCCAGAGTCGAGAGTAGTCCTGTGATCCCACTGAAAAGCAAATAATGTGGGCAGCAGTGATGTGCACTATTCATGCTAGGCATGGGGATCCTTTGCAATCCTTTACCAGTCCTTTGATCTCTCCAGTGCTGCCTCCCAGTGTCACTGGGGATTTCTCTGTCCAGTTATTCCTCCTACCACTGCTATGCATGTGTTGGAAATGGCTGCCTGTTGTGTCACCTCAACCTGCTATGGCATGTGACAAATATTCCCAATAACATCTCCCTAGAGAATCCAGAATTTCTTGTTTAGGGTTACAGAAACTTTTAAAAACATTGGATGTCACACAGGGCATACACCTCCACCAATGTGAAAATAATGTGTGTGGCTCTGCTCCTTCAGGCGACTTCTTCGTGCATCAGGTAAATGATGAATTACCCTGTCAGTCAGAGCTCTTCCTTTCGGGGAGATAAAGAGCATGTGCCTGAATAGAAGTTACTTGGTTTTAGCTGCCACACAGCCTCATGGATGGATGTGACAGGTTCCTTCTGTGGTGTACAGTCCTGGGAGATGACCCTTAGATCTGGTGTGGGATTTGGTGTGAAGTGCTGGGAAACAGTGACCAGAGCTAAAGTTTGGGCTTCTGAGCATCACCTGATCTAACCAGAAAGAGCTTAACCTTCTTGTCATCATGATATGATAGACATGAGGGTAGTGAGCCTGGTGCAACCAGGTTGGTCCACTGCCAACAGGTCTGAAACGTGCTTTCAGCATGTGGGTGCCTATGCCAAACAGTTTGGAGCGTAAAGAAAAGCTGTACAAGTCCTACTTTATTTTTTACTGTACTGTCTAATAGATGCTCTGTCAAGTTATACATTTCTTGCTGTGACAAATTATTCCTCTTCTCCTGACAGGACCTCCAGCTGAGTCCGCTGTGCTCAATTAGGAGAAAATGCATATTTTAATCCACCCCATGGTGTAGTAACATTTCACTCTGTGGCCTTGGCAAAGGCGCCATTTAACTATTTCTGCAGTGGTTTCACATGCAGCACATTATTCTAATGTCAGCGGCATTTCCGTCTGTTCTACTTTCCCTGGCAGTACTCCCCTAGGCATTGGGATGTGGACAATTAAAGCCCACTTTATCATTTTGGAACCAATGATTTCCTTACCCTGATATAGTTCATCTCTACACAGCAGCCGCTCTTACCACTGCAGCCACTGCAGTCCCCTGGTAAGTTGTTGTGACCACCCTCCACTTACGGACCAGCAAAAGGTGCTCCTGTGCCCTTCCTGAAACAGTGCATCGGGGCTCTGTCCTCCTTGGTAGCCGTGACCAGCTTCAGACCTCCTCCAGTCTACAGCAATGAACGGAGATCACCTCAGAACCACCTAACCATAGAGTACCTCTATTATACAGAAAAATGCGCCCTCTTTCCAATAAATCATCAGGACTTCTGTGAAATGTCTTCTGATTCTGTAGTAGCACTTGAAAACTACCCAGGCATGACTCAGAAGTCATGGAGAGTTGATGAGATGGGAACCCACATGACATTACTTTTATGGTGCAATATGGCTCTTTTCACTGTTTGCAGGGAAAACTAACAATTAAGGGTTATTTGTGGGGAAAAAACAGCCCAGGGAGAGGAATAAGCTGCACAGAAAAAAAAAAAAAAAGTGGAAGAGTCTTTACAGAAAATCAGGATCTCTATGGAACTATTCAGTTGTGCTGGTAGATTCAGGATGAGATCTGCCCAGATGGATGGCACTGCTCTTTGTGACTGTTTCCAGGTTATTTTTGGCCCATTGAGTCTCAGAAACACTTCTAGAGAAATCTTTAATTTCAAATTCCAATTTTTAGCCTTCTCATGTTTTTGCAAAGGATCTTCTCACATGCTATTTTCTTACCTGCAATCAGAGGTTTGGTAATTCAAAAATCTTTTTTGCCCGAAATAAACTCAGGGTCCCTGATGTATTCAGTAGCCTGAAAATCCCATTAATTATTTGAAACCTTGGTTAGCTGAATTAATTCAATGCCTTCAACTCAACTTGGATAACAAAGGTTTGACTGCATTTTTCTTTCTTTTATGTGAAGTGTGCTCTCTGGTACTACTTACCCTATTAAAAATATATCTTGCCTTTTAATCAGCACAAGGAAAACAAAGATAAGCGCGCTGAAAAGGGCTTTGAAAAGCAGTTAAAGTAGCAGAGGAATTATGTGCAAGTCTGTAGAGTATATTTATGGTTATAAAACATCATATAAAAATTTAATTGGTACCTATGAAAGACACCAGCAGCTGGGTTGAGAGGGTTCTCCACAGAACAGTTCAGCAAGGCAGCAGTAGAACAAATGTTTGTCTTTTCAATACACTCAAAGCCTGTCCTGGAGCCCAAATGGCCCAACCTACTGAGTCCTTAATTTCTCTAATGTGGCCAGCCAAGGTTGGCCAGGGAAAGGGATCGGTGTGATCAAACACCTCTGGTTATACTTTCAAGGCTTTGTGTGAGCAAAGGTAGCCAAAGTAAGCAAATCAAGTCAGTTTGAGATTAGGATTGCTGCACTTGAAACCTCTCACACTGCCCTGCAATACACCTGCAAGTCAACACACCCACCCACAGTAGCTCTGATGGCTCAGGTACATAGCAGACCATCTAGTCTGCTATAACCACCAGGTGATCCCAGGACTCCTGAGGAAAATCCATTGGCAATTAGAGGCCTCTGGGACATGTCAACTCCCTCATTAGCAGCAAGTCTGGTAGCTACCTCAGACATGAAAACCGAGATATGTGCACAACAACCTGGGCTTTTATTCATAGCACCTAATTTCCACGGGTGGACACTGAGGTCTCACTTCACATGACCCAAGTTGCTCCTGCAGCACCACTGCTCATTCTGACACTGTGCATCACTGTCACCTGATGTGGTGGGTGTGCTGCACAGACTTTGCTACTGGAGAGCTAGCTCAGCCATTAACTCCTTTGAGATAGTTACTAGTGCATTTTATTGTAGCTCTGTGCTGGATCTGAAACAGAGCCTTAGAAATTAAAAGCTCCCCACGAGATATGGGAATATCTCATTAGCAAAATTACTTTTTTCCAAGAGTGGTTTTTGTGTAAACATAAAGCCCTTCATTTACAATGAGAGCATTTCAGCAAACATTTCTTCTTCCTATTTTAATCTAATTTGCCAAGAACATGTATTTTTTCTTGTACTCATATGGAGAGGAGCAAGCTCCTTCAGGAGTTGGCTGATGAGGTACATTTTTCCAGCAATGGTAAGTGCAAACACAAATGTAATCTGGGTGGGACTTTTTGTTTAGCTGTTCTGCTATTGCTTAGCTTCTTTATCTTACTCAGCTAGATGAGTCCTCGCCCTACTGTTGCAGGGTCTTATTGTGTTGTGGTATCACATGTCTCACGTTGCAGAAAAGAGTAGAGGTGATTCACAGGACTTATTTGAAGCAGGTACAACCTGCCTGGCTGCCCAGTACAGCCGGCCCAGACCACGTTCAGTCGGAGGCACTGGTCACACTTCTTTATACCCAAATGGGAGATAATCAGTACTTGGTGTGGTTTTGTTTTCTCCTTTTTTTTTTTTTTTTTTTTTTTTTTTTCAATTCAGGAATCAGGAGCAAAGAGAGAAGGTGAGGAAGGGTTGAAGGAAATTCAGTTAGGGAAACAATGACCTGTGGATGAAAAAAGCCTTCCAGACAAATAACTTTAGGAGTGAGACCTAAATAACCTTGAGTTGTTTTCACATGCACAAAACAAGCAATTTGAGGGGTTTGTCACCAGGCCTTGAAAGAAGAACGCAAGAATGAGACTGGATAAGGTAGGAGAAGTGAAATGGGCAGCATTTATCCAATCCTCACTGTGGAAATAGGATGGGGGAGTTAACAGAAGCTGTAGGTCTTGCAGAATTCCCAGAAACGGGCTGAAGGACAAGGACCAGCTGGAACAATACTGGCTGTGCAGCCCCAGTGTAACAGGTCAGGCCAGAGCACCAGCAGACTGATGAACATCTGGGTGATTGGATGTGTAACCCACAGATGCATAGGAAAACTCCTCTCTGTCAAAAGTGACCACGCAGAGATCCCTGTAACTTTGTGAGGATTAGGACATAGATGTTCACTTCTTTCTCCCAGGGCAGAATTTCTTGCCCTAGAATTTTTTGCCAAGTTAAACTTATATAAATTTATCTCAGCTTCCCACCCCACTGGGAATGCTGTAATAAGTGTTCAAATTCAAAGGTGAGGCTTGTTAATACTATCTTTGTGACAGATTTCTCAGAAGAGAAAAAGATGAGCAAAAACTCAGCTCAAAGCCTTGATCTGGCAAAGGAAATGTTTTCCAGTCACAGCTAGGAGCTGCCAGTCTGCAACCAACAGGCACTGAAGGAGCAGGGGAGAGAACTTCCTTCTGAACATGCCTCGGGGACAGAAGCACACTGGTAACCAGTCTTTATGTCACTGTTTCTCTCACAATTTTGGGATGCGATTGGCAAAGCAAGTCACATTAAAAACCTGCAGATAATGACATGAGTTGTGAGGTCAAAAAGGGCATATTAGTCCAACCAGTGAGTTGAAGGTGAAGTCCAGCACTCCTCAGTGCAGGCTCAGTGCCCTGTCAGAGAATGTTTCCTCTGAAATTTCTCGCCCACCTCTGGATGCGACAGCAGCATATTTGCATGCCACGTGTACTCCAGTGAGCCTCACCTTCAGAAAGAGGATACCAGACAATTACGAGCACACTCTCTGATGATCAGTTCATTTACAATTCCTCCCAAGCACGGGTTTGGGATTGTATAACACAAGACGTAATACCGGCCACTCCAATAAGACAAATCAAGAGAGATGTGCAAATGAAGAGATGAGCATTTGTCCTTGAGGGAGGACATTTAGCATACCTAGAAACACAACCATTTTTAAAATTAATTAATCCCCTTAAGGAATTGTGAGTGATGGATTAGAGACCTTAACTGGGGAAGCAGTCTGTGACACGGTGTGTGTTTGAAGAGGCACTGAAAAAGGACGTGAGTTTGCAGTCTCATGTGCTTAAGGAAAACCATCAGCCTCAGAGTGGAACATATTTATTGGCTGGGGAAGGAGAGGCTCAGGGGGACCCTCGGAGCTACGTGCAAGCGGAGGAGTATCTGTGGCACCTACCACTGTCCAGCCAGCCAGCTGTGAGAGCAGCAGTGCGAGAAGAGGAGGGGGAAAGCTTAAAGCATCACCAGGGAGGAATACAGCATGCAATGACATTTTAAAAACATATTCCTGGCGCTGAGAATCATCTAGATAAGCAAGGTAGCAGACAATATGCAGATTTCTTATTTAAATGGAAAAGAGCAGCAGGACATAGCTTCAGATGTGCTTCCTTGCTAAATCTGCCTGCTAGTTTTTGAGTCTGAGTCATCTCTATCTTAGTATGCAATATGTTCCACCAAGTAATGAGATTTCTTTGCATTTTCACTGTATTAGATTTCTCTACACATCAAATATTTAATAAGAATTAGCATCCAGCCATCCTCCCTCCTCCCCTCCACAATAATATTAACTTCTACTGAGATACCAACATTTTGCTATTCACAGTGCTGCTTTGAAGGGTAACTTAAAAAGCCCTATATATTTTCCAAGGGATTTGCTCTGACCCTTTGCAAACACAGAGTAATTAAGAAAAAGAATGACCAGGAGAAAAAGACACAGTAAACTGAAGGTGTGCAAAGAGACTTCTCATTAGTCTTTGTGTCAGTTACAGTATCTGAGGAACAATATCATAGCAATAGCATATTTATTTGATGTGGCACAGATATCTGGGCTCACTGTTACGGATGGCATTTGCTCTTAATGCTTAAAGTACCTCTTTAACAAAATGGCACTCCATAAAAATTTAGTGTGTTCCTGCTGTAATTAAAAAGCCCTAGTCATTTTTGCATTTATGATATAAACTATAATAGCTGTAAAATCCCACAATTAATTTGCGCCAACATTTCATACTTGAGAAATTCTCATTACAAATTTCATTACTTATTCACTTATCTGTAATTTGTCCTATATAACCTAAAGAATATTAACAAATTTAGAGTCACTTTTGCTCTATTAAAAGCTAAATAGAAAAGCCTTTCACCTAGCAAGCCAATTGTGATAACATTCTCGAGCCTGCTCCAAAATGGTGGTCAGGCTACACAAAAAGAGATATTCTTTATGAAGCACAAGCCATAAAGGACAGACTAAAGCCCTTTGGAAACTGCATGATGTATCCCGAGCTAATCCACTGCACCTTCATTAGTTTAAAAGCCTTCCAAGGTTTGAGTGTCTTACACTGAGGCTGTGAATATGATACACAGCCAAGGGCAGGACTGGCAATAAAGCAAGCAGAAAATGATCTCTCAGACAAGAGTGACTCTGCAACATCCAAACGACAGGCATTTCTGTTCCCTCTTCAGTTTTCTTCCTGCCACTCACAATGCTAGTTTGTACTCTGGATGTCTGCAGGATTTCGAGGGCTGTAAAATCTTGAGGAACACTGACACGAAGTCCGAGTCTTCCTACAAATAAGGGGTGGTGCTAGAACAAGGCAGAAGAAAGGACTAGCAGGAGAGGACTGCACACATGAGTCAGCAGGAGGGGGGAGAGAAACTTTTGTTGCTCTATGAGTTCTCCCACCTGCTGAATTCATACAGTGTGACAGCGAAACCACCCAACGGCTCTTGAACTGCTTTTGACCATATTTTCTTCATGGCGTTTTGTCCTCTGTCATATCATCTGGGGCCAGGGCTCCAACCCTACAGATGCCAGAACTCTGCTGAAAGCAACTGAAATAAAGAAAATTATTATCTCCAAGATTGCTGACAACACCTTCCTCCATCCAAGTCCAGTCCAGTTCTCCCCAACCCCAAAGCAGCATTTCCAAACATGCTTTTCATGAATTGTCACCCTCTCTGTTTATTTAAACTCATTTTTACTCAAAAAAGGATGCTTTACTCCTTTCCTAGTTCTTGACTATGCATTTGCAGGACAGTACCACTCACCTCACTCACTGCGCTAATGGGCTTTTCCTGCCAAGCCTTGCACGTGATGGTAAAATACTGTGACAATAGAAGCCAGCAAGGAGCAGACAGGGAAAGTTGAAACTCAGATGGGTCATCTGGTAAAGCAGAAATAAAGACATTTTCTTCCTCACAAGGCAAAGCCTAGAAGTACAACTCCACCTCCAAAAAAACAGCTCACTGAGCAATTTGTAATACAGTTACAGTAGCAGAGTCCTGCATGTTTTCTGATATGTTGAGAAGAAATAAGTTACAATCTCCTAAAGCATGGGTAGGCTGAAGCAACAGAAAACAAACTGGGATACCATCAACTTCATTTAACTGAGAACACTCAGAAGAGTACAAATACTAAGATTTGGTACCAATAGTAAAAATGAACTTTGACTGACTTTGCATTTTGACTTTGCAAACATTACGGAATTCATTATAAGCCATTATGCAAATTAGAATTATGATGGAAAACAAGGCCTGAAAACAAGTAACTTCACCTCCCTGCAATAGAACAAAGCCCAGACACACTGGATCAGGACAGCATCACTCTGTTTCCAAAAAATTATATTCACAATGAATGGAGACTCAAATATGAGTATACACATATGAACTATATAAAGACATGCATATATTCTCTCCATCCCAACAATATATAACACTATATTGGCATTTTATACCACATTCATTTTATTTCAATCTGTAATTAACTTCCACAAAATTTAACTGCGAGGCAGGAAATAACTATTCTAGTATAAATAAACTTGCTTCTGAAAATGGCAGCTTTAACACAATCAACAAACAATTCATATATGAAAGAAAATGGCATACTTATTAGTTTTGTGTGCTTCACCTTTTATGAAATATTATGGTGTAAATTGAAATTTTATATGATTTAATAAACTTATATGATAGCCAAGTACCCACATAACTGTTACAAACAGTACTCCTCTCTTCATCAGGGCTCTTGGCACTTGTGAGGGTCTCTTTCGTTACCAAAGCCTTAGCTTATGACAAACCAGACACTATTAAAATACCTTCAGAACAGTACATTTACAGCACCACCATCCCTAAAATATCCTCCCTTAATTCTGGAGGACTGTTGTAAAGGGCAATATAAGTCCTACCTTTCTTCCACCATGAATCGACTTTGCAAACAAGTTAACCAGCAGAATTTCCACTGTGCTTGTTAACAAGACAGTGGCAACAAACAAATATACACACAGACATATGTGGGGGTTTGTATCAAGATGACAGGTACTAAACTGGAATAACAGAAAAATTTGGAAGGGAAAAAGGTTTGGCCTCCAAATCTCTGGCTAGTTCAACAGAAAATACATAAAATGTAAAGTTTCTTTGTCTTTGGTGCATTACAGGCAAAGTACGATGCCAGCTGTTATCTTTCAAAAAGTTGCTGGCCCATCTAGACAAATGTTTCTCTGTAAAAAGAGGAATGATGCACTAGGCTTCTGGTTGGAACCAACTGTGTTCTCCTTAAAACCTGTGTAAATGCATTGTGCACTGGATGCACACACACCCCTCTGCAGCTGCCTTAAGAACAAAGACCATCAGTATTCTGACACTGCTATTTTTGATATGCTGGGTGGTATCACTTTACTTGCCAGGATTATGACACCCTTGACGTTCTTTCCTGTAGAAATACAGGGAGCCGGGTAGTTAGGGTCAATGTTTACCCTGGTTATCTGCAAAAAAAGTATCAATGAAGGAATGATTCAGTCAGGCCACCACATTCCCTGTGAGCCACCCTCAAGCATTTGCAAACAAGTCAAGTGAATGAAAGATGTTCCAGTTGCTCCCTTTGCTGCACGAAAAGTCAGCAGAGCTATAAACAGGGACTTTCAGAGGCAAAGGAATTGTCACTGGTTTTTGTTCTCTGCTTCTAAGTTTTAAACATGACCTTCCACCCTAGACTTTTAATGTAATTTTTCACTCCAGAGTACAGACCATTGCCCCTAAATTCATGCCTGAAATACATTTTCTGTGTTTGCAATACTTTTAGAAATTATGTTTATGGAATATCCTTGGAAGAGAATGAACTCTTTATTCATAATACATAAGCTTTACATTTTTAATAACAGAATTAGACCTTCACTGATTTTATAACTATACTATTAGCCAACACACTCTGGTTTCAAATTAATTTGAAATAACTCACACAATGACTTTCTGCAGTCAGGACTGGAGAAGCATGGACTTTGAAGTAGGCAGAGTCTGTTAAATTAAGCGGTAATTGCAGCTACTGCTAATGAAAGCACAGAACATTTTCCCTATTCCTCTGCACATAGCCCAGATTTCTTCCAAGACGGCAGAATGGATGAGCTGCTGATCACCTTTTGCTAAAATCTGATTTCAGAAGTGACACAAAGGTCTCTGAATAAACTGCCTTTCTCAGTATATTTTCCCTGCTTTGTGTATCCTGCATAATGATAACTTAAATGTACACCAGCACAAATTCCATGCCACCTTCTCATTAAATAGCAATATTGGATCAACACTTTCCATGCTCAGTAGGATCACATCCCACTGTGCCAAGAGATGCAAGGTGCGCAAACGCACGTGACTTAGAGACCTCTGCAGGTCTCAGTGGCTCGCTGCTCCAAGGAAAGGAAAGCTTTCCTTCAGGGCATGTGTGGGAGCTTTTCTGAGGGAAGACTATAATGTTTGCCAATCCCTAACACAATTAGGACCTAACTGTAGGGTTTAGGCGCTGCTACAAAGTCATTATTTATCACACAAGCCATCTTAATCCATAAGGTATACACATGCTGGACTTCAAGATTGGTAAAAAACACACATGATTGTGGAACAGAAAGTGTCTTTGGGAAAATAGCATTGTGATAATATCTCAGTCACTGGATGCTAACAGCATATAGAGGGGTTAATTTCACAAGACACAGGGTCTGCAAATAAAATGTTATATTATCTTGGAGTGGAAAAAACTCATCTCACCCCTCCCTCCAAAGCCCTCTAATATTTTAAATTTTCACAGGGCCTTATAGCGCAATACTGAACTCAAAAAAACCCCAGCTGCTTATGTAAGTGCTACTACTGCAAACTCAGTACCTGTAGTGATACACTCAAAATCCAACAACAATATCCCCATGTATGAGGTGAGGGACAAACTGGAGCTGTTTGCTTTGTCCACATACTTCAGAATGATCTGCTTTCTTCACTGCAGATATTTCTGTGGCTGAGTTGAACAGACTGACACATGCTAAGAAAGGCAGCTGGTGCTGGGCAGTTTCTAACCATGGAGGAGAAAACCTTCTCTACTTTTGAGGACTGACAGGTCCTCATATGATAAACCTGCCAGAAGTGTTACCTAACATTGTTGTCTGCATCGCAATCTGTTTCCCAGTAACTCTGGGTCTGAGTAGCAGTAATAGAATTAATTATACTTCATTTTGCTGTCTTTAACAGTATTGACCAAATTTAAGAACAAATGAGAAGCGCTTATCAAGCTTGAAGAAAATAATCCATCAGTGGCACAATTTAAATTCTCTGCAGTTCTCTTATTAATCAAAGTAACACTTACTATCCTATCTTCACTTCCCATTAACAGTCATTAAGCACTGTTGCTGATTGAAGCAATTTCTTTAGGGATCTCAACCTCATTTTTAAGAGAACCTTCTACAGTGGAAAACAATATCATATAGGAACAGCGACTTCAAGAGAGGAAGAAGGTTCTTCAATCATGTTCTGACCTTGACATTTCCCTGCAGAAGAAGTTCACCAAGTACACAACCAACATGCTCTAAACTTCTGACTTCTTTTTCCAGCAGCATCAGTGCGCCCCTATTAACCCAGGAGGAAAACCCCACTTCAAAAGATGGTTATAGCCAGCAGGTTAAGTGTCTTTAATTATTGTACTGGCCTGCATCAGTGATTATTATTTATAGAGCCTTTTCATACACAGGGAACCAATAAACAACAAACTCCCCACCTCCCCCAACAAAAAAAAAAGACAGTTTATTCTGTCATTTTACTGTCAACCCTCAGAGAAATCCAAGCTGTGATAAATCTCAAAGGTAATATACAGTACAGGAAAGATTTCTGATGTTGACTTTTTGTCCCCATTATAAACAATGTCACAGATTGATAGCTTTTGTTGGAAAAAATGCAGGTCTTTTCAGAGGAAACGTAGTACATGGATGTAACACAAAGGGGCAGGGAAAAGCCTGGACTATGAGCACCGAGCTGCAGCAGCACAGATCAATACATGTTCAGGGCTGAGGGTGCATTGTCTGAGCCCTACACTGTCCATCCTGGGCTTGTAGGTGGGACATGACCACACTGGGGTAACACAAGTTTGAAAAGCATTTCATGATTCAGGGAGTTCCTGTGACTCTCTGCACTCTCAAGGAGTTTGTTTTGTGGATGAGGTTCTTTAGGTTCCTTGCAAGGTCCTCGAGTTTACTGATTTACAAGTCTTCATCTTGTGCCATTGACCCCTAACTCAACACTCCCAGTTTAACTGCTTTAAAAAGTTCTAGGGAAAATGGTACTCTTCCTAAATCAGGAATGACACTGCAAGGCCAGAGAAATCAGAGCTAACCCTTTTTGAGCAACAGCAAAAATGCTGACCTATAACGTGTCATAACCAGGTTTCTATGCAAGGCAGATGTTCATCACAGCACAATTCATTCAGCACAATTTCAGAACCTGAAATACACATCTCATCATTTCCACATTTCTCTCAGAGAAGGACTTTAATTGACTGGGCATTTTTGTCAGTTATCCATTGGTCTCTTGGCCTTTAAACACAAATTTTTCTGGCTGGTGTGTGGCTGTGGCCACACCAAAGTGTCAACCTTGTTCCACTCAAACCTCCAACATTCAAGAGCTCATAAGATTGATCATCAATGTTCACACTGTGAACTGTTTCCAAAGTTTCCCACCCATCATACTGAGTAACTGAGTTCGCTTTATCCTTCCAGGGAAGAAAAATCCATCAATGATACTAAATATAGAGTCATCGCTTCTGCTTAAGGAGCACTTGACCTGAAAATTAGTGGCTGCCAGGAAATATTTTAGGGAAGTATCACTGGATATCTCCATGGATCTCATTCCATCAGTGTCTCACTTGTCAAAAAACATGTTACTGGTCTGAGAGGCATTGGGTCTATCCCAGTGCAGCTATTTCATACCCACTGCCACAGCCCTTCCACTTCAGGGAAAGAGAGAAATAGTATAAAAGTTTGGCTGTGTGCTCTGCCTGCTTACCACCTCCACTTGTGTTTACTCTGTGAAAATACAGTATGACCTTGGAATTCGGTGGTCAAGCTGCATACTGATTTTATTCCACATATAAACAGTAGGCTGAGTATCAGGCTGGCAAAATTCAGTCTAAAACAAAGGGAAGAACAAAACACCACTTAACTTCTATGCAGATAACTACACAATTCCAGATTCCACGATATGAAATGTTAGGCTAAATTTTGGATCAATGTAATACCTACTTCCATTAAGCACTTAAAAAGGAAAACATCTTACAAAGTGTCCCATTAGGCTGACAAATTTACAACACTATGAATAGAAAAACAGAATACAGCATTGTGTTCAGGGAGCATGAGTGGATTTCAGATCTGTAGCATTTCTTCATCTGTATGAAGAAGGTTAGATAGCCTATCACATACATTCCCGCTATTTATCAGGTCCAGACATGTGTATTAAAGTAAATTAACAATCAATTGTGGAGTGAATTATGGCAACTGTAGTGGAACTGAGTAGAGGCACATGGGAATATAGTACATTTAAGCTTCCATCTCTGCATATGTCACTTACCATTAATGCTAAAGATCATTTGGGGGAAGATCCTTGGGCAGGTACTCTCATACCCAGGACATCACCCTGGAAAAGTCCATGGTGTACAGTGGGAACGCTCAGCTCTGTTCTTCAGTAGCTCCATCCAGAGGCATAAAACTGTGCTGGTAGAAAATCTAAGATCTCTATCAATGTGCACATGATTGACAGAGTAAAATAATTGAAAACAAAGCAAGTATAGAAATAAAAAACACTATAGGATGACAGGAAGGCTCATTCTGTGCATAAAATCTTACCTTCTCGTTCTCCTTCTTGAGTTTAGCCCTGGTTGTAAGTCCCATAAAACAGACAGAATACAGAGGCACTAATTGGAGCACAGCTATTGAAATAATTTATGCCATAACATCCATACCTTTCTGTCATCTTTCTAGAGCACTTGGGCTGCAGTAACTATGTATTCTAATAAGTTAACTCATTGCATTATATAGCTCGTTAGTCAAACGAGTTGTTGGGTACAATCTGTTCCCAGTCCAGCCAGGGAAGGCTGTTTGTGTAACTACAGTGATACTTTACAAAAAGTTAGCACATTTAATACCATAGTCACAGAGCTGCAGGTAAGTTTTTCGTATTAAAATGGACAGATATATGACAGGACTAGGGGAAAAAGGTAATTTTTAATCTTATGCTTTTAATTTTTAATGTGAACACCATATTATGATAAACGTTTCCAGCACGTCTTACATAATAGAAAAATAAAACATTTCTGACCAGAACCAAGAGTCATACAATGTTGAAGGTCACTTGCCTTACAACTTTACAAAGAGTTCATTGATATAATGTGAGAATGAGGCAAACAGATGTAATTAAAATATACTAAAACCAATAATAAGAAACACTGGCTTTTGTTTACTCTGGAAGTGAGCAGGAACCATATTACCTCTGCAAACTATTCTCACTTAGCACAATTCAGGTGGAATTATTGCCATGACCTTTTAAAAATGTAGAAGTGTTGAATCGATAGCCTTTCAGAGGCACCACTGCGGAGGCAGAGCTGGCCATGCTGTGGTGGTGTGTATTTCTGCATCAGAAGGCAGCTGAAACCTAATTATCGTCAATCACACCGAGGTAAGGCAAGGGGGTGACAAGCCCTTGGCAGGCAGCGTAGGTGGGCACGAGCCTGTGGGGACGCCTTCACGTGCACAAGCACCCACCGCTCTTCCTGCACCCGCGAGGGGAGACTTAAAGATGAGCTCTAGGCAGTGCCACTCCTTCACAAAAACACACCCCGGTCAGAAGCAGCAACCTGCAAGTGACGTACACGGCACTGGCAGACTGCCACCATCCCGCAGACCTTGCAGCCACAAACCACACCAGATCATTGGGGCCATCACGATTC
>WBMZ01000745.1:47500-127500 GCA_013400975.1 Atrichornis clamosus | reverse complement strand
GGGAGAAAGATGCCGTGACTAAATATCAGATTGTGAAAGCTTGGAGTTCATTTTACTGTGAAAGGAAACATTGCACTTTATGTTAATAAACAACTGTAGGAGTTTTCACCATCCAGGAATAACTCAGACATTAGTCTGCGTTCTTTTGTCTGGAGAGCAGCAAGCAGGGTAATGAAAACAAAACCCGTCGAGACATAAAAATACAATTTATACCTTTTTATCAAGCAAAGAGAAAGTTGGTTAACGTTTGAAAAGGGAGCAGTAATGTATATTTATTGACAATTTTATTGTAATAATTAGATGTTTACACAGTCTGGACATTGTGGCTAAATCACTTCCAGCATGTTTATTTGCAAAGGGCTGTTTTCAGGGCAGTGCAGTAGGCTCATTAGGAAGACAGACTGTATTAAGATTCAGAGAAATTATTACTTCCCGGGCTTTGCTTCACTGGTTTGGATTTTAAATGAAATTTAAAATAATACACACACACAAAAAAAAAAGAAAAAAGAAAAAGAAAAGAGAAAAATTAAAAGCCCAACAGCAAAATCATCCAAATACTCAGCAGATTGGAAATTATGAAGTTAAATGGAGAATATTTTCTCCTGTAAAGGAAACTTCATCTTTTCTATTCCAAAATAATCTGGTATTGTACATTTGAAACAATATACAACATTGTGGATGCCACTTCCAAGTGCCTCTTTGTGGTTGTTAATATATATCACTTCAACACTTGTATTTATTTTTTGCACTCCAGCTAAATGGCTACATGATATTTAAGATATATCTTCCTCTTTTTACTTTATTTTTCAGGCAGCACTGTTAGTCCACTTTTAGGAAGTCTTTAAGTTAGAATTTGGTTTATACATTTATTTGATGTGTAGGGGTCTTTTTTTTTCCTTCAGCCAGCCAAAGAAGGATCACTTTTAACTTCAAGTCCTCAGAAATGTTTATTATTAACCCAGAAACTATTGCACACTTGATTTTTTTTTCATAGGCAAATAAGCAAGTGAAACTTTTATTTTCTGCAGAACTCTATTTGGGGGCTTCTTTAGTAATCAGTTTAAAGTGATTTGTTTGATCTGGAGTGAAGTTCACACATGTTAGGAGCAGCTAAACACCAAGTACAGATTTTTTCTGGGTTCACAAAGGTAAGAGAAAAGAAGGCAGCTGAAATGGAAGAGCTCTCAGCAATGCAGCCTTGACAAGCAAGTCCTTCTACATCAAGTTAAGAGCACTGTCCTGCATTTAGAGCAGTATCCATTTTAAAATTTAAAATCTCTTTTAAAATTAAGGCAGTAAATAGGCTATAATGTTGCTCCTGTCCAAGTGTGTTTCCATTACAATTAAGTAATCAATATGCAGCATTTATTGCTGAAAGATTGTGAATAGAGAGGAGCACATAAAAGGTACTGTGTGCTTAAACCTTCCTGGCTTTCCTTTAGCTACTGTTTAGTGACTTTTCCCCAGAAGCTGACTCATTAAAGGCCATCCAGTACATTCTAAATAAACGCTGTACACTCCCCACTCTCACAAATAAAAACAAAGATGATAAAAGAAACAGATAAAGAGATGTCAGTTTGCAAAGAAAATACTGGGTTATATTTCCTGAGAGCTGCACAAGCCAGCTTACAAACTTGAAATATTACAGATTTGGTTTTACAAGTCAATCACTGCAATATATTTGGCCTTGTAATTACTGTCAGTTTTGACAGGGAAGGCAACAATTTTTTTTTCCTGACATGTGACTTTCAATAAAATCAGGTAGCCACATCACAGAACACTTTCTCACACAGAAAATTAAAAGGACTTCTTATAGAGATAAAGAATACTGCCAGGATTAAATATATGTCATATATTCCATCCAAGAGTATGGAAAAAAAAAGGGGGGGGACTATCCTTACAGGTGGACCTGATCCAAAGCCTTTCATAAGGATGAGAATGTTTCCATTTACTTGAGTGGACTCTGGAAAAATCCCTTTCTGTTCTCAGAACAAACAACAGACAAAACTGAAGACTATTTTTATCTATTTCCTAAGACACCCAAGCGGTAATTAAAAATTTACTACCTAAGGTGAATAAGTGGCTACCATTTGAAATTGTAGCTATTTTGCTTAAAAACAGGGAATGAAATGCTTCGGAGGTCAACTAGAATCAATGTAACATTGCACAAACTCAAAATTGGCTTAAGATCTGTTACAGCCAAATACACTTTAAGGTATACCATACTTGAAAGAATTCTTTACCTTTTTAAAAATATACTAGTTGTGGACCAAATTAATTACTGAGGTAATGAACTAACATGCTTGCTGGGTGAGAAATAGTGAACCTGGTTCCTGCTTGGAGCCTGAAGTTGAAGGAGGATGAGGAGCACATGAACCCAAAGAGCAGAAGCATTTTTAGTGTACCAGGCAAAGAATAAGACTGGGCTTGTATGCATTCTGCCATTTCAGAGCAGTGTCAGCTCACCACTGACTTACAGAACTGCAAGAAACTGGCCTGGAACAGACCTCAGGAGGTGATTTAGTACATGCCCCAACCCTAAGGCAGGAATCGCCAGGGTTCAGTCGTTCCTAGCAGGTGAGTTCATTCCCTGCAGGTTCTCCAAATCCTCCAGAAATGGAAATCACAGAAGCTCCCCAGGCAACCAACCCCAATGCTCCGCAGCCCTCACCACGGGAAAACTTCACCTTCTGCCTGATCCGCCTCTACCTGGAAGCAATGTAAGCCTGTTATTTCTTGGTGTCATCCATGATTAACGTGATCCCATTTAGCAACTAGGGGTGTAAGACGTACTGAGGACAAAAGGCCAGTCAGGCATTCCTAACATGAGATGGAACAAATGATAAAAACTACCAATTTGGAGTTTCTTCTAAAGCGATGCCCTCTGTCACCCACCCTTCGTTCGGAACGGGTGGAATTACACCCCTGGCAGACTGGAGCAGACACTTGCCAAGCTCCTGGCGAGGTGCAGTATTTCCTGCTGCTTTCAGAACACGCAACTCCATTAAGTTTTCAGGATTGGACTTAATTATGAGAGCAATCAATTGGCCCAGAGAAAATAGAATATACTGGGAGACATGGGGACTGTCAGTGGCCCCTACACAGATGTGCCAGTACACCCACATAGCAAGATAAATCCTCACTGTTATAGACTTACTCCTTGGCTGACAGGATAGAGGCACGGCCAAAGCATTTATCTGCCATTGACAGCTGTCTGTAATAAAGATTCCTGAAGACAGTACTAGTACCTGCCCCAATACAATTCAGATTTGGTAGGGAAATGGAGCAGACAATGAAACAGGCAGGGTCAAACACAACTTTTCTCACAGCTGGCAGATCTGCAATGTTTTCAGAAGAGTAAAACCCAATTAATCCTGGTATAATCAATCAGACCTCAGCCCAGAGTGTACAGACCATCAGTGTGTGAACTGGGAGTTCAAAATGAGTAGGATGTAAAATACTTCCATCTGGTTACAAGAACTATCTGACGCCAAGGAGATCTTCTCTGGAGATCAAAATCACTAAAGCCGTTCACTTTGTGTTCATAATACCCCCTGTATTTGTTAAGTGCTGGGTACGGAGTGATTCTGAACATCAAGAACCACTTCATAGATAAATTGGTGCCCTGTATCTAGGTGGGTAACTCATGGTTAGCAGTATCCTTTAAATGACAAAAATTAACTTTCCACAATATTAACAACTTGATTCTAAATCCTGTCTCTCACGTCAGTAAGAAGTTTCAGGAGCACTTGCAGTAAAGCCAAGGGAACCACGTGACTAATGCGTACTCTTGTCAATGAGGAGTTAATACTGTGCCCTCAAATTAAGAATTACCTACACAACTTTTGCTGAGTTAAAGGGGGAGTCATATGGCTAAATTGCCTTGTTTCAGACTATACATGCAGAACTGACTGTTTTAAAGAAGCAGACAGTGGAAAAGACAGAAGACATTTGTGTCATTGACAACTGCCTACATTTCAATTTTTTTTCTGTAATACCAGCAAAAATGACAACACTTAGGATGAACAGAACATTCAAGAGCCCACAGACATGGGAAGGACATACACTACTAAGTATTATAATGAATATAGTCTGAATAGCTCCTGTAATTTCAGTTAATACATTTAACAAACAGTATGTCTACTGTTACTGTTAACTAGACAAAATTTTTGAAATAATTGTCTGCATTATCACAATTAATTCATGATAAAACACTGTTTACCAAATGAATTATGCTGTATACCAAATGAATTACCAAATTATGCTCTCAGTAGTTCCTCAGTACTCCATTCAATGATCCCTATGAGTCACCCTGGTCAGTTTTAGACTGAATTACTCTAACACATATTCTCCATGTGTCAGATGTTATGACATCTAAGCAAGGGTATTTTGCATGAAGGCGTCCTTAACATCAACCAGAATGTGCAAAATAGAATTCCACTGAAATAACATTATCATTACCATTTAATGAAATGGGCATGATGAAAACCCTTTGTGGTCCATGTATGCTTCTTGGAATCATCAGCTTGTCTGAGGACCCCCAAATGGGAACATATCACATCATGGTTTCATATGCCATTCTGTCAGATCAGGCTATAATTCAAAACCCCGATCCACACCTGATGGACAAACACCTGCATAAATTTCTAGCTCATTGAATTTATTAGAGGTGCTCAGAAGCAACACGGCAGCTGAAGGGCCTAAGATAATATCAGACATAGATCAGTCAGGCTCAGTTTTCAGCAAAGGGCCCTTTGTTCTCCTCCGCTTGCCAAAGTCTGACACAGACCACCACTGGCATGGACTCAGGTTCACACTCTCAAGTGGGCATTCACATAGTCTGCACCTGAAACATTAATTTGACCCAATTCTGTAAAAACTTGACGTTTTAGGAAGACACCTCATGGTACATGTTCTCCTCTCCATAATTTGCATAAGTAAATGAATGCAGGAGTAAAGTGAAGACAGTATTCACAGAAATGCAAATCATAAACACGGTCTAGTGATTATTCTGGCTGATTCCTCTGCATTTTGAACTCTCTCACTTGAAAGTTTACAAAGCTCAGGAGAGAAGATGTTTGTTTCCCGAGCTCTGCTTTAAAGCAGCACTAGACACATTAGGGGGAGGCAATTCTGGTCACAAGTCGATAATGACCTATAAGTGACCTTGAGTGGCTATCACAAGACAGTGAGTAGCTGAATAGGTAATCTCAGTCTAAAAGTGGTTAAGTATACTGTGTGAGTCTCAAAAGCAGAAATGAATGAGTGGACAGGAAGCCGGTTAGTTTATAGACCTTCCAAAACGGTTCTCACAATTGCTAATGTGGATTGCCTATTTTTCAGTCAAGTAATGGCACTGTAGATGCATAGATTACCCACTCCTCCCCCTTTCATTGTGGTCTAGTACCCTAAAACTAAGTCCAAAATCAGCTTGAAAATAAGAGGAAAAGATGTTGCAAAACATTAGTCTGGAGTATTTTATTGGTACAGGCAAACAAAAATTACTGTCACAGAAGACACAGAGATTTTGATAAGATACAGCTAACACAATGCACTAAAGTGGTGGGAAATGTAGGACAACTAAAGAGGAGTTAATAGAATAGAGCCTTTCAGCAACTGGAAATATTTTTTTTAAAAAGCTAGAAATACCTTTTTTCTGCAGTAAACGTAGTCTGGCCATTATGAACATGTCAACATAAACACCTCTTAGAAAGGAGAAACCAGCATTGAAACATGATTGTAAGTGACGCTGCAATAAAACCCACTCCTACCTAAACATACGTGTGCATTCATGCCTGACTGCTTTTAATTTAAATATAAGGAAAGAATGGCAGCCCTCTCAGAAGAAAAAAACAGAAAAGGAAGATGCTTTCCTGATGCCATGTGACTGCTTACAGATTTCATCTTTTCCCTTACACACTGAACGAAGTCTGAGAGGCTGAAGACCACCAATGAATAAACTGAGTTGCCCACGTCTGTCAGACTGTGCTCTGCTCTTCTCATGTTGACCCTATTAGATTTGACTATTAAAAAGCAGCATTGGGCCATGTCAGCTCTTGGGTGGGAGGCAGCCAAGGCACACATCCATGCTCCTGGCATTTGAAAGATTGATAACGATCCTGTGAAATACTTTTTTTCCTTTAACCCAGGCAGTTCTGCACAGGGGTCAGCTCTGGGATGCTACATACCTGTCTTGTAGCATGAGGTGTAAAACTAAATCCTGATTGCTTGTGGCCGTTAAAAATCTCATAGCACTATTTACAAATATGCAAGCAATTATGGCAGATTGGAAGTGGCCAAACTGGTAATTCTCTTATGCCAACATAAATCCTCCCACTGTAACTGAATGTGGACTTTTTTTTTTCATCTCACAGCATAAACTTTAAAGTCCTGCTGTAAAATGCTCATTAGCCATCAAGTATCTTTATGGAGTAGCACTTGCTTTACAATTGAGGATGAAAGGAAGTTTGCTCTATGGGTTGTAAGACAGTGAGGATACTTTAGGATAAAAGCTCCAACATCAGTTTGCTAGAGCAGAAAATTAATAGAGATAGATTGGTTTTTAGTGGCATTTGAAACTATCTGCCTCTTCATCTACCAGCAGCTCTTCTTCTCAGACTGCCTGTACTGTTGTACTTTATTCTCCAACACATCACTACAAGATGACACCTCGGATTTTTAAGCTTTTCCTGTTAATTAAAAGACTTGTTCCTCCCAAAAGGCTGGGAAGAAACTGACATCTGCAGTTTTAAATTTGACTTATGTTGGCATAGCTTTCAGATGCAGAGGTTTTTCCTTGCCTTTGCTTTGAACCCAGCTTCCTGTGAATTTCTCTGTGTGATAGTTTGGACTAAGGTCAGCAGAAACAGAATTGTCTAGATCCCATTACAGAATCACTTCTAAACAAATCCATAAAAGGCTATGATAGAACTATTCATGGGTTATCACTGCCTGATCTGCTTTACAATTTAAAGGGGAAATAGACATATGCCTTGGCACAACACGGTAAGAAAAGCTGCATCCCTTCCCTTCGCATATCCTGCCACCATCTCAGCCCCCCTTACTTCTTCCTGTAGCAAGGAAAGACCAGTCAAGTCACAATTTCATCCCAGAAGTACTAAATGCTGTGCTTACACCCAGCTTGAATTCACAATTTTAAGTCCATAGTGTGAAGTTGGTTGGTGCTGGTCCCTCACAGTAAGATGATGCATGCTGTGCAGGAAATGAACTCTAAGACAAAGATATGAATTTGGCAGGGCACTCTTTGCTGAGCTCAGCCTCAGATTTCCTAAATAAAGATGGAATTAAGCAGACACCTGTCTGAGAAACATCAGCTTCAGAGAAATGCTGTTAAGTGAAGGTCCTATAGAGTTTACCAGTACTTTGTGCTATGTAAAGTGGAAAGTTGTTTATAAGGTTTCCATGCATATGCTTATTCCCACAGTTATATACTAATAAATTTTTCACCAACTTGAGTTAGAGACGAGAGAAACATCAAAAGGCTCATGCAGCTGATGAGCACACCACTGTCATCTACCTGGGTACTTTTACCACATTTTAATATTTTACAGCTTTCCTATAGATCCCACTGAACTTTATCAAACCAGGAATCTAAACTATACCACAACTTCATTTTGCTTTACCTGAGATAGAGAAATGGATTTCTATCACTTGGCTTAGAGAAGTCAGTGCTGTTCTTTTGTTTAGTTTGGCTTACGGAAATAATTGCATCTCTTTCAGAAAGAAGACAAAGAGTATTCAGCAAAAAAGCACTTTGAAGTTGTATTGCCTGTTTCTGAGTTACTGTTTGAGATTCTGATACAGAGGCAAGTGAATTCAATAGCTTCTCAGTTTCAACAATCTTTGGATCAGGTTCTAAAGGGTTATTCTTTATTCTCCTTCTAATACTGTGCCATACTCAGTCTGCTGAGTCAAAAAAAAAAAAAAGTTTATGCATTTGGCTTTGAATATAGAATGGGATCTTAATTAGCATTCACTTTCAGCTTAATTCCAGTCACAGAAAGTTTTTATCATTAATAGGGGAGCAAAAGGTAAGTCGAAGCATATCACTTTTCTAAATCTTATCCATACATCTTTCTGATAGAAGAACGAGGGCAAACACTACCATCAGTACATGTAATTAGTGGCAGTATGCACAAAGAGGTATATCCTAACAAGATGCTGGAAAAATATGTGAACCAGTTATTCGTAGGCAGAAGTACATGAAAAGATACTAGAGAGTGGCATGATTATATCCGGGTACCTCTGCTATAAAAAGCATTTGTATTACCCTTACTTCTCTGAATAAATTCAAATGACAGCCCCATTTCATTTCTTCATTCAGTCTGGAGGCCAGATGGCATTAGAATCATTTACTTCACCTTGTTGTGCTTAATTACTACAATCAACACACTATTTTCCAAATTAATCATAACAAAGTAATTTCATTAGTAACACAGCAGGCTGTTGAATTATTAGCATCATAACAGTTTGCAAACAATTAAACTTTATTTGAACCTTAAAAATTTGCAGAGTAGAACATTATTATAAGATCTAATGGCAGTATCATACAAATCCAGAACAGAGCAAATAATCAAGTAAAATGCTGTACAATGTGAGAGTTACAATCACCTTTTAAAAAATTCACTCTCTCACTGTTCACAGAAAGGCAAGCACAATCTAAGCAAACAAAGAAAATTAAGCGATTAGCATCTTCTACCCCAAGTCTTGTGTAAGTTGTATTAACAGAGATTTTCTTATCCAAAAAAGGTTATGGTATTTGCACAGATTTAAAGTAAACCATTCACCCGTGGTCCATTGCTGGTTTATTCTCAGGCATTTACAGTGAGTTTCAGGACATCTTTTACGTTTTGAATTTAAGGCAGTTTGTTTACTGTCCCCCCGGCTCCCCTTAGGTAGTAAGAGGAGGGAAGCCCTAAAGGAGAACTACAGACAAAAGCCACTTGATTTCTCTGGCTGTCACCACCCAGGAGCGGCCGCGCTGAGCAGCCCTGCCCCTCATCGCTTGGGTAAGGACTCCCTCTCCTGGAAAAACGGCAGAAACGGCGCGGGACAGCACGGAGGGGGAAGGGGACAGGGACGGGATAGGGATCCGCCTCCGCGTCCTCCCGTCCCACGAAAATTTGCTGCCACCCAGCGCCGCGGCCGCGCAGCGCAAGGGCCGGGCCGGGCCCGCGCCTGTCCCACAGCCAGCGTCGTGCCAAGGCACCTGGTCTCAGGACACAGCGGGAGGGGTTATTCCCAAAAAAGTAGGTGGTGGTGGTGGTGGTGGCGGCATTCGGAATTAAGTAATTAATACAAAGCCATTTCGGCGAGCAGATTTATGGCGCTGCCATGTTAACAAGGGAGAAGGAGCGTTTCCAGCCCCGCTATTAACGCTTCACATTCTGTACACAATCCACCAGTATGCTTGACAAATTAAAGTAGTAAAAGATCTGAAGACTATAATCTATCATTTTAATGCTCCACTGATAACGCACAGAATCAATTCCAAAGACTATCTCTTAAAAAAATTACAACAAAACTCCGTCCCCTGCTTGACGCCTATTCGAATTCAGTGTACCAGCAAGTACCATACATTAGCTAACACAAAGCACAACATCTTAGTTTACTGAAAGGAGCCGAGTTCCGAGTTCTGACTAACGTCTTCTTTTAACCCCCCAGTGTTCCCGGGGTCCGCCCGAAGCACAAACAGCACAAGGAACTGCACAGGGACTGCACAGGCTCAGCAACTCGCAGACTGGCCTGACCTGCCTTGTTGGCAGATTAAGGGTCTCACAAATCAACCGTGTGGGAGGATTCAAAAAAGCTGATCTTGCATGCTAATGGTAAAACACATCTCCAAAACAAGAGTATTTAAAGTATTAACCCTGACTTGCCCAACCACTTTTTTTATGTTTCAACCAATGTTTTTAGCCACAAAGTTCTGGCTTTGACACCAAGACTGCAGGTAGCTGTTGCTAATTCATACAGTTCTGAAGATCTCTGTTGCACAACTTGTATCAGAATTCCACATACCAATAAGGTATCCAGATTTGACTCTGAATAAGTATCCATAAGGTACAGAACAGATAAAATGTTTTTCACTACCACACACAAAAATAATTTTTACCTGCAATTTAGTTCATGCTGACTTAGCAAAAATTGTGCAGTTTAATATATTTTCACAAATTTTCACAGGATTACTATGTCCAAGTCAGAATGGTATCAGGGCAGTATTACCACACAGGCCAATTTGTTACACCAGCAAAAGAATCAAGCCTTCATTGTGTGTCAACAAAATAGTAATTAACAATACAATACTAAATATATGAGAAAAATAAATCATTGGCTGAAGCATAACATAAAAACACTTGGAAACAGAATACCCTGAAGACTTGCAATATTACACATACATTTCCCTTGATTTTCTGATGAAACTGCACAAGATGTACAGTGAGCATTAAAAGGTTAATGTCTGCATTAATTGAGTAACAGTTTACCCTCGAAGCTCAGCTTAATTTTCTGAATCTGTAGAACAAGAAAAGATAGCAAAATTCCCTGAAAGAACACAAACCTACAGCTATACAGAGTGCTGCTAGCATGTTAAAGGAAAGAGCAACAGGCACTATACAGCGTCTTGTGCCTCATATGTTAATTACCACCTATTTCATTTCCTAGCATTACAGTTCTATAAAAAATGGCTAAGAAGAACATTTCCATAAAGTTAGGATCACTTACAGCTTATAATGTTTAATATACACAAGGCAACGATTTGACTACATTTGCTAAAACCACAAAACATGTACAGCAGAATCTTCTTCTTTCAGAGGCTTGGTCCGTAAACTGCAGCTGCACACCACCCTTGATTTCAAGTGCAGGTTTCTCCTAATTAGGGAGAGGGAAGTTGAAAATTTATCATTGACAAAAAAACCTCAAACATACGTATCAAACCCAGTTCAAATATCTATTCCCTTCCACAGTTTTCTGCACAGACAGATACATACATATTACTGAAATAACAAAACTAAACAGAAACACCAATTTCTTTTTTTAAATCTGAAAAAGGAACACAGTTATTAAATATATCATCTTTTCTACCCTGTGGTTTAATATTTCATACAGAATCCCAGAAAAAAAAGTACTTTAATTGAACTTTCAATATATTTTGCCATAATCTTTATGTTAACAGGACTCTGCTACAAAGGTTCCAGGAAAGACATACTTATGAAACAGAGAACAAGGGAACATATAAGCCATTACAGAAGATTGGATTAAAATGTACTTACCCAGGCCTCTCAAATATCATACATCTCCATTATGTAGGCTTTAGGCACCAAGCCAATGGTTCCCTTCATTTCTCCTACCCACCAGCCATAGCTATTGTACTCCTAATTGAAAACAATACGCAGTATTAACCTTTAGTCTGATATAAATGCAATAGAGTTTTGTATGCAACTCCTTATGGATGCTTTCTCTTATATACAGTTATAATCCTTCCAAATGAAAATTAAAACATTTTCTCTTTTTGTTATAGGCATTCACATGCAGAGTTAGGCAAAGGCAGAAGCTAAATTTTAAAAAGGCCAGGCATACTCAAGAAAATGTCTTAATTATGGCCACGCTTCCCTAACACCTACTAAAAATAGCCAACCTACATGACATGTAACAACCAACAGGGATTCTTTCAGTATCACAAGCCTAAACTCTAAGAAATTTAGCATCAAGTTATTTTAAAAAGTACTTCACTCAAATATGAAGGCAACACTATATATCTAATACATAATCTCTTCCTATGGACAAAGTCTACTACTGCTTTAGGCTTGCAGAAAATTCTACAGCAGATTTCATATGCCTGACAGATGACAAATGTACTTCTGTTTGAAATATGTTTAGGCTTAGTGAGATAAATATGAAACTAAATTAATTATAATAGTTTAAAGTAGTATCTTCCAAAAGCAATACCAAGTAAGAGTATTGTAGTATTGTGGTATATAATTATTGTAATAATAATAATAATGTAATAATTATATGTAATTATTGTACGTTGTGGTATATAATTTAATTTTTTCCTATGAGATAAATATTTTAAGATCAATCCTAAGAGTGGTTCAATAAATTGTAACAGCTGAAATTGCACACACACATATATTGAGTTACAAATTAAGCACTATTAAAACAGAGACCCTGTTCAAAACTAAGATAGAAATTACTTTGGAACAAACATGGAAAATACAAAATACACAGATATCTCTGATAAGCAACATCTGCTTCCTGCTACACTGCTCTTCTGATGAGAAGAGCAAAAGGCTCTAGGATTTTGAATTACTGGTCCTAGAGATGGAGCTACTATTTTGAACAGTAGATAAAGTTTTTTGGTTCTAAATACTCAAGTGGAACTTGAGGGTTAATGGAGTTTCATTAGAGCCCGAGCTATAGTGATTTGCTGCTGGCATATTTTGCCTGGTCAAGAGTTCTCTGGGGTCCTATGAGGTGTTTAGTGTACTCAGCTCTCCCTGTGCTTAGCTACGAAGCCCTGCTGATGGCCTGCTTTCGTGTGGGCCCTGGCTTTTTTCTTTTTACTTTGCCTCTTGCCTTTTTTTTTTTTTTTTAATGCTTACATGCAGGCACACACACAGTTTTATATTTTCTAATTGTGGATGGCTGAACATTAGTCTTCAATTAAACATTTTCTTCCTTCTCTCAACAGTGAATTGGTGATTTAAAAGATTCTATCCTACTATGCATGAAATAGTGCAGTAAGTGTCATTTAAGGGAAATCCACTTAAAAAACAGCAGGAAAACCTCCATTTATGATGTGAACACACAAAAAAGGAAGCTGCAAAAATAATTCCACCTTCTTCCCCCTTCCACTGCAGAGTAGACTGCTGGGGATGGGTTTGGTCTTGAAAGTCTAGAGGTGTCTGAACCTGATCTTCAGTGCACACTGCTCTCCACAGAAGTTAAGAATCACTCATAACCTTTCCCATGGGGCTTCACATTACACCCCACATCCTTAAAGGCAAAACAATACCCTGACACTGGGGTTTATAATCTTCCAGATCAGCCTGTTTAAAAATCTGTGTTTTATCTCACAATACACTATTTAAATATACAAACTGGATTTCAAGACTGAAGTGGGAAATTGCTAAAAGGAACAGCACTCATGTATACTACCAGAATCTCAGCAATAAATCTCTCCAAGAGAAAGCAACAAAAGATTTTAAGCTGCTACATGGAATTTGCGCAGTGACTGACAAGAGCGATTAAGCAAGTTTTGCTAGACATCGGCCAAAAAAACAAACAATACATGAAATGAGGGAAGTGGCACAGTTAAGCAGTCATTAAACTGCATATGACAAATGGCACAGAAAAAGCCTGTGGATTACATTATCTATTGAATATGTACTACTTAGCAACACTACATGGACTTAGAAACAATTGTTTTTAAAGAAACAATTCAGATACTTCAAATTAAAATTAAAAGCATGCCGCTATTTTGAAAACTTTCTGGTTTTTGCTACTTACTAATACATCACTTACTGCTCTGGCACGAAGCTAAGTGAGAAGATGAAATGAATGTTGACGTAACAGACTAGTAAACTAATTTAAGGATTCACTGCAACCATTATTCCATACAGACAATATTGCAATACAGAAGCTTTTACTTTACATTACTATTCTTTGCATGGGTCTCAAGAGCAACATGAATTCCAATTAAACTATCTACAGTCTATAGAAGTCTGAACAAAAATGTAATGCAGATACCTGGCTACAAAGAGCATAAAACCTTAATATCAGGTTTTAGAATAATTAGATAGCACTCCCTTTTAAACTGATTAAAGTACAGACATTTCTCTGTAAACTCCTAACCCCTCCTTCCTATCCTCAGCACCATGAAAGAGTGCTTAACTAGTGAGGCAGATAAGTAGCCCCCCTTTCTTGAAGTCACACATAAAACCCAATTTGATGTATTGTTTCTATCAATGTTATCAATTATAAACTGCTTTGCGGCAATATAATTTCATTAATACACTGCTGTTGTGAGGTCCATATGTCTATTACTGCTTCTTAAGATGTGTAGAATAAAAGCCTACAGTCCACATTTGTGGGAAATAACGTTTAATATGCAGAGGGATATGCATACAGTTAGGCGTTTTATACGAATAAAAAAGTTGGGAAGCACTGTGCTTTTGCTAGCATCAGCTTCAGATCTCAGGTACCACTGGGTTTACCATCTGGTATCCCTCACTGCATTCAGCTCTTAATAACACTGCTAACATAGGCAAGCGACTATACTTCAGAAGGACTGATAAAATAATGAAGAGTCCTTTAATCTACAGGAAACCATTGTAGTCAATTTATAAGAAATATTGCATCCCTTTGTAGGATGTGTAATTATTTTCTATTAATCATGTGCTATAAAGCTACATTATGTGGTTATTCTGTTATCACTAGAAAGAGGCCTGCAGTCAGCTCCTGACAATGTTAGGTAATTACTAACACAAAGCTTCTTTCTCCTTATGTAGAAACGCTATCAAGATCCAGAGGTGCTGTGATGCTCGCTGTATGAAAATAACTCTCCAAAGAAATTCAATAACTGCAAAATGAATTGCTCCAAGGCAAATAGAGGGATAGGAGAGGGGGGCAGGGCCAGATCCAGCCACCCTGCAATGAGGAGAATGCACAAGTGTGCGGCCACGCTCGGCCATGTGATCAGGAGCACATTTGCCATACCAGGCAACGTTAGCAGGGCTGGGAGGAGGAGGGGGCCACCACAACCCCTGGAAGACAAGCACCAGGGCAATGGAATATATTATGCCAAATAATATGAAACAACAACCTTAACAAATCACCAAATGCTTTCTAAGCTACTTCTGCATTTCCACTGTCATAGAGCAGATTGTTTCTTTTCTCCAGTAGAAATTTATTAACCAAAGTGAAGTAATTTCACAGGGCAGCAAGGAACAGGTTATGACTTAACATTTAACATGCTGGCAAAACACTCTGTACAGCATTCTACGATAGCAGTGGAAAAAAGTCCCATCAGGCTTTACAGACTGCTTAAATGCTCTCAACTGAACACAGTTCGAGCAGATGCTTCTCCTTGTCCCCATCCCACCAATGTCACCGCACTCATGCGTATGTACCCGTGACTCCATGAGACACTGATCATAAAACCTTTGGCACTTGGGGAAAATGCAGTAGTTAGAAATACTCTATCCTTTAAATGCAAGATTTTAGTCCTCCACAGAAGAGAATGTCAACATTTTGACATAGAAAAAGAAAAATTTAATACTTAAGGATTTCCAAAATAGTTGCTACCTTTAGAACAAATCCTCTGCCTAAATGAGATTCTCCAGATGCTTTGCACCATATAAACTTCAGCAAAAGTTGAGAACATCTAGTTCTTGTGCAATTAGTCCCCATTGTTCAATACATATGGGATGTTTTTTCATGTCTGTGCTGTGGGGTTTTTTATTTGTTTGGTTTTTTAAAAGAGTTGCTGAAAATCATTGTGTTTCAATGCCTTGAAGAAAAAAATGGAGTTGTGTTTCAAAAAAACACAACTGAAGTGTGTGAATTCAAGATTTTTCTCCTTCCCTCTTCCAGCGGCATGTGAGTAATTATAATTTACAGGCTAAATACCTGGAAACTTTAAAATTGAAAGGCAAAACGTATCTACAGCCTTGTTAGGGGTTAAAATAAGTAACCTTTACTATCAAGCTAAATATGTGTCAGAAGAAGGAATAAATTATTTTCAAAGAATGTCCTGGGGTGCAATTTTGGCAAGATAATATTTTAAAACATCTCCAATTCATCCAGGAGATTCATACTAGCTAAAAAGTTTTAGAACTTCCTTTGGTGTAATTGTTGAATGATACACTATCAACCAGGGAGCAGTTTTGGCACAGAACAGCATTTTCTCTAAAAGCAGAGAATGACAAATGTCTTAGATAACTGAATGAGACTTCTTCACAGGTAGTAGAGTTGTTTTAAGACAGCAATAAAATGGTCATCTTAAAAATATAAGCACCAGATTTATTGTATGGTTGTGTTATTAGGTTTTATTTCCCACAATGACATGAGAGAAAATATACAGCAATTAAAGATTTCCAATATAAATCACGGTAAGCAGACTGAATTCTGAACCAAAACTGGCCCCAGAAAATACCCTAGAACAATAAAAAGGCCATTTTATTTTCCATTAGATGACACAAGGCTAAATTTTTTTCCAATCAGGTAGGTAAAAGCTTACATATTATCAGTATGCAAATCAACAGAGCTAGAGTCTTAACAGACTGAGCTTTGCAGAGAAACAGAGATCTGCATTAGTCTTGACTAATCTTCTGTTTAAAGGCCTTCATTCTTATCTTGTGTTTAGACATGTACTTGTAGTCCTCCCACCCATAAAGAAGAGAACTAAACAAGCCAGGAAAAGGGTAACGTACAACTTAGTATTGCATTTTAGTTTTGATCAGAAGCATCCCACTGAAGTGAATCTCCCAGTGCTCCCACCTTCCCTGCACTGGCTCACTTTGCAGAGCCATTGGTCTTAGAGCACACGCACTGCATTTATTTCAGATGAAGCTAAAATGGAATATGCACTTGAACGTGCTCCAACCATTAACGTGTTCTCATTCCAGAAAACCAGACCAGACCTCTTCGGACATCAAACAGCTTTGAAAAAGCATGGTGTGGACACCAGGGCCTCAAGCACTGAGGGTTTCACTCTGCAAATCTGCTTCTATTGGTACTCCCTCTTTGCTAGGGGAACCATAGGCAGTACGGCTATGAAGCAGAAATTACTGTTAAATACAGGTCTCAGTATGATCAGCCAGAAAACAGCCTGACAAAATCAGCACTCAGGATTTTAGCATGTCTTTCATATCTTTTTGAAAAAATACTGAATAAATACATGTTATTAAGATTATACATATATATAGTGTACAAAATGCTCGCAGTGATTCTGAAACAGCTGCATTGTTAAGTTGCACTTTATTTCAGAAGCAGTAGTCTGAGCTATGGAGATTCTTTGTGTTTATACTAAGCAAAAAATACAGGTTGAGATGCAAGCATTTTCACATTTATTGTATTGAAAGAACAAAAATCTGCCACACTTGAAAGCTACAACCACTGAATATAGGGTCATCTAAGCACCAAGTTAACACTCTTGCTTTCATGAAAAATTCTAGAGCAAAAGCTTGTCATAGATGAGATTTCCATTCATCATAAATACCAGAGTGAGAAGCACTGGCATGTTATGAAATAATAATAGATAAGGGGAATTCCAGTTTAAGATATAATTTCTGATTTTGAAATATTATTTGCTATTTTAATACAAATATAAATATAAATAAGATGGATATTAAATAAGCTTTAATGTTAAGAAATGTCAGTAATTCTATTAAGTAGGTGCCTACTAACAATCCAGGTAAATTTTCACTATTACTTGCATTTGGCTGATGAAACTATGGAACTTCATAACACAAAACATATACCTAAAGCAAACAAACAAGTACTGCAAGTGCTGCACTTGCATAAATTGTGCATTCAAAACTTAGAAAAAAAAAATAGAACTACCTCTGTCCACAATTATCTTTGTTTCTGGAAATTGATTTCTTGAGTAGAGCTATGGAAGATTTATAAAAATGATTGCTATACTATGGTCTGTTTTCCCATTTATCACAAGGGCTTGGAAGCAAAGGCAAGCCCATAAATGAGCAGGAGTTAAGAGCAATCATCCTTTTAGAAAATAGGACTCCTAAGTATTGTATTTCTAATAGTCAGTATTAACTAAGAAATGTTATTAACAAGTCTCCTTATCGGTACAACTATAAAATTTTTTTTTACTGCATAATGAAATAGGGGTATATAGTTTCCTGAAAGTTCACATCACTCATAGCCTAAGTGATAAAAGCCATGTGAATATTCAAGAATATTATAAATTAAAATAATAGTAATGGTATATCTCTACAGACACATTGATCAATTAATCTGAAAAGTTAACTACTTTTTTAAGTAAAGAAAAGTTAACAAGTACCCTAATTCTGCTCAGATTAAACACTCAACTTTTGAGGGACACTAGGTAGAAAAACCTAGAACAAAGTTGTGAGGTTTTTGGGTTTTTTTGTAAAAGCCCACAGGATTGCTGCCACACAAAAGCCACAACTGACATAAATATTTAGATAATAGCTTAAATAGTTTTTGAATACACCTTTAAAACAAGAAAAACATGCTTTTCTACAGTAACTGCACTAGTCAGGCATAGGTATCTCTGTTCTCAGAGTATGAGCTCATGCTCATTGCATTAACATTAAGTTTTGATGCTAAGTTTAAAGCAAATTCTGGGGGATTTTTCTTTGCATAATGCTTTCCTATTTTAGGGAGTAAACGTTGCCAAACTGAAACCATGCTCATTTTTCTAAAAGACATTTACCTAGAAACTTACACGTAACATATTGTTCCTCTTGCTTTATTTAAATTCTATAAATGCCCAAATTTGCTAAACTCGTTTGTAATTACTTCTGTTAAACTAATGATCTCATTTCTTGGAAACAAAATAGTCACTTTTCCCCTAATTTCTACACAGGTATGAGAAAAGCTGGAAAAATGTATTGCTTTGGCATAACTATTGGTGGGAGAGATTAATATCTATCTTATCACGTTCATCAGAGTAGGCTATACCATTTATATTTCACAGTAAAACAAAGAACTGTTACATGTTGCACAAATATGCTCAATATTTTGTTAATGCTTCACCCTTCCTACTATAATACTTCTATACCCATACTTACTTCCTTATCAGCAAAATGTGATTTTCAAAAGTAATGTTCCTGGCTGACATATGATAGAAAGGCAATAAAGCCACAGCTAGGTTCAGCTGAAGCTGAATTTATGACACCATTTTGGATGCATACACATCGCCCCTCTGTCAGTCCCTGCATCTCTCATTTTCAACCACTAGATGGTGTGAAAAAATAAAAAAATTGCCTAGGATTCCTGCCGACTGCCACAAAATCCAAGTATTAATGTAGAGGATTAGGAAATATTTTAGAAGAAGTCTTGACCCACTTCAGGATGGTTAGGCTCAGTTTTCTGTTGGTTGTATTTTCACTTACCAGACAAAGAGCTCATAAATGATTAGACCTTGAAACTGAATCAAGTGGAGGGTTAAGATGGATAATTCTCTGGCACTGTCCCTTCCAAGGACCCTAAATTCCAAGCTGACAGTAGTGGCTAACACTCATTTTTCTGAAAGAGCTGTAACAATCTTTAAGCGAAAGAGGGCTGAATTTTCTGGGCTGTATTTTGGAGTAGAAATCATTCCCATAGAAAGAGGCTCTATATATCTGGAGCAGCAGTAAGCCTGTTTCAAGGACCGATTATGGATTAATCACAGCATGACAACAGGACAGGTGATATACAAAAGACAGCTTAAGCTACTGTTTTTCTATTCTGCTCCATTTTTAAAATTAAATTTCTCGCTCTTTTGGGGAAAGAGTAGCAAACAATTTTTTTTACCTACAAGCTGAAGATTTTATAGTCCCCATACGGTACCCAGAGAGCACAACCCACAAAGAGGCCAAACTCGTACAGTGGAATCCATTCGCTCACGGGTTTTTGGGGGGAGCAAGATGGGGAAGACGTGGTTATTTTAAATTAGTACAATTCTTCAGTGCTGAATAACTGCTTGAAAATTTGCCCAATCCAAGAGCATTATTCAGCCTTTAGTAATGCAATCCAGTTATCAGTTCAAGTGACGATGAAATACCTCAAAAGACATACATGGTCAAATTAATACTAGTACTACATCTTCTATATTTTTACATAGTTATCCTTCTATCCATAAACCTTACATTTATTTAAAACAGAAGCTGTTACATTTATTATCCAGTAAGGTAGTTAGAGGTATCACAGAAGATTTAAAGCAATTGTGACAAAACTTAAGAGTTTGAAACTAAGACAAACAGATGCCTTTAGCTTTCGTGCATCTACTCATGTATTTCAGTGGCTTACAATATTTTTTGTATTAATTACATTGAATGGCAATTAGATATACATTCTACACTTATTCTAAAGGGCAGGTTTTTTTCAATGAGAACTTTAAAAACTCTAGGTTTTTTCTAATATGTGGGGAAAACAGAAATTTTCCTTGATTAATTGCTCAGAAGTAGACTTCAATGGACCATGAGATGTATATTTTAAGAGAGGTTTTGTTTTTGTTGGGGAGGTTAAGGAAAAGTCTGAAAATCAACCAACATTAATTAGAATAAAATTTCATGCTTATACTGCTTAGCATCAATTCAAATGAGAGGAATTATATTTCTCATTTGCTTTGCAAACAGGAAAGTAGTAAAAAATGCCCAAATCTATCAGAACAAACAAATTTGAAATCTGAGCTGTCAGAACAACTACAATATATATACACAGATGAAAGCATAGTTCAAAAAAACAAACCATCTTCTGCAGCAAGATCCCAAAAAAGTCAGAATCAGCAGAGTCAGGAATATAAAACAGGAAACAAAAAGCATAACATACAAGATAACTTAACATTCTACAAGGTTAACTTTTACAAGCAGAAAGCACATTGTCTCCTGTTAAATCAGTTAACAAACGGTGGCCAAGATTTAACACGTAAATAAACATGCTTTAAAGTTAGTTCCTGTTACACGGCTATGTTTTAATTGTGATTATAGTTCATTTGACAAAATAATTAATTGTAGTGAATATCTGATTGCAAACAAAGGATCTGAAAGGGAGTGCCAATTTCCCCCCATAGAAGTGTGGGAATGTGCCCTTCTGCCATGGCTCTCTTTTTACAGCTATGTAGCCCCAGTAGTGTCTCATACCTTGCTGATAATGTAGATAACATCACCACGTTTAAATGTCAACTCATCAGGTACATCTCCTGTGCAGTCCCACAAACCTTGATAGAAATTGGCATAATCGATATTTTTGTTATCTGCAAAGAAAACAGCATCTAATTATAAAACAATAAAGACTGAGGGACTAAAGTTACTCTTTAAATCTCCAGATAGTGCAATGCAATTTATTAGCACACATTTCTTATTCCTCTTTTTAGAAACAGTTCCTTCCCACCAAAAAAGCAAGTGGAAAACAAGTTTAATGTGCAAGCCCTTCACTGGCAAGTTGCATCACTGAAAGACATGTAGCTACAGGTTTTCAAAGCATTTTCCAGCTCCAACTTAAAGCAGCTAGTTCTCCTCTACTAGCATATTTCCAGCAAGCCATATATGTATCCCAACTTGAACCGATAAAATTGCTAGAATATAATTAATAGTGATGTGTGGAAGGAAGCTAAAGTAAGTATTTTGTGATACACTCCCCCTCTGTCTCCTGTTCCAACAAAATTAAATAGCTTCTCTGAGAACCTTTGAGATAATCCTTGATTGTTCCTTCTGAAATATTGTAGAATTTGGAAACTGTTGCTGAAGCTGCATTTCAAAAATATTTGTGTCAGCTACAGTTTAGGACATTAAGCTCTGGCTAAACGTGCAACTACACTACAGTCATAAACTCATCCTTCTAACAGCCTAAGCACAATGGATGTGCTGTGTTCAAGCTGCCATACAGACCATTAACTGATTGATTATTTAGCACTCTTTGCTCTGTAATACGGCAATAACACAGTAATAAATGCTTTGTCATACATTTACAATACAGAGTACATCTATTGAAACACAGCGCTCACACACACGGTTAAATACACTGGGTGCTTCTGTTACACTGCAAACTATTTCCTGTTTTTAATTCCATGAGAACGGAGTGTGATGAGTTAATGCAAAAAGAATGTAAGCAATACCACTAGGATGACCAGTTACATTATGTATACACTAACCAGACAGAATGTATATGTACTAATAATTTACATCACTGGAAAGCTATCTTCTAATTCTGATAACATAAATATCACTGAACTGGCTGGATCAAGGCTGTCATCTTAGTTTTGTTATATGATCCTTGAACTGCAGGCTTGCTGGTTATTCCAACATATACCAGTTATATTTGCATGTCATTAGCACTCTACAGCATTATTTATAGTTTACAATTTAACTATGATTGGTTCACTTTATAACCAAAAAAAAATCCTACTAAAATATCAAGTGTCAAGAGAAAGAAAGCATCACACTATCAAAAATAGCAGTATTCAGACTGCATTATTCCTTATTTTGCCAAATACTTAGATTTTAATTTTAATGCTCTCTGTATGAGCAAGAAAAGCTTGTTTTGTATTTCTCCATTTCAGTCTGTGTTCTGTGCTATCTTATTTGAATGGCAATGGTGTCATAAGGCTAAATATTCACAACTTTGAATTTTAAGCTGCTATGCCAGTTACCCACCATTTAATTTTCCATAAACTGGTGATTAGGAGCTACGACTTGCTATGTAGCACTAGGGGGCGTTCTGGCTGCCAGGGCTTAAATTCTTCTGTTCTCACCCCAAAAGCAAAAATTGATACCTCTACAAAAGTTCACAAGCATTCAGAAATAAGAGGTTTAATTATTTTTAAATGTAAGACATAATAATTTCAAGATGAAAATATAATTAGTTTGAAATGTTACACCTCTAAATTTTGGCCCTTCCTATTTTTCACTTCATTGTTCACCAATTTAGCATTAGATACTTATAAACAGTAATACAGGTTAGCACAAAATTAATTTGTGATAAATATTAAATCAGAATCTTTCCTCAGTCTTTTCTTACTGCATTGATCACAGTTCCCAACTCTATCTCGTAAGAGATAATGTAAGCCCACATGAGAAAAAAAATAAAAGAGCTATTTCGGTATATCCCACTTCTCAAATATTTCAGCAGTTGGCTTATTGATTTAATTTAAAATACATTAATCAGGACTTTTACTTCTTCAGAACTGCACTGAAAAAAATCATGACTTTTCACGCTGACCTTTACCAGTTTGAGCTCTGCTCTTACCTTGATGTGCCTGAAGTAACTCCTGTTAACACTAATGTGAGTTGCAACAGAAGAGACCCCACAGCGGGTGAGATACATCCCTCCTTATATGTTCATCATGAGCTTTTAAGTAAGTCTTAAAGTGGGAAGGCAACTCAACTAATAACATGGCAACACTGGAAAAGTTGCATTTTAAAATAAGCTTGTTGCAACACTGATATTGACCAATGACTATCCACAGCTCTGTACCCTCATTTGTGAATTCAACATAAGATAGTGTTGTTTAAATCAGAAAGCCACATTTTTCAGAAAAATATATGCCAGTATTCCAGGAGCACAGAAACAAAAAACAGGGAAGAAAGTGGCAGTGTAAGTTTGTGAATAACTATGCTGGGTCTTACAAGAAGTGTCAATTTCAAATTCCAAATGCCTTCTACTGCTCACCAGCACAAGTTTCTCCAAATTCCGTAAGGGCAACTACACACACATAAAAGGTAATTGTAAATGTAACTTCAGACTATATATATCTAAAGTGAAAAAGGCTTTATAAAATGATTCATAGTGCTACAAACACAGGGGTAGAATGGAAAAAAAAAAAAAAAAAAAAGGAGGCTGCAAAACCTCTGCAACACACAAGCCCACTTGTTCTTACTTGGGTCCCGTTCAGTTTGAGAAGACCCTGTGCTGTCCCACTGCAGCCTTAGCCAATATAACTGCAGGTTGTTCAATTCCTGCCCCCTACATTGTGACAATTTTTTGACTTGCCGTTTTTGAGCACAAAGCTGACAGAGCACTAAACTGACCAAAACAAAAGCATGAATTACAACCTAAATATGAAAATGCACTACATAAAACTTTAGGATAAATGCAATTGTGCCTGATTTCCCTCAGTTGTCTATTTTAACATTGATAGCATCTAAGTTAGCAAACTCTACTCCAGTAGTGATTTAGAGGCTGTAGTTATAATATTTGCTTACACATTGATTGTGGAATGAACGAATACATGTGTATGTTTTTCTTCACAACTGTGGTCCACTGCCTAATATATTAAACAGCTTGTTATTCTGACTCATGTTCCTCAACTCTTGATAAGATTCTTCAAAAGTTAATAGCGTCAGATTTGAAGATTACTTAACAATACTTGAAAAAGACAAACTGTATCCCCTTTTGCTAATGATGTGCTCAATATTTATTATACTAAAGGCTTAAGGATGGAGATACAGGTGAAGTTCAAAATCAACGCTACCAGAGTGAGCGTCTTACACAAGTGATCTAGACTCTCGGTGTTGAGTCTCAATCACCCAGTAAGACAAGCCGTGTTAAAGAACATCATTATTTGTTAGTTCTAGTGATGTCCTAAACTTCCAAAAATGCCTGTTACTTACTTGCCCTTCTTCCCTACAGGCCAGAAAAGTCACAGAATAAGGGCAAAATAATTGTTGTGTATTTATTTGGACTCAAACTCTAATCTAGCCGAAGATGTTCAGTATAATCTTCCTTACTTTCCTTCTCCTACTGTTCCTTAGTTACTCTAAAATCAAGATATTTCCACTGGCAAAGCAGAAAACATGACACTTGTTGAAACAGTGATTGTGGAAATGATAATGGGTCATAGCAAAAAAGGCCCAGCAAGCCATATCCTATAACTGAAACTCTTCAATGTTTGGTATTTTTAAATAATTAGGTCACTAGCAATTAATGTAAAGCTATTCAGCAGCAAGAGTCAGCATCAAGACCAACAGAATAAAAAGAACTCAAGTCTGAAAGTTAATTGAAGTAGAAATATGTTAGGGCAAGAAAAGAGGAGAAAAAAAAAAAAGAAAAATTTTTGCACTTATCAGCTTGAGCTCACAGACAATTCGCAGAATATTTTCTGTGAAGTTCGGTTACTAAAGCTAGGCAATAAATTAAACTCAAGAATGTATGAGCTGTTTGTGTGAAAAATCATCAGATTTTCTCAAGTCAAGTCAGGTATTTAGGATGTGATACCTATCAGAAATACTCATGTCAACTCAGCCCTAAAAGTCAAATAAATTTCCAGCGCTAAATAATGAACTATGTAAGATCAGATCAGAAAACTATTGCTTGAAATGAACGTGATATCTGGGGGGAACTGCTATGGTATTTTCAATGACATTACACAAATACTAATAAGAATGGTAAGGCTTTCTCATAGCAGTTAAATATTTTCAAAAATGCAGATGCTAAGGTTTTGATTTCTTAAAAGTATGACCAATTAGAACTTCAGGAAGATACATTAGTGAAAAAAAACAATGCTGTTGGCAACTTTATAATTGGATTGACCCCACGCTCCATTATGACAACACACTCTTATAATTACCGTAATGTCTAAATGAGTACTAAATATTAAGGCTGTAATGAGTCATGTTGTTTTACACATGTTTTTAGCAGAGCACAATGCTAACAGCATCTGATCGCTTGGCTCTTGTTTCCTTTCCAAGAAAAGCAACCCAAAACTTCTCACAGCAACCTGTTCGTGCTTTCCTGTATGGGTCAGGAAATCAGGCCTCTGTTTCCTCTCCACATGTTGCAACAGGAAGAGCACTGCAGAGCTACTTCCTAAAGGAACTCTTCTTGCCCACCCCTTCCTTGACAGCCCTGAAAGAATTATGTGTATTATGTACGATGGGGGAAGGAGAGCCAGATTGCATGTCAGTGCAGGTCACAGTTACAATGCAGCAGATCTCAGAAAGGTGTAAGGTCTGATAAGAAGCGAGTCTTCTCTACTTGCAGTGTCAAATCACCAATAGTTTATCTAAAGGTCGGTGCCCTTGAAGCACAAAAATATATTGTTTTTAAGCATAACTGGAAATACCTTTCTGTCAAGAAAAGTTGTCTGGCTATGTGACTTTACATGGTGTATGCAGTTATTTTTCCAGTCCCAGAGATAATTAGGACAAGGGCAGTTTGCCAAGCTAAAACTGAGAGAATATCCTTCACATCCTTTCTGGGCATTTGTGTCCTTTTCCAATTTTTATGCTGCTGTCACTGGACTCTGGCATTTCTTACCCAATTCATTTGCTTTCTGTGGTAATCATATGCAATGAAGATATGCATGGCCAACATTTAAACAGGCTGCAGATCAATTAGTGGTCTTAAGTTTATCTGATTTTTATCAAAGAAGACAGAGCTTTGGGTCGATTGTCAGAGCCTGTGTCAAGTTGACCTTTTCAGAGACGTCTACATTGCCAGTCCCTTGGGCAACTTGTTGTCCCCTGTTAGTCTCTGAATGGCAGAAGTCTGTTCTGCTCAAGCACAAAGTATACACAGATGTCTATATTACATTCTTATAGGTTTGACAGCAACTGCATGTTGTATCTATAAACTGTCCTTTAGCAGTGACACTTCCTCAATGATGATAAGCTAATTTATGCAACTAAATCTCCTTTGTGCAGAAATGAAAGCTAATTGAGTCATTACAAAGTAATTCAGGAAGGAATACCTTGTATAAATTGGCTTACTTTATAAATCCTTCTCAAGTGGTTTTCATGCATCCTAAGTGGTGCTTAAGCAGTTTTGCTGCCATCACATACCCGGGTAAAAAAGACAGCTATACAGAGCTATAAAAACATTATTTTAAAACAGCAAGTGGAAGAGACAAGAAAATAAAGGTAAAAAGAAAACGCACATACAAAATAAAGAGAAAAGGTTTTAATTACCTGAATAAGTGGTAACTTCTTCCTGGCTCTTGTTGCTTGGGACTTCAGCTTTTGAAGAAACACATTCTTCTGCAAAACACAGAACTACAAGTGAAATTCTGAAGGGACATCTCAGCTGACAGGAATTACAGCCCACATCAGTCTGAAAGACACACTCTACATTTCTAGACTGTAAGCCCTGTTTACTATTTTGCACTTATACAGAAGTTGGAACATTGTTATTTCTGTGGTTTCCCCCACCCATCCAAACACCAAAGGAGCTTTCTTTCAAAATCTCAGTTCTGAACATCTGTTTCCCTCTTCACTCTGCTCTGAATGCAGTCATAGAGAGCTGCAGTTCTGCTGACTTTCAGTCGTTCCGAGACAATTAGAGTGAAGGTCCTCCTCTGCTACATACATTTCTTGCCAGAAAAGGATAAAGAAAAGGAAACCAAGGTTTGAAAAAGTATCCCCAGCCCATGCAAGAACTCAGTTCTAGAGGGTAGTATGCAGCAAAGGCAGAGGACATCTTACCTTCAACACTGTTCTAGAGCTGCAGTAGCTCGACACCTGCATGATGGGAACACAGCCACTACAGATGCCATGCCTTCACTGCTCCTGCCCACTGTGCCTGACCACGGTGTTAAGCAAGCCAGACTCTACCAAATAACTTAGCGCAAGGTTAGGAGACAAGAAAAGAGAAAGCCTGGCAGTTATCAGCTCTGAAGCATGTTTTCTGGCTAGAAGACTTGGAACACTCTCAAATCCCCACAAGCAATTTCAGAAGATGTGCTCCATACTCCCTGTCCAGCACAGACATGTCCAGACCCTCACTTAAGTAAATCCACACTCCAGTCACTACAGGGACACCAGATCATCTGCTCCTCACATTTCACAGTCAGCAATTCTGTTGCTCAGTTAAAAAAGGGGAACAAACGATGAGGTTTTAGCCATATTCTGTCTTTAAGTTCATAAGGAAGTAGAAACAAATTTATCTTGGCATTTACAGTATATTAAAACTGACAAGGCTGGTGTACTGAGTGAGGAAATAGTATATTGATAAACCCACTTCTCAAACAAGAATTGGACTTTTAATACATTTAAACTATCTGGCTTTGCTACTCATCACATACAGATAGTCATGCTTCTTTTTAAGACACATATTTCAGCAACTAATTTTGATATTTTACTAATGACAGACAGGAGATAAAGAACTCACAGCTTTTAAAATGTTCCTCATTGTGCAACTTTTATGTAATTGCCTATTTACTTTGACAAAGAGTGAATTTTATATCAACAGTTCAAAGGATTTTTAGCCTTGTAAAAATTTAATCTATCCACAAGACTGTTCCTGCAAACATTAAAGCAGATGTTTAAAGCACAAGAGTAGACCTGTTGAAATGAGTATGCAGAATTGCTGCTAACCTCTATACACAGTCCTACAAACATTATAATTACATCATAAGATTCACTCTACAAAGAGCTTTGAAATTCTGCCCTACCAAGCCAGCAAGAGTTTTTGTTCTCTGAATCTTGACTAATTAAAAATCTGGTCAAGATGAATATAAACTATTATTTAAGCCGGCGGGGTAGGGAGGAACAGAACTCTGAACTATTTACTGCCTTCAGATGTTCAAATGTATTCCCCTACTTGGCATTAACATTTCTTGCACATTTCCAAGTATGCTTATTTGTTTATTTTAAGAACTCACAATTGGAGCATAAATGGCAAAAATGCATTTCTGTGTGCTGTCCAGAGCACTAGGAGGCACTGTCATTCTGTGGGTTCCCTACCATGGTTACACCCCTCACAGGGAGTAGTATCCAGTATCAGTCACATTTTCTAGGATTGTTTCCTTTTCCCAGAAGAACCCAGCTTCATCCAACATGCACTGTATTATATTATTCTTTGGTTAAACAGATGTTGATATTACGTGTTACTGAATGTTTGGAAATCAGTTGATGTGTTGAAAGGAGTACGGATTTTAACTCTATCACTTGTCATGGTCACCAGACTAGCTAAAACTGAGGACTGACTCCAGTAGAGGGTATCGCAACTGAAGTAAAACAGCAGCAGAGGTTTGAAGATATTTTTTATAAGGTACAGCTGAATACATGTAGATTGCATTGTGATTTCATGGAAAAAATTTAGAATATATGCATTTCCCTGAAAAATGTATTCCCTAGTTACAAGAGTTCACCAGATCCACATCTGAAGATATGAAAATGTCTGAATCAAAGCTTTTTGAATTCTAAAAGATGCCGAATTCAAACAAACACTGTCCATATTCGCATACTGGTTTGGATTCCAACCATTCCCACTTATCCCACTCTGCTTTAGATTACGGAGTGGTCACATAGAAGACAAAGTTTCAGGTGCAATTAGACTGGAAGGGGCACTCCAGAAGCACACAGGACATGGTCCAGCTGCTAACGGGCGTCCAGTCCGTGGTACCAGGCTGAAGTGACTCCATAGGAAACCTTCTCTGAAACATGCACAACATCAAGTCCTTGGCATAAACCTGTGCTTTATGAATCTGTTGCAAATGGTCCACACTACTTGCTAATGCAATCATGGTCAGAGCGGAGCAGTTGTAGTAGGCTTGGCTTAGGGTAATAAAAAAGAACCTGTGGTTCTTACTCATGTTTTCTGGTATGATGTCGTGAAGCAGTAACTATGTGCAGAAGGTGTCCCTTAAACACAGCAACCTCGATTACCTCAGGAATTACAGCTGCAGTCTGATGCAACATGCTAAAGTTTGTGTTGCAATATGGCATAGAGTCAAGAGATGAAAAATTAAATTTAAAAATACAGTAGAAGTCCTTCTGGTTTTTTTAAGATAGTGTGTATAAGGAGTTACACATACCTTTAAAATAATCTGTTCCAATCTATAAATCCAAAGAACCTTGAGATACAGATTATGTTCCATAATACGCTGATATTTAGAGATTTTAACAGCAAGCAACCCTCAAAATTCTTGTGACAATGCAACAAGGAGCTAACTATATTTGTTAAAGGTTTTTTTTCAGTTAGTCAATGAAAGTTGCTGAAAATTATTTACTTATTCAATTTGCAGTCTGAAGAAAAAAATCAGAAAAATAATCACCCAATCACAGATGATCCTACCATCCACAAAATTTAAAAAGTGAAACATGAATTCTATACTTGCTGAGGTTTTTTACATGAATTCATTGATTTTTTTTTTGTTCCAATTTATTTTTCTTAAAGGAGGAGGGGAAAAAAAATTGGACTACTTGAGTATAAACTGGATAAAAGTTTGGCTTGAACAGTGCATTCCTTCAATGGAATGTGGTAACTCCATGAAAAATATGCATAAACTTAGCCGTTTCCTCTACAAACATATTACTTAACTGTCTTTTTACATTAGACTAATTTAATGCCATTATTATGTGGTATTCTATTGTTTTCTGATTTCAGACACGTTGTCATGGCACAATACTAGTTTACACCTTGAATAATCCTGGTTTGTGGGTTAATATATTCTATTCAATGCTTTGATTACAGTAAACAAAACCAGCTCAGCTATGCAGCAAAATCTACCAAACCACACAGATGGTTATAAGCGTTTCATTGTGTGGTTTCCATAGCAATCATATTGCAAATCTGGAAGCTTCTTGCAAATAAGCAGCTTGTATTTACATGCCTCTCGGCTGCAGCATGGAACACAACAACATGGGATGTTACTATTCCAATCACATATTGTTAGCAAAATCACTGGAAGATGTTTTGATCGGTTCAGATAAAAACTACTGCAGTGAACTAATTTTTCATCTATTTCGTAATGATACAAGCAATCACACACTTATAATGCACATTCATGTTTCTTCGCTTGAAATCTCACTGTAGTGTCAGAAGGTTATAAGCATACAAACAGGTCTTGGAAGACAGACCCCCCACAAAAACATTTGTATTATTAAATAATCAATTTAAAAAAACAACACAGTGTCTTTACTGTTGTACTCGGCAGGGAGAACAGATGCATGCAAAAAAACAGGTGTGTACATGAACTCTGCTGACACTGAATATCACAGGTCTACACTGTTTTGCCCAAGAAAAATAAATAATGGCATGTTAACATCAAGAGTGTTACTCATCCACACTGCTTTTTTGCTAACAAATAATGATTCTGCACAAATGCAAATAAGAACTTTCAAATCCAAATAAATGCTTACCATGGAAAAAAGTCAAGACTTTTTCTCTCCCATATTTATAATTTTATGAATTGACCCACCTCCATAACGGATGGGTTATTACTCTAATAAGGAACATAAATCAACCCAGCTATGCAATTTTAAAAAAAAATTATCAAGAACTGGCTTTTTTAACAACAGGAGTATTTGTTCAGAGAAACATTTAATATTTCCAGAGGAAGAGCAATAAATGCACAAAAGTTAATAACAAGATTGTTTGTATAATGTGGCCAAACTGACACCTTCTGCTAGCATTTGTGGTGAGGGCTAGTGACCATCTGGGGTCAAAGGAATAAGCATTAATGCCCTGGTTTATGCAGGGCCAGCAAGTTTCCTTACCAGAGGTCAGTGCTCCCCAGCCTTGGAGATAGAGTCTTCTGCAGTATTCTCACCATATACACACATGTACATGCCTATACACCCCAAACTCTTACAGGGTTTTAGCCTAAGCAGCTCGATAGCCCAGAAATCCTTCCTGAGTTGCCTAATCCTAGGTTTACTAGCCTTTGTGTGTGCATTTATAATGGCTGGGATTTTCATTTCTGGTGTCTTCTTTTAGACTCCAGATCCACCCATTCTATAGGAGAGAGATCTCTCTTTATGGAGAGATCTCCAAATTCAATTAGCAAAACTCTAGCTTTGATAATCCTCCAATACTCCCAGAGATCTGCCCCTTTCCCTCAGCTCCTCTTGGACATGGCAGATTATTGGAAGATTTACACACAGCTTCTTGACATTTCACCTCACCCTGCATTCCCATTATTAGCCTGGTGTACTCTGTAAACAATGAAACAGTTTGGAAAAGGCTGCTGAAGGTGCTATTGTCTGAGATGCTGGGGGCAGCAGGGAGGGGGAGACAGACACTTGTTTTATTAAAGCTCCATCTGACTGTACCACGGTGTGTGATTTGAGAAAGAAAATGCCTCCGGGACAGTGACAGAAGTGGGAAACAAGTTGACTGCCATTTAGAGAAGAGACTATAAATATAAGAATTTTTTACCATGACAGAAGGGAGGACATTTTATTCCTACGTCTAGGGGTCAGCTAGTTACCACCCAACAACTCAAACAAAAAAGTTATACCCCTGCATGACAAATTTAAGTGAAAAAAACCACCAATTTCCACAACACAAGCAAGTGAGACAGTGATAGGAAAGGGTCACCCAAACATAGGCTAAGCACTGGGATTGCAGACAAGAGGACATCAACACATGTCAGCAGAAGCAGAAGTTTCATCTGAAATAAATGGTCATCTCTGCACTCAGAAATATGATGGGAAACAGGCAACACAGAATTGTATTCCAAGAGAATACAGAAAGAGACCTCTGAGTTATGAACAATATAAAATTACATCTTAAAGAAAAATATCCATACTGAGATGCTTCAGTTTCACGTGATGACAAGCCATGCCAATTCCTAACCCAAATTTCTTCCAACACATGTGATTCCAAGATGGAGGCAAAGGTTTCATTCAAATATACTACCAGCTAAATAGGATGGGACCTCCAGCTAACACTTTCGTGCAAGTTTTAACCAGCTCTTTGAAAACAACCATTACCTAAATTCTAAGTGAGGTTAAATATACACACCACTCTGCCCAACCAGTAGACAGTAACAGAAGTCTGCTACTAATATCGACAACATCCTGACCTCTCAATGGCCTTGAATAAGTAGCACTGGCTGTACAAAGTGAAAAAGCTAGAATAACAAAATACTTTGGGATAGATGGAACCTGTGGAAATTGCTCAGTCTAACACCCTGCTCTAACTCAGAAAGTTAGGTTTCTAGGAAACAGCATTTGGCCTCTTGGTTACTCCACACTAAGCTGTTCAGCAGCAGTTTATAAGGATCTGTGCATTTTAATAGCTCACGTATGAGACAGCTGAAGCTAATGGCTTTCTAGAACAGGATTAGCTCAAATTACTCAGTTTTGTCCAGATCCTGCCAAGTCTCCAGATGTGAGGTTTCCTGTATTCCTTGAGAAATCCTGCACTTTTTTCCCCTCAGTTGCACTCCTTGTATCTCTAAAAGCTGCTACTGTGCACCACAGTTACTCCCAGTTGTCTAAGCAATCTGAATAACTAAACCAGCCACCTCAGCCAAAAGTGAAGCACTGCATCCTATTGAGAAGACCTTGGGAAAGTTACTTCATCATCCTCACAGAAGAGGTTAGTAGATTTTGTTGTAAATTAACTCAGGATCATTGCTGCAGGAAAAGGAGGTGAGAAGGAGAGGAAGTGATACCGGAGTACTGGAATGTCACCTAGACATTTTCTGGAGAAAAAAACTCTCTCAAAACACCCTTTCTGTGACACCGCTCAGTGAATCTAAGCATACCTAATGGTTTGGTTTAACCAAAACCAAAAAGTAGGGATAACATCCCCTTCCGAACTGAAATATTTTGGAGTTACAGCATTTGCTAAACTAAAGAGTAAAGTAAACAAAAAAATTCCCAGTCCCACTAGGGATAAATAGCAAACACACTTTAAGGCTGTGATTCTCTAGTGTTGAACAGAACAATGTTGTTTGGAACATATAAATATTGCTATGAAGAATAACAACAGAGTGCAGTAGAGAGAAATTAGTACACTTGGAGAACTGTTTCAGAAAAAAGGAAGTATCTCTTTCTAAACACATCTGTGAAAAAGACACCACATTTCTCCTATATTACTGCACACATAGCCATCCACATGAACTATACCAGTGCAATGGATTAAAAAATCATGTTTTTAAAAACCGGAACATATTTTATGGCCTCTCACTAGTTTACTGGAAAAAACAAGAAACAAGTGATCAAACAACACATCTTCGTCTTTGGAGGAAAATCAGCTACTCTCACACAAAAAAAGCCCTGAGCATTGTTGGCAAGGTCATCCACAGTTGCTGCAAAGTAGATCTTCTCGCTCTACTGTTCAGCCTTTTGCCAATTTTCAGGAAATATAGGAGAATGCTCTGGTTTACTTATCTTTCCTACTTGCTGAGACCTGAATATATGTTAACAGCTTTCCTCTTTCTTTTCTCTTTCCTCTCCCCAGTACCTTTGCTTCCCTGCCTTTGCCCCATTCTGTAGTCACAGCCAATATCCTCTTCAGACCCCACAAATTTTGTACATTTAAATTTCGTACATTGTTAGTATGAAAGTTGCTGTTTCCAGGGCTTCAAAAGGCCCTTCAGGTTTTAAGAAAAAACAAACAAAATGGGAGGAAAAATATTCTCAGTCACTTGAACAACAGAACAGAATATACTCACTAGGACAACTGAACGATCCACAGAGGTACAGGCAATTCCTGGCCTGGTTATGAATATATTAAGATTTCATGAACTCAGCTTCCTGCTTGGACTCTTCTTGCAAATAAGCAATCTTTAATCATGTTTTTAGTGACAGCTGAATCAACTTACTTGGCCACTTTCTTGCACTAGTCATCCAAACAACAAATAATCTAAAATCTCCAATTCAAACCAAACCAAACCAAACACAATCATTTACATAGTCTACATTCTCTCTCTCTCTTTTTTTTTCCCAGATAACATAGATGCAAGAGAATTAAGAATTTATCAATTCCAGGTTAAGGTAGGAAAAAACTGCTAGTCTGACAGAACTAGGAGGAACAGAAGCATGTCAAATGTTAGTTACACTAATAGCAAGCCTGGGAGGAGAGCAGGTAGAAAAAAGGCAGAAAAAACAGGAGTACCTCCCAGGGAAGACCATTTAGAATGCCTAATTTTGGAATACTAAAATTTATTTGACAAAATTATCTAATTATTATTAATAAAATTCCATACAAATATGCCAAAGTGCAATGTGCACTGCATAGAAATAAGGGATGGGTTTTGCACTGACCTTTTTATTTCCTCATGAAGAAAGACCTGATAATAGTAATTCTTTTCAAGAGAAAAGATAAAGGTCATCACAAGCAAGTTCATTGTGGATATGCACACAATGATTATAATGAAAAATAAAAGAAATTAGAGAGATCCACTTCCAGAAACTTATTCATTGATTTCCAGTTTTTAAAATCACAGACACTTTGCATTTACAAATAAAGTCACTATTTCAGGGATTTTTTTGTCACAAATCAAGCACCTTGTCTAACCCTACATGGTGAGTGAACTAGTCAAAATATATTAAACTCATCTGGGCCATCAAAAAAGGTTAAGATTTCATAAGTGACTTCAGAATCCAGCTCCTTAAAAATTCCCTAAGTTTTATTAGGTACTTTTTAAATGTTACCTCTATTTTTTTGATCAAGATATTAGATAACAATTTCCACTTCTGAATAGAAGCATCTCTGAAGGTAAAGTTTTGTGATAAATTTCAATAAAAGCACAATTTTGGCTCTATTTCTAAAAATGTTCCTAAAGCCTCAATTTTGACATACAACATTGAGGCAATAGGCATCCTACCTAAATCCATATTTAAACATTTAAAGAACGAATAAAATACTTTACCATATTACCCTTAGCAGGCCTCAACAGTGTAGAGGAAAGCTTTTGGGGTTTAATGTTTCTACATGTTCATCTAATTATTTAGCTGATTAACAGAAAAAGCTCCCTTCTCTGTTCCTCCACACCCTCACAAAAAAAGTAGTTGCAATCATTGGACAGAATGCAAATTAGTTTCTCAAAGGAACAAAACAAACAACAATTTCTGAATTGATTCCACGGTTCTATTTTAAGTTCACAGGATTTTGTGCTAGAGATTGCTTGCCTAAATACATGTGGCATGTACATAAGTATATTCTTATAAACAGAATAAAGATTTATATGAATTCACTGTAACTAAAATAAATTTGTTTGTTCTCTCAACCCATAATAGCTCTTGGCTATGTAAATAGTTTAAGTGTTCAACATGACATTTTATAAACCTTATCATTAAAATGCTTCGCTAAAATAAATGTGGTGGCTATTAAAATCTATATAGAAAATATAAATAGTTCCCTATGTAAATACATTTAGCAATCAAATATTCAATTAACTAATCTATACTGTATAACTCTGTACTACAGTGTTATTTGACAACCACGTACAGCAGTTATATTTCTCAAGTTTAAATTTATGACAGACAGAAAAATTCTGTAAATGTCAAGTAAAGTTTTTCATAATCATTGATCAGCAGCAAGTCTTAAATTTAAAAGCCATTTCTGAAAACTACATATCCTTAATTGTGACAAATCGGACTTGACAAAATATTTACATACATAGAATTCATAAAGAAAGCATCTTGCTTAAACCACATAATATCCTTTAATAATCTGCAGGGTTAATGTATTCAAATTTATAGTCTGATTCCTGAACTTACTCAAAAAAGGGACAATAGGCAAGGCATAGCTTACTTTAGTGAAAGGAAACACAATACAGTTATTGGCATATTTCCACAAAAAAGTCTGGCTCCCAGATGCTTCTCTTGCAACTCCTTTAAAAACGTTATACCAGGACTCTTTTGCATTCCCTGTGTTGATCACTAAACACACACTGTCAAAGAAAAATTCAGCTGTTTTCACCTTTTGGGTATTTTCATTAAAAGTAACAAACCCACACCACTGCCACTTCGCACTGTTTATGGCCCAGACCATTAAACGAAATTATGTCAACTACACTAAATCCATTTCTCTAACTAAAATGATTAAATAATGTGAAAAATTTTCTTGCTATAACTCACTAGTATCAGGTTAAATATCAGAAATATGCAGAAAATTATAGTTGCAATGCGGAAGGTTTACACGTATCATATTTTGAAAATATTCCCATATTAATTTCTACAAATACTATCCCATTCCTCAATTCTCACACATTAGGTCCAGACTGGGATCGGCCACTCTGGATGTCACCTCTTAGAAGCCACACACCACAGTGCACCTATGAGAGAAGAGGTAGGACACTGGGATATGGCAATAGTTCATAAGCAGGAGGTGACAACTGCTCCTTAGGCAGCTCCCCAGGTCAGTGTGGATTGCCATGAAGTTTTATCTCAAAAGAACCCAGGGCTTCTAGAGTCCTGTATTACTTGAATTCACTCAGAGCTGGTACTCCCAGATTACCCAGCTCTCGTGCCACAGATACAGCACTGGAAGAGCACTACCTGTATGTCTGAGCAGTCTACCCACAAACTAGGTCTTATGACCTGTATAGAAGTTATAACAAAATCATCAATACATCTTGAACTTTTGTTTATTGAACTATCTGAAACTACTGTTCAACATTTAGTAATGGAAATGTGCCACTTCTTATCATTGAATCGTTTGGGTTGGCAGTGACCTCAAAGATCATCTCGTTCCCAGCCCCCTGCCGTGGGCAGGGACACGTTCCACTGGATCAGATTCTTCAAAGTCGCATCCAACCTGGCCTAAAACACTTCCAGTGATGTGGGGCATCCACAACTTCTCTGGACAACCTGTTCCAGTGCCTCACCATCCCCACAGCAAAGAATTATTTCTCCCTAATATCTCGTCTTAATTTTTAAGGAAATAAAATTTGAGAGAGGTATGCAAACAAGATAAATTCAGTTAGTGTATTTTGGGACAACGGAAGCATGACCCTCATGCTAGGATCCGCAGTTTTCCTGTAGATAATGCTTTATTTTGAAAATGCAATTCCTTCCTTTAATTCCCGGTTTTACTTTAAGATTCAAGGACAGAATAATTGTTACAGCCTGCTAAGACGAAACACTTCCACAACGCAAAGATGGAAGTACTGTAACCTCTTCCTTAAGGATATTGTAAGTTCCAGAGATCTTAAACTAGTTTTAACTAAAACACAAACTCAGAGTTTTTAGGAAGAGGAAAGTAAGATCTGCTAGGAGAAGTTAGACTTCAACAAAAGGACTGGAACAAAATAGCCCCTGTGACAACTATCCCCTTTCTGGATGAGAAAACTGTCCTCCTATCTTGCTGTCTAATACAAATCTCACTGACTTGCCAAAAAACTTTGCTCATTCTCTTCTGGTTTCTTAAGGAAACATTCTTCCCTTTGCTGCGGAAGCTTGTCTGTGTGCCTGCACCCTGCCCTTCCCTGGAGCACCCCTCTCTCTACTCTAGGGCACAACAGACAGCTGTATCTTGCCCTCTCTGCCTGGTCTGCTGTGTGGTCTATGAGCTGGACCCTGCTGACCATTTTCCTTTCCTAGGAGCAACCACCCTGCTCCTTTCAAAGATTTGCACCTAGTCCAGGGAGCAGCAGCCAAGACAAGGAAACAAGCAGCCTTTCCCTATGTTACCTTCTTTATGTATGTGTAAATTAAACAAGACATCTGTTGCAAACACACTACACTGTAACACACAAACAAACCAGATATACATGCATACAGCCAGAAAAACTCATGAAGCTCTGGTTAATTCAAAGTATTTTGTTTGGCTAGTTCCTCCATTTTGAGGAGAGCGGGAAGCAAAGAGTAGCACACTGAAAGACATATACAGAAGGATTCATGCTGATGTATTTCTTAAGGCTGAAAAATTCAAATTAGAGATTTTTTATCTAGTGCAACAGAATGATTAATTCAGCCTTTAAAGCCCACCTTGCTGGGTCTTATTTGAAAATTCAGTTGTACAAATTATGGTTCTTTAATAGCTACCTTGTGGAAACCAGAAAAGTTGAGAAGCGATAGCCTGAGGCACCATATAACCTCTGGTTGCTCGTTTCTCAAAAAACGCTATCTAATGGTCTTAACAGCCTGATATGCAGTCATTTGTCACAAATTCAAAAAATTAAGGTTCTTTGATCTATCCATATAGTGTTTATCACATTTATACCCAAGCAGTAGAATGGGCCCAATATTTCTATTTTCATAAATATACATAATACAATTGACATTTTGCTTTGAACTTGCTACACGGCAGCAACTCCTCAAATTTATGGTTAATAAACTATCGCACATAGCAAGACATTTACTCTGAACGCTTTGCATTAGAGGTATTGCACTGCTTCTTAATTAGATAAGAACAGTGCTACCATAGAAAATTTTGCTGTCAAAAGAACGTACTTTGGGTCCATAAACCACTGAAGACCTGGCATTCATAAACAGAGCTCTGTTCACATTTAATATGAAGCCAGCTGTCAGAGACAGAGTCAACACTGAAAAAAGTATGATACAAGTAAAATTACTTTGTGTGATTTTTGTCTTGCCAGGATGGCAAGTTTTTCTGAGACAGGATTCTATCTCTTAACAACAAACAGTTTCTGTCACATACTGTTCACATCAGATTGGTTTTACAAATCAATAGAGTCAAACATTGTTTAACGCTGGTACACAGAAAGTAGTATGAAAATTACTGACCAGTACTTGCAATAAAATATCTTCTTTCAATAAGTAAATTCATTTCAAGAAGTTGTGTGCTAATTAGTTTTGGAAGCAGTTCTTTAAACACAGTAAAATATGATTAAAAATACTTCCTTTTTTGATATGCCTTCTAAGTTTATGCAAGTTTTAAAATGCCACTACACAATAAACTCTAGTTTACTTGGTGATGTGTTTTCTGTTGGTTTTGTTTTGGTTTGGGTTTTTTGTCTGATTGGATTTTAGGGTACTTTTCTTTGAATGCCTGAAATGCAGAAATAAAATTCAGCATTTGCTAACCTGAGACTTTGATAAACACAGCCCTTCCAACATGAACTCCTTCAATTTGCTCTAACAGTTGACCACTACATCAGGAAGACCACTTCTATTTTGTCCAATTGTAAACTCTGCAATCTATGAAGCCTGAAACATCTGAAAACTGTGAAGTCTCGCATGCAGTTCAGAGAGAGCAGAATAAATACCTATACTTAATAGTACATAATCTCCATTTACCGTAGATACTGTAGTTGACTGCTTTGAATCTTGCAACTGACCAAATTTTTTGCAGCAGATGTATACCACTAAATAAAAAACACTCTTCTATGAGTATTTATCAGTAGACAAATCCACCTGGGTCCAATCAGTCAAAAGATCTCTCACATGCAAATCAGACTAAATATGAGTACTCAGTTATTATTCCACTTTTAGTGGCCTCCTCACTTGCACGCTTGCACACGTGTGTGTGATGAAGGAGCAGGGGTTGAATTGCACCACGGACAGTAGGCTTTCTGACAGCTATGGGCCACCTGTTGTTCATAGACAGCCACTTTATATTCACTTGCAAAGAAATGCAGAAGAGCCTGTGAACCTTATTTTTCCTCACAAAGACGTGCCACTTCCCACTCAATGGACATCTCATTCTTCTCAGCTACACCAGATTGTCTTACCTCCTCTTCCATCACTGACACCCAACATCAATAGAAAGAAGGGCTCCCTCTTTAGATGTAGGATTACAGTAATTGAAGATAATGCCCAAACTCCTGTGGCAAACAAAAGCTGAGGTCCAGGTATCAAGTTCCTAACCACCTTGTGGATGCAATGTCTTTAAATATTTGTCTGTATTCATAACTCATGTCTTGTGAGCATTTAGTCCTAGCCAAAGGACACTTCAAGGTATATACATAAATCCCATAAGTGTCCTGACTCAGAACCCAGACTGACAGAGAAGTCAGACGCAGCTCCATTTCATCATAGCTGCTGGGATTCAACAATATCCAGTTAAAAGAGATTGTTTTTCAATCATTTCCATGTCTGACACTTAGTAGATCCCAAATCCCAGTGATCAAGACAACAAAACAATGAATCTTGAACCTAAAAAAAAAAATTCTTTCTTTATTACTCTCTGACACTGAAAGGTAGTTCACATCTGCTTTTCACTGCTTTTGTATAATTTTAATTACTTTTGAATTACAGCAGACTGAGTAAGCCCTGTAGCACTCCCTTGTTCTTTTTCTGGTACTACACCTATTACCAACATATTACATTCAAAAACACTCCATATATGCAAATAATACAATGGCTAAACAAGTGAAAAATACGTCTTAAGAACACTGAGTTTTAATTTTTGAAAAAAAAATGTGTTTTGAAGAATCCTCACTCTTTTAAAAGGAAAAAAATCCATTGCTGTGTTCTTGAATCTGAAAGGTCTTTTCATGGAAATTATTCAAAACACTTTCAGAAATTACTTTGAAAACTTATCTTTAGTACTGTCCTCAAACGTGCTGTTCTTACATCCAAGTCTTTACAACTTCAATTATTCCAGACCCTACTCATATTTTATGCTTTGAAGTCATTTGCTAATTAAAAGCACTTAGAATTCTTTATGTGGAAAAGAAAATGATAGCACATCAGCATTATATACAACCTCTGGACAAGAAGTAAAGAATTCCCTAACTACTGAAGGCAAGCAATAAACACTGGGATGAATTTGGACCATATGCCAAGATATATAATATACTGACTTAAGAGCAATGATCACAGCTAACATCTCAGATTCTATAGTCACCCATGTCTCTGCTGACTTAAACCTACTGCTCTGCTTTGTAGTGACCAGTTAACAGGGGGTTTTTTAAGTCTCCTGGTTTTAGGAACCAATTATACAGCTGTAAGGCACAACTGGGACTGCTTGGCACCAAACGCTGTGTTTTGGCCCATATACCCTGACTGTGCTATATTAAAAACTCTACAAGAAGCAAAGGTGCCCTGAAAAAGAATTTTCATTAACCCAGTGCTGTGAAATCTTCACTTCTAGTGTCAAAAAGTCAATATATCTGACAGGACGTCTTGAGAAAACAAATATTTGCCATGAGTGTTCATGAGTGACAAATCAAACTTAAACTACACTACATAATCATTACTTCCTTCTTCCCAAGAAGAGGTAAATCAGAGACCATGTTCTTTTTTCACACCACCTTCAAGCTTATGAAAAGAGTACGTCACCAAAAAAATCTGCTTCTTCAAAACTCTAGCAGTCCAGGAAGAAGAAAGGATGAGGATGGTATTAAGTTATGCTGTCTAACTGCAGCACTTTACTGTTAGAAAAAAATAAAGCATCAAAGCTGCTTAAAGAGACAACCAAAAGAAAGAAACAGGATGATCATTCCCTACCTTCATATTCAATGTCAGAAATAAGTTCTCAAACAACATCAATATAATTTTTTAAACTATAAAAATGCTTTGTTTGAAATAAGTAAACAAATTAAAATTTCTTTGCACAGCACACTTCTTACTGCATGAAAGTTAAGACATTTCTTAACTATCCCTGGCCTTTGTCTTAGTTACAAAGCTAAGTCTTCTGTCTACCTAAGCTTCCAACTACATTGCAAAATAGAGCTATTGGCCAGAAATCTGGGCTTGACCAAACTGTTTGGCAGATAAGTGATAGTAGGAATCAAAACACAAAAGCCCGGTTTCCATTCCCATCATCCTTTGCCCAATAGAAGACTAAATCAATCCTCAAATTTAATTTACAGAAAATCAAGAAACTATGCAAGTTGTATTGGATGGAGATCACCACAGCACAGAATTTCACCATCCTTATTTCCCTCTCACCTGAAAGTTCTCCGTATTATGGACAGGCTAAAAAGGGATGGCACAAAGCCATAATGCCAGTTTTGCATCCCATTACACTGCTTCAGGATTTCCAACCTTATCTGTTCTGTAAGAGCAGGTTTTACCTCCACGCACCAAATAAGCACCACTAAAGTAAGAATCAAAACTTATCTTTAGAATCACTTTAATGGAAATTATACTATGTATTGTGGAAACTACTGTTACAATGCAAGTTTGTGAGAAGAAAGAGAACAGAAGAAGAGAGCCAACACAAAACTGAAAATTAAGCTGTTAACCTAGATTAATACCTCTTTTTTCCTATTGTACCTATGTGGTAGACAGTACAGAAATTGAGTTGAGATTGTAGAAAGGGTTAAGGTGGCAGGCAGTAGCTAGCACTGTAGTTTGGGTTATGTGCTCCACACACATTTGAAACCATAGAAGACAATACTGAAGGCCCTTAAAATTATGTCACTGAAACGTCAAGTTAATTAAAAAATTCTGTCTTCAAGGGCAGGAACAACTTTAAAGCTGGCATGTGTTCTGTTTTATGACAAGGACAACTCCATTGTTTGAAACGCCACTAAGCTAGAAACATTATGCACCTAGGTAGCTCTATCCACAGCACAGTGTTATTTAATACTACAGTTTCAGAAGCTGTTTTATGTTACAGCTTAAAACATTCAGCTGTGGACTGCAAAATTATACACAGTGTACTAAGGTAGAAAATAAATAGCTAATTAAGAAAAATGGGCCTTTATTGACAATATTTTTAATTTTGCTTAGTCAAATTTTCCTCCATGGTTTTATTAAAAACCAAAAAGACTAAAGCGTAGTTTGACGAAGACAGTATAAAGATTTCTTTTCCTGAAGAGTCTTGCAAGGGAAGTTTTACAAGTTGGGAATACTTTGGAAGTTCTGATATTTTTGCCTTTACCTGAACAACCACAGTAAAACACTGACTAATACTGAGAACCTAGGAAATTATGCTTCTATGGTTAATATGAATTTGTATGTGTTATTAAAGAAGGAAGTGTCTTAATAGATCAAAAGATTAAATTTCCCACATCTCTCTGTACCCCCTCCAACTATCAACCCGCTCCTCCTGTCAGCAGACAGTACAAAGTGCATACCACTGAAATCTATGCTTTTAATAGGCTAACATACAGTTACTATTCTGGATACTGGTTTGAACCTATCCAGCTTCTGCCCGGAAAATTCACCTACGCTGTCTCCTGTCACAAGCAGGAGAATAAAAAAATAGCTAAGCAGCGAGACTGCTAGAGAATACAGCATCAGCCAGTCCTGATTACTGCAACAGTTCTCAAAATGTCCCACTTTTCAAAACTGTGCAAAAATTTCCATATCCTCTTTTTAATCCAAACACTTTTTATTCAAATACCAAACCCAGTATTACTAAATGAACTGGCTTAATTTCCTCCTGAAATGTTGGCATAAAAAACGCTGTAAAACCACAGAAATACAAAGTTTTACTTACCTGAGAAAATACAAATTATAGCCAAATAAATAATAACAAGGTACAATGAGCTGCGTACCCGAAATTCAATATTTATAAAACTAGTGGATCTGTGAAAACAAATGATTAGAATCCTCTAACATGAATATGCTTTGAGGGTAAAAACAAAGTGAAGATTAATTTCTTCTCCCTCTTCACAGGGAGCTAGCATATTTACCTTCTGCATTCCAGAACTTAGCATAGCTTTGCAGCTGTACAAATAATTTTTTTCTGTTCTCTTAACAGGCATTCTGAATTCCTTATTTGTGCTGTATTATTATATCAGGTAACAGCAGGGATAATGATGCTCCACCCTTTGATCATGAAAGGAAGAAAGAGTAATTCACTTACCTGGGAAAAGAGAAAGGACAGCCAACTGTAATTAAATGCAACCAATCAGGCCTAATTAAAGGAGACGAGACCAAACTGGAGTGTGCTCTTTTACCATCAAGTTTAGAGGAACAGCTATACAAGAAATAAATAAGGCCTACTCCTGTGAGGTCTGTCAACTAGCATTTGATCTAACACTCTTCAATGGATTGGATATGGATTAAGAAGAGAAGGACTGCTCTAAGGCATCAGAGTCATAAGTTTGTAATTCCATTTAAGAGTATGATTATTAAAGCACATTTATGGAAGATAAAAAGATTAAATAATCAGCTAAAATCTATTGCGAACTTATGCTTTATTTTTACGTAGTTATGTCAACACTTCACAGTCAAAATTAAAAGTTCCGCTGTAAAAGATAAAATGGTCTTTCCTGAAAAGTTCGCAATTCAAATAGATGAGATGGAAAAAGCATGAGATAAAGGAAGATAATCCCTACTTGATAACATGAAAATGAAGCACACTCCGAGATCACAGAGAAATGAATTAATTTAACTAAAAACTGAAACTAGATTTCTTGAACTATCCCTTCTTTGTCATGTTGTTATATTTCAGGTTTATTAGCCACATTAGAAGACAACAGCTTCTGGAAAACTGACATGAAAATGGGATGAATGTGAAAATACTCTAAATTCCTGCAAAATCACACCAAGGCAGCAATTTTCTGAAGACAGAACACAAAGCAAAGAACTCAAAGTCTATATTAACCAATTTCCTTCTCCAAATATCATATGGATTACTGCTCCAGGTCTACTCACTGTTTGACATTCAAATGAACAGGAAAGATAAGTGAAGCTCAAAAAAAGAGTAATTCATCCCAGGATATATGTAGAGCTTCTTTAACAAAAGCATAAGCAAGTACAAGACCACCTTCTGTAAGAACCTCAGCATCCAAAAAGCACTGTAATTAGGTTTGGCTGTATCTTCTAGCTATAAGATTAAGCCCTGTAATATAGTTTTTATATTCACTGCAGAAGAGTTTTTCAGCGTGCATGACACACCGCACATCATTTCAGCAGAACATGCATTCTGTGTTGAAGTAGCCTAGGTACATTTCAAAGATATGGAACAATGAAAAAAAAAAAGCCCGCTTTTAAGATATATAATTTGATGTATTATCATTTTATTATATTCATTTTCATGAGACACTTATGTTCTTTGCTCCCTGAAATGTTCTTTGTTCACTGAAATAACCTTAAAATGAAAAGACATAGTGTAAAATGTTCTTTTCTTCAATTGTCAGAAAATTCAACCTAATAGATACAGAAAGTTAGCCAGCATCACATGACATAACTAATTTTTCCTCTCAAATTATTGCTGATAATTGCACTGCTCCAAACAGCACTGCTCCAAACAGCTATTTCATACAAAGTGATTAATTGTCATATCACTTTAAAATATCATTTGTTAACTAATGATAACTGAAAAATTAATTTTTTTCATAGCTTCTTAAAATCTGATAAAGTACAGCCACGCTTCTCCAAGTACTTGAATGTCTATAATCAAGAACTTTCGCCAAGCTCTTTTTCATTTTGCCATCTGACAGATTCAGTTGGACTTTTAGAGCCATAAACATTTCAACACATTGGAAAGTCCACAGTAAAAAGTTTCTGTATAATCATAGTCATGCTGGAAAATATGAAACAGAACAATGTTGATATTCATGTTGCTTTCTTTACGGTTCATTTCCAGAGTCCTTTCAAATAAACACATTGCTTTCTTGAGGGATTATAATACGATGTATTAGGGAGAAGCTGGTAACATTTGGAACGATACAGAACTTTTGCTTAATACAAATGCCAAAATGAATAAAGAAAAAAATGACGAGGAACTTGCTGTAAAAAACTCTTAGTCTTTTCAATTTTTTAATTAAAAAAAATTACATACCAGAAAATGTTAATGAGCCAAAAGTCCCCTGAGCTCACTTTTACACATTCCACACTATTTTGATGTTCCAGCTAAAGAAAACTGTTCTCACTCAGAACTGAAGACATTCCTTTCTCAATGTCATAGCAAAATCTGAAATCTAAAAGTGTCTTATTCATCATGTTACTTTACTCACTTACTTTAAACTACCCAGAGTTATCAAACTAGAAACAGAGAAGACAAAATGATCACAAGTCAAAGTAAAAAAAAATTCAACAATACCTTTAACTTCCTCATAAATGCTATCATCTATCGGTTCACTGTTCGCTTGTCCAACATCATCATATTCCTCTTCCTCCTCAGGAATGGTATTAGATCCCGTATCTATGTAACACCAGTTTTAAAAGTTAACATTTAGTAGAAGAAAAAGCCTAAGCAGAAATTTATGCAAAATGAAAAGACAATTATTCTGTGGCTTGCTCCTTCCAGTACATTCTGCTTCTTTTTCAACACTGCTCAAGGGATAAGAAAGAGTTTATGTGAAGGAGCTTGTATAAGGGGGAGCTTTCAAGCTAAATAGTATTCTGGGAGAAAAGCAAAAATCTTGAAAAAAGAGAAAAGTCATATAAAAGCTACAACACAATTGAAAACTAGGACTAGCCGTTCAAAACTTGTACCTGTGGGAATACTACGTGTACTAATATGACAGATAAGTTAATGGACAGAACTACTGTCACTAAGTAGTATTGGCAATAAAGGCAACTGCTCTACTGGCTGGCTTACCTTGAATTACAAATTTGACTTGCTGTACCCATTCCTCTGCTTCTTTGGGAGTGGCAGCTGTAAACTATTAAACATTTATTAATAACTACTAGCAGTAATGACAAAAACACAACTACAATTTCATTAGCAATAAAAAAGAGGGACTGTAACATTCTCGTCACTTCCTCAAGAAACCATTAGCAATTCTTTTCATGTCTTCTGGTACTTTTCTTGCAAGGATGCTTCTTATAATGTACAGCTAATTTTGACAAATTTACGTAATTGAAGGAGAGGATGATGGATTTGAAACTCTGATCAGCAGCTGGCAGCTGTGCAGAAAAAAGCTGCTTCTCTTCATCAATGTCAAAGCCAGAACTGATGAACAAAATTTGCCCTTGACAATTAGAAGACACCCATGAATTTCTTTAGACTGCTGGGTACAGTTTTCTTAAAAATGTTCTTGTCAGACTCCAACACACTACCTGACAGCTTAATTAACTGGCTTTCAACCACAATCTCAGATATTTAAAACTTATTAAACTTACATTCCATATTGATGTCTAGCTGAAAGATCTCTGAATTGCACAGCTGATATGTGCCTTTACGTAGCTTTTCCTTGAAAAGCCATGACCAATACAGTACGTATTTAACACTGATACATATTTTAACTTTTTTTCCTATTTAATTCATCCAAGAAATCACACAGACATGCCATACAATAGATATTAAAATGCTAATATTGAAATGACCAATAGATAAAGATGATAGATTTCCTTGCTCTTGACCAAAAAGATAATATTTGAACACATACATTCATTTAATCAGACTTTTTTCCTAGTATACAACATAAGCAAGCAAGGGTTTCCTTTTTTCTTTAATATGTCAGTGACAGTTGTTTTCTGAAATGTTAATTCAGTAACTGGAATTGTAACAGCTTTATCAATTAAATTTCAAGCCAACATAAAAAAGTCCAACCTGATAAATGCGCTTATCTGGAGCAGAGATTTCAAAACAGCAATCTTTCTTCGCATCCTTCCGAAGGTTATTATTCATTCTGATGGTGTAGCCCTCTAAGGCAAATTCACCTTTCTGTTGTTTGTCTGTTGGAGATAAAAAGCAAAGTTAGAGCTTCATTTACAACAGTGAACGTAAGTGGCTCAGCAGGTTATCGTTTATTCAAATTTTGTTCTCTATTTCATGAATTTTACAAAGAACAGGGAGGTTTTTAGCAAAATGGTTAAGTGATGCTTCTGGAGATAAAGCTTTATTTTAAGGGAAGATGTACACAAAAGTACATTTTTCTGTAGGATGCCTAAGGAATTCCACAGGGGGATGTTTGCAGATGGTGGTCTTATTTAGTAAGAAGTGCATGTTATGACACTTGTATCTAGGGAAAGCCAAGAACTGGAACTTGCAAGACACGTTTCCTATAAATCAGTGTCTCTTTCAGGTTCAGTAAACCAATGGGAAAACCTGTCTAGCTCAGAACTTGCTGAGCTCCCTCCTAAACTAACCACTTCACTCAAAAAATAAACTTCAAACTCCTTTTAAAGCAATTGGAAAAGCTGCTTTTCACGTTCTCCCACCCACTCCCAGATGTGCCTCCTTTCCACATGGCAAAAATACAGAATTAATTTTGTTACAAATTCAGGTATATGCATGTGTGTTCATTCCAAAAGCATGTCTCTCAAAACAGCAAATGTTTAATTAGCTAATAAAAATACTGAGCCCTACCACAGTTTATTATGTACAGCCATGTGGTTGTTTTAAAGACAATTCTACTTTTCAAAGGTTCTGGTTTATAAAAGTATCGCTTACAACAGAGCTGACTTTAAATATGCTACATGTTGGGCAAGACGCACCTGTGCACTCCTTTCGAGCTCTTCAGACCACTCTACATCGGATTTTATGTGCTCTAGCATATTTTGGTGAATATTAAAAGCAAACCGAAAAGGTAAAGCAATTACGTTTTGCAATTTCTGCAGATCACAGTGCAGCATTCAAGTGAAGATAGGCATCACGAGTCACATTTTGCACAGGCAAACAAAGAACAAAGTGCAGTTGCATATCAAAAAAATGCCAATTAGTGTGGGGGGGGTTTTTTACACAGTAGAGAAAAGCATTAATTAACAATAAGCACCAGGCACAGCAGCAAAACTACTTTAAGTATTGCTGAATAGAACTTAGGTACAAATTGATCATCCATTGCTTATGCATATCAACAAAAGGAGAAAACTTCTACAGTCGATAAAAGATGAAAAACTACAATTTTCAACAAAATTTTGTCATATTTCTGGAAATTTTATAGGGAAGCAAATCTGTTTCCCCTCCTGAGAGCACAAAAATTGGCTAACACAGCAATGTGAACATAAATGGACGTAAGGGCAGTCACCAGTCAAACACTCTTGCTAGTAATCTTATATGCACATAGACACATATTCTTTGTCCTTCCACCTTTTTATGAACTCTCACCCAGGGCAAGCAAATACCAAATAACACAATTAAATGAGAAAATCCAGGGCACTATTCTATTTTTGCTTCTAGTCCCTTCCCCCACAGTAAATTTTATTATGGCTTAAATAAGTACTAATAATACAGTACTAATATTTTATATTTGCTCAAAGCTCCACCCCTATATCAAACAGCATATACATGCAAAATTCATGAAATCACACTAAGGCAGGCATTAGAAATAGCAACTTGCAATAGGTTAACTAGGTCCCCTTTTAATGAAATTCATTTCTGCCTAGGAATGTTATTGTTCACTCACTTGTGACCTAAGGGAGAAGATGAAGTGAAATACATTATTTTCTCACTCTCCCATGCTGGAGGTTTATCAAAACCCTAGAAGATAGGAGCACGCAGGCAGAATAAACAAACACCCAGTTCAAAAGGTAAAAATATTTTGTCAAGATAAAAATGAAGCAAGTATTCAAATTTAGTCCCTTGGATTATTTCTGAGACTGCTTCTCTGTGACATGGATGATCCCTTTTATGGTAATACAGTTTTACAGAGCAAATCTCCAATGATCTCTGCCCTGCTATTCACTCTTTCAAAGTGCATTGCAGTTAAACCACAAAGATGCTGTACTTTGGAAGGGGATGGTGCAAGACATCCATATTCCATGTGATTGTTTCACTGTTTATACTGTTTTTGTCTTATCTCTCTGAACACACTATTTCAGTGCTAAGAGAAATTGCCTGTATGTACTACCAAATATATAGATATATGTGTCTATATATATATTTATATATCTCCTTTGCTAGTATATTCTTTCACTGACCATCATAGCAATAGACTACTCTTAGCATTGCTCCTTTTACTTCCAATTGTCTTAGCAGTAACCTCTGAATAAAGTCCAGTGTGGCATCATGCATATACTTAAAATGTTGAAAATGAGGAAATTCTAAGACAAGATATTTCACAGCCCTGACTCAGAACCCATAAAACTTGAGAGAAAGACTCTCAGTATGCATTCACACTCCCTGTGACAGCAAGCCAGAGATAAGGCCTGGTATGTCCTGAGAAATGGCTCCACAAATACAGAATGGCAGGACACAGGACAGCTATAGCTCAGCTGCCTGCTCCGATGGTGACAAAGAAGGGAGGTCAACAAATCCCATTTGCTCCTGCAGAATACGTGTTCCCAGTTAGAACTGGAGACCAACCCCATCACCTGACCACCACCGAGCAAACCATGACCCACTGTAGCTGCTCGGCCAGGAACAGCAGTCAGGTGCAGGCTTGAAGGCAGGGTCAGTTTGGGATTATCACACTCAGCAATCACCTCAACTTCATTTATCAGCACAGGCTTGCAGTTAAATCGGTGTGGACAGACCCAGGCTTTTGGTTTAAAGATGCCCTCTGAAATTTGCACCACAGCAAATTCTGTGAACTTTCACATACAGAGTTAAGTTGTTTATATCAGAAATATTTTCTGGAGACTGTGCCTTAGGGAGAATTAAACAGTTTCTGACATTTAAAAACTTTGAAGACTTAAAGATTTTACTTGGAAACTTAGAATTAGATATTGTTGGGTTTTATGGCAGGAGTCTTAACTGTAGCTTCAAGAAGCACATTGACATTACAGAGATGTAACTTTCATTTTGAACCTTCAAATCAGAGTCAGAGTTTTGCTTAGGCAGGAATACAACAGCACATTTAGGAGAAACTAGGGAGACATATGCTGATGGAACACACTTCTCTGAAGAACAATAACATTTTTGCTGCCTCTTATTTTCTCAAGGTAGGGCTTTTCAATTCCACAACAGGAAACCCTTAAGTTGTCCCAGAAAAACATAAAACAGAAATGCAAAAGTATAATATCAGTCTTGTAAAAAAAGAAAAAAAAAAAGATCATGAACATCATCAAGCATAAGTTGTTCCACTATTAAGCCAAATCTCATTTCAGAATAAGCTGTTCTTTGCTCTCATCTGCTCATCCTCCTCTCTCCCCTTCTTCCCATGTCAGCCACATAACAGAAAATTAAATCTGGGTCTATGTAAATCATTTTACAACAGGCATTTAGACCCATAAAAAAGTAGTATAGCAGAGTGGAGAGTCAGGCATTAAGTATTAAAAAAAAAAAAGTCAAAACTAGTACACAGATATTTGAGAGAAATAAATATGGTGGGGGCTATATTTAAAATAGAGAATTCAGATCTGAATAAAGTTTGAAAGTCTTTAAACATTTCTCTTACATATAAACTTCGTTTATCCAAAAAACAGTTAAATGTTGTTTACAACAGAAACAGGGCCAATATTATATTGGGGAAAGAGAGTCTCAAGGGAAGCAGAAAAAAAGGGGTTTGAAGTAACCTTGCGTAACTAAGTCCATGGGAACATTTAAAACAAAGAAGAGTAAACCTTCAATGAGATCTTGAAATGACTGGGTTGTAAATTTGAGGCCTAAGGCAATGTGCCCATATTATTAGCACATGTAAAAAGAATTAGTGCATTCGAAAGAACAGAGAGGACTTGGATAATAAAAAGGAAAGAAGTTACAGAGAAAGGCATAAGGAACACAGGCAAACAGATTTCAGAGTGATATTTAGAGGTACTATTAGAATCTATAGTTTAGCTCTCTTCATCTTGAAATTAGGAGCCTGTAAGATTTTACTGTTTACATGGCTTCATGCTAAATGTAGTTTCACATACTTTTCCATGTGCAGGATGTCTGCTATCTAAAAATAGTTCAGTGTCAGTATCTCCAAAATGGTAATTCCTTTTCCAGCTTTTGGAACAGTCCTTTCCAAATGCATGCACAAAAGTTCTTCCCTTTTAGAGAGCAGATCTGAAATATAATCAACTTTTTTTTCCTTCGTCTTTCTTTTAATCTAGTCCTCTGATAAATTGAAATTGTAAACACACTGTTTTGGGCACTGATTTTTTTATATTCAATTTGCTATATCTAGTAGTTATTTCTTTTAAATGCACTATTAACAGGAAGTGTGACTCTCAAGGTCTGAATTTAACAGTCTCACAGCAGAAGATCCAGTACACATCAGACAGCTGCCTCTGATGGCCATCACACTGCTACAACAAAGTCTTGTTGAGCATGCACAATTCCCTCTCTTGCCCAAATAGAAGTAGTTCACCACCGGCCTGGTCACCACTACCTTATTACTCAGAGAAATCCAAAATTATCATGTACAAGTTAAAAGTAAAGAAACTGGGAAAAAAAGTAAATTCAGACTTTTCTAAAAGCCTCTGAATTATACCCCTCTTTAACATCATATTACTGGCAGGCAGGCAGATACCATTTTCAAGTTATAAAAATGAAAATAAATTTTTAGTGCCCATTAGCAGGGGAAAAATTACCATAATGTTATCAATTACTGTCTTGCTAAACATTTAGCTGATCTCTCCAGTTTGCTGAGACAGAAGGGCATATAACATTGTGGCCTAGTGAGAAAGAAGTAATGAAGCCATTAATTCGTTCATTTATAAAGCAACAAATTAACTTTCCTTCTTCACATGCACTTTGAGGTCTGAAAGGTTATCCATACCATCTCAGTGTCTGAGGACACAGGAACAGCCAGAGATCATACAGAAAAACGACAGGCAACCAGGGTACTCAAGTCAGGGTGCAACTGCATGGAAGAAAAGAAAAGAGGACTATAAAAGATTTATGGAAGGAAAGACTATGAAAAGGACCAGGCAAGCTTCTCAAAAAACCACGCAGTTCTGACATTTGAACACACTCCTCTGGACTGCTGTGGGTCACATTCTGGCCACAGATACTGCAGCACAACCACAAATACACACACACATCCCACAATACCTATTTCTGACTATTCTGTGAAGAGCTCAAACCTTTAAGCCTTATTGCTCCACCTACTTCTTATATCAGTGATCAAGGGAAAAAATGTAGGTGATTCACTTAGACCGCCTTCACTTAGTCTATATTGCAGCAATAAACAACGCTGTTTCACTACCCAATGCTGCACCAAATGTAGGAGAAAATGGAAGAGAAAAGAGGGAAACACGACATCCACCACCCTGCAGGCATCACAACTGTTGAAAGGATTCTTGTAGTCTCTTGGGTGAACATACACATATACCCAAACACACACCCATTTACTGTATTTTCATAGGCTTTAGCTTGTACTCTGTTCTTCTGGATGAGGCCTTTTTCATCATTCAGCTTGGAGTAATTGATTCTGAAACTCTTCCTTACCTATGTTTGTGAGCTTTATATACTTCGACACTCCTTGCTTTTCCAATGCAAAAAGGAGTAAGTTAGAAGAATTAGAAGTGTTTTGGAAACAACAAATCTACATAAATAATAAAAGGTCATCCTATAGCCACATTTAGCACTCAGTTACACTTCCACTGATACTTAAGCATGAAAATCAAACTTTGGCCAACAAAACACACGCTACAATAGACACAATAGCTTTCACAGATTATTCACCTATGAGCCTAGTTTCAAAAACATACAGAATTCAAAACAAGCTAAGATGGACCTAGAAATCCCTGCTGTCTCTCAGGATAACATCCCACAACATACACACAGGCACTAGCAGCCCATTACCCATTAAAAGTGATGCAGGCAGCAGGACTGAGTACCTTGTCACTCTGAAACCAAGTTCACAATTTGCACAAAGCCACGCAAACACACACTTCAATGCAGTTCTACAGTTGGTGAGAACACACACTGAATTTCTACACGGTCCAAGTTATCTGGTAGAGCATCAAGGGCCACAGTAAAAGAAGAAGGACCCCAGCACTACAGCATACTATGGCAGGTACTGCTGCTGGCCACAATTGTGGGAGTGAAAACAGTTCCCCTGAGTAAATGCTAGACCTCCTCAGGATTGCCTCATCACACACCTCATCCATGCTGACAATCTGCAGCTAAACAGCACGATAAACTGCAGCACATACATTCACAACCATGAGGATGACAGCTCACTTTTAACAGCATTCTTGTTTGCCGTGGCTGGTATCCACTTTCTGCACAATGATGGCAAGTTGTTTCTGCACTGGAACAGGCACTTTTATAAACAATGGCATCGCAGGCCTGAAGAAAGTACCTCTGACCAGCCTAAAAAAACCTTATTTTATTCCAAGGCAAGTTCAGGAGTGGCTTTGTCAAATCATATCTGCAAGATTAAATCATTACACCATGGTTAACATGTTTTTCTGCACTAACAGCACCAATTCAACAGAGGAAGTGCAGAAATCCATGCATCTGATTTGTTTGCTTCCTCCATGAACTACAGCCATGCCATGCTCTCTACAAGTACCTGAAAGGAGATTGTAATAAGGTGGGGCCGGTCTCTTCTTCCGAGTAACAAGTGATAGGACAAAAGGAAATAGCCTCAAGTTGTGCCAAGGAAGGTTCAGACTGCACACTACAAAAATTTTTTTCACTGAAAGGGTTGTCAGGTATTGAAACAGGCTGTGCAGGGAAGTCATGGAGTCACCATCCCTGGAGGTATTTAGAAAACATGTAATGTGGCACATAGGACAGAGTTTAGTGGTGGCCTTGGCAGTGCCGGGTTAACAGTTGGACTCAGTGATCTTAGAGGTCTTTTCCAACATAAAGGATTCTATGATTTTATGCAATCCCCATGGACTGTGTATCTCTCCCACATCATTAGGTTATGGTTAGGAGCCACACAACCTGCAGCCTACAAAAGCTGTAGATGTATTAGCCAAGACATTTGTCTACAGATTCATAAACGAAAGAGATCCCACAGAATAACACAGTCAATTCCTAACCAACCTTCTGAGTGCTAGGGAACATATTTCCTTGTATCTTAATTTTCAACACAGGTATTAAAAATGGCAACACAGACTTGATAATCAGGTTGTTGCAAAAAAAAAAAAAAAAAAAAAAAGGAAAAAGACCAGGTGGGCAACTTTGCTGCCTTAATCCAAAGACCTTAAGCCAGAGCATAAATAATCATCAGCATAGCCACAAGGAAAAAAATGTTAAAAAAAGTCAAACCTTTCTGTTTTCTAAAAAAAAGCAGACAAAAATACAAAGATTTTATAACCCAGAACAATCTTTATGAACTAGAAATATATTCTGATAAAAATTACCATTTTTAAAGTATTAGGTAATGTATAACTATATATATAAAAACAAACAGCACATCATGATTTTCCAGAGAAAGAAATCAATCGGTACTGACAAAACAGTATTACGCCACACCTCCTCAAAATTTTGTTTGTGAAGCTTGATCAATCTGTAAATCCCAAGGAAAGAAGAAGAACAGGGAACATTTAGCAGATATACTAACAAAACTCTGAAAATAGAACTCAATCGGAAACTAGCAAAATGAAAACTGGACTTGTAATTAGACTCTTTATTTCTTATGGTTTTAAAGAGGGATGAGTTTAAATAAGTCAGCATACCAAGGAACAAAACCAACTGAAGCAAATCATAGTAGTCATTGAATAAAAAACCCCTACATAATAACTACCTGAACTAATATCAAAAATAAGAAGCCAAACATAAAAAGGAAAAAAAAATGCTTGAATATAAAGTTTGCCCGGGGATTTTTTAGGGGGAGAAAAAAAATACTTTATTTTACTTTTAAAATTTACTCAGATATACTTCTGTATCATTTAGTTTACTCATAAACACCAAAAGCACGTGGCACACAATTTAAATATGTTTTATTTGACTGCCAATTTTAAAAATTCAAAGTAGTATCACAACATTTATGCCAGGTTCTTCCCAAACTGGTCATCAGAAGTTAAAAGTGACCTTCAAAGTTTGCTTTAGTTTCCATGGCTGGCTTTTAGTTAAATATATTACTTAATTTCTAGCTTTTCCAGAACATAAACTATTTTAAAAGAAACAAGGAACTCCACTATGTAGCTTTTAGACTAATATTTTCCTGGATAGAACCAACTCTATGGAACTCAGAAGGTGTAATTACTAGAGGATGTTTTCAAATTAATATTCTATTTGGAGAGAAAGAACATTTTCTGTCTAGTAAAACAGTTGAGTATCAGCATACTATCAAACCTAACAGCCAGTTACTATTGGCACACAAAGTAACTTTACAAGAAAATCTTTTTTCCTCAGTTTCCCTGCTTTAGAAAACATGTACATCACTTACAGGTTCTGAGAAATATTTACACATTTTAAAAATTCACAGCACTGTTTAAGAACTGTTTAAAAGAACCTTCTTTTAAAAGCGTCATTTCTTAAAATTGCCTGTGACTCAGTTTCCAAATCCACTAAAGTTTTCATATTCTTTTGTGCATTAAAACATCATTTCTATAATAATTCTCGTAAGTACCTTTGTCGCTTCCGTAATAGTAGAAGACCGTCTTACTGATAGCACACCAACGCTTCTGCCATTCAAAGCCAAGAAAACTGTGGTCTGAAATTAATATAATTTGTGTTGTGTCACTTTATGTCATTATTGAACACAAATACGTTACCTCTTTTCAAGGGTGAGGTAAGAGGGAGGAGGAGCCAGGAAAGACACTAAGGAAACAAAATCTGGATATGAAGAAATGCATGGCACTGAGAAGGAAATTAGAAATAAAAATTGGTGGTAAGAAAACAAACAGGAACTTGAAATAATATAAAGAGAGAACTCATGTGTAACATTAAATATAAGGAAATAATGAACAACTTCCGAAATATTTCCTAGAGTTATCACAGCATTAAGTGGGTATTAAAGTGACAATATAAGATTTATTGAATCTAGGTAAATATTGACTGAACCAAAGCTGAGATCAATATTTGCCCTCTTGAAGGAAAATAAATCTTGATGCTCACTGAAACATGAAGTCAACATATGGTACTTGTACATACGTTCCTAATGTTTTCTTCAAAAATATCTGAAAGTCTCTGAATTACGGCTGACTGGACTTTCACAGCATGATTTTGTTAGTCAATAAAGAAATAGGATTTTCTTTTAATACTATGGGAGCAATTATGTGCTATGTTTCTTTTGCATAATAATGCTTCAACATTTCAGCTTCTACTCATTTATTTATCACTCCTGTATGAAGTTGTTCATGTGTATAACATCAAATACAGACTATAATATAGACTTCCCAGATATGGTACATCCACTAGCTTTCACAAAGACAGCTAGACTTACCCTTTCTACGTTTTTCCAGGTATCCAGCCTTCAGAACAAACTGGAGATCCTGAGCTGCAACAGGAGGAAACTGATTCCCTGAAATAAAAACAAATTCCATAAAGCACCGCTTTTCAAGAAAAATGCTATAGTAGCAGTAATAAAATTATGGATTTTATACTCTCAATATGCAGTAACTACTGAAAAAATAATTCTAGTATCTATTATGCTAGATTATTTTAAGTAAACAAAATGTCTAACTATCAATGTCAGAGCTGTTACTAAGGAAAAACACAGCTGCATAGGACACCCTGCAAATCTCAGCAGTAAAATATGAAATTAAACAAAATACAGCAACTTTGTTTTGAACACGGTCTGTAAAGCAAGGTGGATAATGAAAGCACTACGTTTTCAAATGTGCAAACAAAATAAAAATCACAATTCAACACAAATCAAAAATGTGGTTTTCAATACCAGCTTCATATATCTTGAAACAACATACAAGGTGAGGGCCCTCTATTACACATCTACAAAAACCAGAAAACCAGAAACCAGATGAAAAGATGATAAAAGGTGGTGCTGTTGACAGATAATGCCTAATTTGCAATATGACACAAAACTACTGCCTGTATATTCTCTAAGGTGATACTGGATAAACCAAATACACTGTACAGAGCTCTACAAAATTGTTGACACTAATTTTAGACCTTGTACAGTATGTCTGTATCCGCAGAATGGTGAGTATGGGTCACTGTAATTTTTCCTTTTTTTCAACTGCTAATTCATAGCTAGAAGTATGAGATCAACCAGTCAACCCTGCCTCATCTTAAAATAGAAGTTTGAATGTTAAAAATTGTCTTCCATCCTACATCCTTTCCCTCCTAAAACAACAGAATCATGATTTAAATAGAACTCCTAGCGTTACGAACAAGAATATGTTAGATGTGTCTAACATTTAACATGTATATCAATATCATACTGCTTACCCCAAGCAAAACAGCAGAGCACAAGGTAGTCCTGTGCTGCTGGGTTTTTAAGTGCATGTGAGCAACACAGTGAAGTTCCCACTACTTATTATCATCAAATATTCATAAGAGTCACTGTAGGTAGATGGCAAGTCTACGAGGCAGCAATTATTCATCAAAATTTATGTAATCTCATTACATTCTACCAATATAAACATACAGAAAAGGACTGATATCAGCAGACAAATTTTGTGCTAAAAACACCACTTTAAATCATGCATTTTGGGTTAAAGAGCAATGGTCTGACCTTGAACCAAGTACTGTCTCTAGAAGGTGATGTCAATTTCCTGCCTTTTTAGGTTGTTCCTTAAAATAGATCTATTTTTTTTTAATCAGTGTTCACAAATTAGTTGCTCTATGGTGGCCTTATTTGAATACAACTGTGCCAGGAAAAATACAAGAGATAGGAACATGCAGAGAATGCTGGTTTTTAAAGCATGGAAACATTCTGAATGACAAGACATTCCTTAAATAATACAACTGGCTCTTTAGATGGGAAAATATTTTGTTGGATACCATAAGACAGTAGATAGAATTTTATATACATTGATTATTTCCACTTAGATTTTTTATTAATATTACTTTTTAAAGATTAGGAGTACACTCACTTCTATTTCAGCTGCCATGGAATTCTTACTGTTGTGTTAAAAATACAAGAGCTGTGGGTTCCATGAACATGGCTTGTAAAATGATGTAGCTGTCCTTTCTTTACTGGATAATACATAATCACTGCCCAACATTAAAAGAGAATTTAACACAAAGACACGTCTTGGCTGGTGACAAGTTTAACAGTTACTCAAAAAGATGACCTAATGATGGTATTAAGAGTGGGGGAAGTGTAGAGTTTTACAAATATGCATCATGTGCTGCTTTATATTGGTCATTGGGAGGCATCAGTGTGCAACACTTACAGCTTTACCTCATCCAGTAGGGCTCATCTTAGAACAGTACAACCCCAGAGATGAGGAAGACATAAAACCTAAGTAAACAAACAAACAAATGCAGTTCACTCTTAAATTTTATAATTTAAGAATTTAAACCACCATTTAGATATAATTGTATCCATTATTGTTTGTATCAGTTTGGGTTTTGATGAGGAAGCTTGGCCAGTGATCATTTAGTGGTCAAATCAACTGGGACAACATAGTCCCAGAGAAGCACATACTTTGGGGGACTCCTTAACGTTGTTATTCTGATATCTGAACTGACTCCTTCGTAGAGTCAAAATTCCACTCTCAATTTTGTGACTTCTGCTGAGACAAGCCAGGATGAATTTGGTGATGGTATTTTCTGAAACTACATTTGTTTTGCATAAGGCACTAAAAGCTTATGAGGAAAAGAACATGCACTTAAAAAAGCGGTCTTCCACTGTTCTGGTGCCACTACAGAAAGAAGTCCTCCTCCCACCCTCAACCTATAGAGAAGCCAGTTTCTTTTTCTGTTCCTCAAAGCAACTGAGGCAGTAACTCCACAAAACAAGCTGCAGCTGGTCAGCCCCACTGCCACTCACAATCTCTAAGTAGCTGAAGCAGAAACAGATCACATGCATATTATCATCCTTCTGTCAGAGAAGCCTGGGAACTAAAAAATATGATGCAACTTTAGTCAAAGGCTAGGAGAAACAGACTCAATTGTAATATCCCAAGACACAAACAGCTGTAGAAGAAAGAAAAAGCATAAATCTGGTTAAATTCCTCCTTTCATTCCCCTGTACCTCCAGAAGGAAGGGGAGGGAGAATAAGTAGTATAAAAAGTATAAAAGAAAGAGAAAGAGCCGCCTCCTGCCAGATTCTGATGAACTGCAGGTGTTGCACACATGTGGGAGGAAGAAGGCACAAACTCAGATACACCCTTGTCCCTATTCTGCAACAAAAACAGCATGGGGAAGAAAGAGAAGAGAGTGACGTCTCCTTTACAGTTACTGCCTAGATTCTGCATGCAAGACTTCTAAGCTGTGTTATCTATCTTTCTTCCGTTTCTTTCATTCCTTTACTGTCTTGCCCACATCCCAAACAGGATTTAGAGTGAACTGCAACCCCTAGTCGTGGGAACTCCCAGCAGAAAGTGGGGAATTTTCACAGCAAGTTGGTTTTTGCAGTTGCTTTCAATCAGAATATTGCTTCCCCATTCATTTGAAATCTATCAGGCTTGACACAAATCTCATCTAAAAAGTACCACTAAAGCAATGCTTCGTTATAGTAAAGCAGCATTTGTTTACACTACATGAGCAGCTGAGATCAGACTCATTAGTCGACTGCAGCACAGGACTTTGAATTAGACAGTTCCTTCTATAAAGATTCTATTTAAGACAAAGAAATACTGTCAAGAAAGAAGACATTATTTTTTAAAATAAAGAACCATAAAGTAAATTAAGCAACATGCTTCAAATCACATACTCGTTTAGAGTTCAGAGCTTTGAATTTCCCATGTTCTATTCCCATGTATGCCACAGGATGTCTTCACGACAAGGAGAATTCTCCCCTTCCCTCATGGATGCAGGTGAAATGGCCTGAATTCCAGTTATCTGTAATTTCACTGGAGATTCACTGGAGATTGTTGACTGTAAGAAATTAAATGCAAGAAGCTTGCATCCTGGAGATGCAAGATAGCATCTCCTGGTACTACCTTTCTTGAGTCTCTCAATGTTTGTTGCTGAGAAACTTATAGTCAAGCTGAATACCAGATCAGAGCAAAACTTCTCTCCCAAAATCAGACCATCAGAGATCACCATACCTTCCTACCTACTTCCTACCCCTGAATCACCTGTTTCCAGATATGACTCAAGGATTTAGAAATAAAGCTGTTAAAAAAGACCCACCCACAGTCTTCCCTGGTTTCTCCTTTGCTACACTGTAGTTTTTGAAACCGATTTTAAATACCAAAGAGAAAAGTGGCACTGTGGGTCAATGATTGCTTTTACGTACTCTTCCAGACCTAATTTCTGCTGTGTCATTGTCTTGACAGTGGTGGGCAAGTAGAGTTCAGAATACAAAAAGGGTCTGATTTCCATTCCTGAGTTTCTACCTCACAAATAATGTCTTGAACCTTATTCTTTTGCTATGAAGATCAGTTAAATACTATCCAATATTTAGGGAGATGATTATCTTGCATACCCAATACATGGTATAAAATAAGGGAGGTCCATCTGCTTAACATTACAGGTTTCCCTTCATTCTTGACCACCCACTCACAGAATAATCTTCCATAATAATTTCTCTTCCTATCCTGGTGGGAATTACTCCAGTGTACTTGAAAATAAAATCTGCGAATTATGCTCCACATGCATATTTCCAGACTGATGTGTACAAAAGCCATCAAAGACCAGATCAAAATATTTATGAGGCCTAAACCTTCATCTTAGAGAAAAGTAAATTATATGTATAATGGACTGGGTTCTTCCTCTTGGTTCCAGGCACTCTTGTGCCAAGTGAGCAGCTGGCAGTTATTATAATACTATTGCTGCCAGGCTAAAAATTCCTCCAGTAAAAAGAAAGTTAAATGTTCTCACTCAAGCATAAAGCCAGCTTTTCTACCAGTCATGCTTTGACTTCAGAAAAACATTCATGTTATTAACATAGGTATATTGATGTACAGGTTCTACTGCACAAATCCCACAAACACAGACTATCTTGTGACTTCAGAAAGATGCCAAGACTACAGCTTATGGCATAACTACAATTTTTGCAACTTGGTTATCAAACAGTCGAAAACCTGAATGATGTAATTTTTCACCCTACTGCAATGAATTTGGTTCATTACATAAAAACAGTTTCATTAGTGTCACTTCACAGCATGAAATTCAATCATCGTGCTTGGAATCTTGATTTTTGGAGGACCCAAAGGTGTAAAAATTTCATTCTATATACAAAAAAGAAAAAAAAAAACCCCAAAACCAGGTTGCATTATTCTGCACTGTTTACCAATAGGATTTTTTTTACTTCTGCAATGTGGGCTAAGGGATACATAAAGCAAGAAATAATTAGAGGTCAATGCATTCTAAAGAGGTGCTTAGCATGCTTATGGGAAGTTAAACAGGTGAACTGGAGATAAGTGTAATTCAGTAACAGCTAAGTGGTTGATTACAGCTTCCTTTCCTAGTGGAGGACCAGAGGTTTAACCATTATAATGGTAAAGTTGTCTTGCTCAAATAAGAATAATTCACTGTTCTTCATTCCTTGTAAAAGAAAACTGCCAGGAAAAGATACATTAGTTTGATTGTATGGAGAAAGCAGTGAATGCTATTTCTTTATCTTCTTCTACTAAAAAAAAAAAGTCATGATTAATAATACGATTATTGAAAATTATTTTTCCAGCTTCCTTTTTATTGCACTGAAGCCCCTTAGTGTCACCTGAGAACTTACTGAGGGTGCATTTGATACCCTCATCCGAATCACCAATGAAGGTATTAGATGGGACTGGTGCCAGTACCAAGCCACCTGGATGTAACTCCATCCACCACCACTCTCTGAGCCCAGCTATCCAGCCAGTTTTTCACCCAGTGAAGAGTTCACTGGCACAAGCCATGGACTGCCAGCTGCTCCAGAATGTGCAGGAGACAGTATCAAAGGCTTTACTGAAGTCCAAGCAGAAAGCATCCAAAGCCTTTCCATCATCCACTAGGTGGGTATCCGGTCACAAAAGGAGACCAGGTTGGTCAAGCAGGACTTGCCTTTATTAAACCCCTGCTGGCTGGGCCTGATCCCCTAATTGTCCTGTATGTGCTGCATGATGGCACTCAAAATGTTCCACTACATAACTTTCCTCAGCACTGAGGTCAGGCTGACAGGCCTGTAGTTCCCTGGGTCCTTGTTCCAGCCCTTCTTGCAGATGTGTGTCACATTGGCCAACCTCCAGTCACCTGGAACTTCCCCAGGTGAGCCAGGGGAGCCAGGACTGATGATAAATGATGGAGTGACTTGGCAAGCTCTTCCACCAGCTTCCTCAGTACCCTTGGATGATCCATCCGGTCCCATAGACCTGTGAAAGTCTAACTGGCAGAGCAGGTCACTACTTCCTCCTGGGTTTCAGGGGTCTCTTCTGCTCCCTGTCCCTTTCTAGCTCAGAGGGCTGGTTGCCCTGAGAATATTTGGTCTTTCTGTTGAAGAATGAGGCAAAGAAGGCATGAGTTACCTCAGCCTTTTCCTTATCCTTGATAACAATGTTTCTCCTCTAAATCTAATAAAAGATGGAGATTCTCCTTGGCCCTCTTTTTCTTGTTAAACATATTTATAAAAACACTTTTTATTATCTTTCACAGTGGTGGACAGATTAAGTTTTGACCTACTTTTCTCTCTACATATAATGATATACATGTACTGTTCCTGAGTTGCCTGCCCCTTCTTTCAAAGTCATAAACACTTTTTTCCCCTGAGCAAAAGGTCCCTTTTCAGCCAGGCTGGTCTTCTTCCCTGCCAGTTCATCTTTTGGCATATACAGACAGGCTGCTCCTCCAGAAAATGCAGAAAATAGGTGGGTTTGTCCTCAAGAACAGGGCTTTTATGTTTTCTCTCAGGCTGCAATTCTAAATTGTCAGAAATATTCTGAAAATAATTATGTTAAAGTTGAGCAAGAAAGAGTAATGTTTCCAGCAACACAAAAAAGTAATTTCATCTTCTTCTCCTCCCTCATACCCTCCTTCTCACGTACTTCTTCCAAAATTCTTTATATCTCTCCATTTCATTTTGATCTGGAAATACAGCATTTACCCATGTTTAATAGCTACTACAGAGGGATTCAATTATCTCTGAATCTGTACACAGCAATACACTGGGGCCACATCTGTTCTACAAGCACTGTGAATCTAGGCTGAAGAGGAGGTGGTTTATTTTCATATGCATATCTTCTCCCTACATTTACTATTTTTATTAAAAAGAAGATTAATGTATACTGAATTTAAAAAAAAAAAAAGTCCAATTTCCTAGAGTCTTTTGAGTAAAGTTATCAGTAGGAAGATCATATAGAATCTCATTAGCTTCATTAACTGTTTTGAACACTTTCACAAAGACTACTTCAGTGTTTTGCAAATGTAGAAGCCTGGTAGCTCTGAATTAGTTTAACATGCAAGAATCAAAAGATAAATGTTAAAGAAAATGCATTTCATTCCTGGGAATAAATGTAATGAAAATGTTTAGCTTTTGAAACATTGATTCACAAGAAGTTAGCATTTTGGTCTTCAAAGTGCTTATTCCAAAAAGGCTGCCTAGTCTATGAAGTTTTGCTCTGAAGCCATCTCTAGCATTACCCATTGTGTTCTCTAATAGTTTACAGTAATTTTCACAGAATAACTTGCCTTTATAAATTCCTCTAAGAAGAACCAGCAGTGTATTTTAATAAAGAATACTTAAAGCAGTGTCATCTGTTTCTAGTTTTTATTCTTTCTAATTTTGGATATGAAGTTTAGGTTACAAACACTAATACCACACCCTCAGAGATTTAAACATCGAGTATTTCCTCTGGACTCATCCCTTAGAAGGACAGGGGTATGAGCCTTTTTCTTCCCTTCCTTCCTGTAAGCAGAGGCAAAGGCAGAGGGCCAGGCAGCCTAAAAACCACTGCAATGGACTCTTTACAGAAACATCTAGTTCCTTTAAGCAGTTAGCATATTTGAGATCTCTTTTAGTCATTTTCATTCAGCCCCTAAACTGTGTATTTAGTTATTTTAAATTTTAAAAATCTTACCTCTATGGCTTCTCAATCCTCATCTGTTTTCTGAGCAAGGTTTCTTTAGTAGTTGTAACATATTTCATTTGACAAAGACATTTTCTTTTTTTTTTTTTCCTTTAACAAATGACAGAAGTCAGCCAGTTAAGACTCCATTCACTGGGATCCACAGCCTCATGGAATTATCCTGGAATACACACTCCTCATCCAAACTTAACTCTGAATTTATAAACCAATATTGTCCTGGATTTATGCATTCTTGTGATGGTTTTCAAATTGTTTCTAAAAGACCCACTGTTACCTTTTGCATAGCACCTTAATGTACAGAGGAGTTCATGGCTTTCACCCCTTGATCCAGGTTTAACTTCCATGCAGGTTTTTACTAAAATTTCATAAATGGCACTCATGGCACATGGAAAAAAAAATTTTAGAAGTGATGTTTTCTGCTGTGCGCAGGCATTATCTCACAGGGTTAGAAAAGGGGCCACTGCACGCTTCACCAAAGCAGCCTTCCCAGTTTTGTCAGTTCACAAAGATTCTGAGGCAAGAAGACAGAAAAAAGATACAGCAGTAAAGAAAAGGTCTCTTGTACAAGGTCTCCCACTCACACCACTGGAATGTAAGGCATACAAAAATGTTCTAAGGCATGTAAAGGTTTTGTTTAAAGGACCACTCAATCATTTCAGCACAAGACAGAAAGGTTTTGGTCATCCCAAGGTCCACATTACAGGTACCAGAAATGTGCATCACTGGTAGAGATTGGCAATACAAATTTTGCCAGTGCAACAGCTTCAAACTTTGTTATGAGAAATAAAGTAGGTGGGAAAACACAGAGATAAAAACAATGCCTCTGCTTCACAGATAGAACCAAGTCAAAACAGACCATCATGGATCAATTAGAGGCACTGGGAATTCTCACGAAATGATGAAGGCAAGCTGAAATTTCCCAGCATCATCTCACAGACAAGCACACACATCCAATTTTGATTAGAAACCCTAAATAAAGACTCAGAATATCTACATGATAGCTTGAGCCACAGAAGGTGCTGTTAGCTAATCAGAGAAAATTAAAAGGCCAGGAATAAAGAGTCTACAGCTGGAGTATGACCAGCATGATGTCAAACTGCATATGGATAGCATCTTTAACCATATTATGATTCCTGTATTCCCAGATGGCTAACAGAAAGAAAGTCCTATAGATTTATCAAACAGCAAGTTAAAAGCTATCATTTAATACATTCAAGTGAAAAATACAATTTTCAGCTTAACATCTAAAACACCTGGAAAAGGTAATACTACAATTGTACCCTGCAATGTACTACTATTTTAAATAGCCACCTGGTAAGCATAAGAATCCCTTGGAAATACATACCCCAGCACCTGAAGAAAAACATAATCAGAACTAGAAGTTCCCTATTACTTTTCTGATTTTGTCATAATGTTTTTAATGAGTACTTTTGAAGGGTCTAAAATTTCATCTTTGGGAAACTGGCCCTTTTTTTTCAGTAAATAAGCCTAAACTGAGACCAAGAAATGACAACTATTTAACTGAACATAAGAATTATTTAATATGTTTTGGCAGAAAAACTGCCAAATGTCAAAGCTAAACAATGAACTTTCAAATTATATTTCAAAATTACTAGTACATGTTCTTTTACTTTCAATGCCCTAATAATCCAAGTATTTATTACTCAACAATATTTTGACAGATCTTATAGAGCCCATTACATAGTGAACTCTAGGAACTCTTACCCAAATTTTGACAACACCATGCAAGCTAGATTTTCCACAAATCACGCATTCATTAAACAAAAAGCACATAAATTATCTTCCTCTTAATTTTATATTTTCCCAAATTTTTTGCCCTGTCTCTTCTCCTGTGTAAGTTCTATTGTATATACATCCTTTTCTAAAGTGTTCTGTTTCTAGAAGCTAGTTTAAGCCCCCTTTAAAAAGTCTTCAGGAAAAAAAAAGGAAAGAAAAAAAACCAAAACAGTACAGTTTGAGAAATGCCAAATTTAGCTCAAGAGAAAAATCTTCCAATGTGAATTTCAACCTGTAAGAGGGATATTTGAGCAGAGGAACCTTCTAACTAGTGCTCTGATCAGAAGCGTAACACATCATAAATACAATAAGTAATACCCAAAAAATCCTGATAAACAAGGAAAGTCTCAGACTACCATAAAACACCAACAAAAACCTCAATGTAAATTGCATGAAGTTTTATATATGGATGTCCCTTATGCCAACTGGCAGCCCTCTCAGATTAGCTGTGTAGTCTGCAAAGTTCCAACTATTCTGACTCTTGGCCAAAGGCTTGGCCTGCTAAGCTTCTGAAAGGAAACATAAGTACACACTGAGCATTTTTAATGCTCCAACAGCTCATATCGTTGATCAGAAAAAGTTTTAACATTACTGGTTGGAGCTGAAAAATCTTTCATCTGTATGAAGGAAGAGATTCAAATTCCTGCAGTCAGCTAAAAACACATCTTTAAAACTGCCAGTTGCAGGTTTCAATGAAGAGGTCCTTGAAAGCCAGTTTTCATTTTCCACATTTTATGTATTCCTGCAAACACAAAATGGTTTGGATGTTCTGCCTCATTGCCTCATTTTTGATACATTTCTCCTCCTACTGATAATTTAAGTAAAAAGCTATGCTCAGTGATCAGTGAACTATCACACTCAAAGCTCCTCTGCATTTGAAAGCTAATTTGGTTTAAGATGGAGGTATGACTTTACACTTTACACATGCAGTCTGCATGTAAAGGCAAGCCTTTTTAAAATAATAGCAAAAGAAGAAAGTCTCATACAAGCCTTTCAAGTTTTCCTACTGCAGCACACAAAATGTTGATCAAATATAATTCAGCATGTAGAAGTAGGAAGCTCTGGTAGAATTATAGTCTCTTGCAATGTTAATATTGCACTTAGAAAACTTAATCTGCAAAGCAAGATCATGAGAAAAATTAAATGCAAGAAAATCAAAAGTGACTAACACAGTGCCTTTATTTCCAAGCACACTTTTTAAGAGGTAATAAAGAGGTAATAAAAATCCAAAGGTTTTATGGTTGAAAAAACGCTTCACTGTTTTCTAACCCCCCTTCACAAAGATAAAATATTCTCGTTTTGCTGTAATTGCATGGGACCAAACTGAAAAGAACAAGGGAGACACTGTAAGAAGCCAACAGAGCACACTTCAGGAAGCCAGCAGAACACTCCTATGTTTCCTGAAAGCTTTCCAGATGTAAATTTCAGTTGTCATTCACCTTGGAGTATACTGAGAATGACAGGAAGAACCACCTTCCAATATCAACTCCCAAGTTTTCTGAATGACTGCACTAATATTTTCCATTCCACTTGAAGGCTACAGAAGAAATCATACACTTCAAGACGCAAGCAACAAGAACCAGAAGCTGTTATTCTCTGAACAAGAAAAAAATCTGACCAACTGCTCCAATTCTTCTAAGTCCCATTTTGTTACATCCAGTCAATCAAAATACCCACTTTACTTTTCCAAGGATTTTTCTAAGTTACGCCAAGCTACCGAATGTTTCTCAGATGACCCTTTGCAGTTCTTACTGATTTTAGTATCAAATAAAAATATCTGAAATAATATTTTTCATTTACAGTTAGCAACAACTATATTTGGAAAACATCTATGGGATTGAAATCCAAAAATCAAAGAGGATCACTTATTTGACTTGCTATATGCCAGCTCTTCTTTTCCTATGGTAAACACATATAGGTTTCCATACCTTCAGCATCTACATGGGAAATCACGAATGTTAAGGGACTGGAAGTTCATAAACCACAGATATTACTGTATTCTGCAACAGGGGTCACAATTTGGGAAAACAATCAAGAGAAGAGCCGTGACTGAGTTTTGTGATATCTATAAAAGATGAAAAAGATGACACATCAAGAAAAATGGGCACTTTTTACAACTCAAGACTTTTGCAATGATGAAGTAGCTGAACGAACGTCAGTGGGATTTTTTCCAAACTCATTGAACTCTCACTTTTCGACCCTTGATTCCCACACCACACCTGAGTTTTCCTTAAGCCTATCTCTGCACATAAATCTAATTAATGATTAGAAAGACAAATCACCCAGTGAATGCAACCACTGTTGAAACTTGGACCAGTTATAACATTAATGGTGTATGAATTAACTGAACCTGGTAACAGAGTAGTGCTCCTTGGTCTGGTGACGGTATTCAGAGACAGTATTACGGTCTGTGGACACCAGTGGGACAGGATTTGTAAGCAATGTAGTAACCTTTATCAGATAACTAGCAGCACTGGAAGAAAGCCAGACAAGCCCTTATACAGTCAAAAGCGCTCATTTATACAAAAATTCCTCAGTTATTTTCACTTTATAGCAACTTATTAGCACACATCACTGCTTTACCAACCTGGCATAATGAAACATGCACAGTATCACTCAAAAGTTGCCCTAAAAACAAATAATTCAAACCCGCAAACATTTTCTTTAAAATAATATACAGTATTTTCTTCTAATTTAAGAAAGTGTTAATTCAGTTCGCTTTAATAGTGCACAAAAATAATTGTGTCAAAGCTATAAAGTGGTATTACCAAATTTCAATGGAGTAAATATTAAAGTTGATCTATGAACACCAAAAAAAAAAGAAAATGTAACTTTTAATGGAAATGCCGACACAACCTTAACTATGACAATGCTAAGAGCACTGCTCTAATAAATCTGTCAGTTTCTGTAATGCCTATGACAACCCCATTAATATGAATGATGTACACTTCACAGAGCTTACTACACAGCAACTGCACAAGTTATATCATCTTCATTCCAAGTAACAAATCAGTAATCAATATTTGCAAAAGCAGACTAATCCTTTGCAAAATCAGTAGTTTAGTGATTGAAGAGTTTGCTCAATTTACACAGTTAATCCCTCTTCATCTGCTTGAGCCCTCTATTTATTCCAACCACTTACAGTGGTAGCTATAGCAGATTAATACGTCCCCCCGTGCTAAACATGTCTTGACAATTGACCCAGCATATTGCTGTCAGGATAATCTTTACAAACACAGAGCTTTTCTTACCAAGCCTGAAGGCAACATTTAGAAACCAGAAGTTTACAAATACTCTCAGAAAGATCCCCTCACACATATTATCACTTCCCCATTTAATTATTTCTTGGAGACAGCATCTGCTGTCATATTTTATGGCCTCAGAAAGTACCCTCCTGACCTTTTTTTTAATTACTAGGGTTAAAATTACTGTAATTATGAAGTCACACAAAGATTTTTTTTTTAACCAAGAAATTTCTATAGAAACAGAAAACCAGCAGGAAAAAAACACATTGTAGCATATTGCTCAGTTTAAAAAAATGAAATGGCCATTTGTGTAAATACAAGTAAATTAGTATCTTTTCCTCAAAAAAAAGAGTTTAAGCAGTAATACTAAATTAAGATTACACAAAAAGAAAAAAGACCACCATGAAGCCAATAGTGAGAAAGGAAAAACAATAATCTTTAATTAAAAGAGAGACAAAAATACATCTACATACACCTCTGTAGCCCTGAAGTGAATTTTACAACAAAGACTTACATAGTCCTTCAAGATTTTTCTCCATTTTGAGATTTCTACCCCTACAAGAGGCAAATATTAATCAAGGCATATTTTTCTAAACAACCAAGAAGACGTAATGTGGACAGTAGTCTTAGTTACACACTAAATTCATACTAACCTTTCATACTTATGAAGCTATTCATGCTTAATTTGCCCTTGTATACAACAGCAGAAGATAGATTATGCAACTAAAGTGACAAGTTAAAGGAGTAAATCTGAAAATATTTTACAAGGTAAAAATCTAACAATTCATGTTTAAGGATAAATAAAGTAGAAACCCTTAAAAAGTTAATTTGCATGATCAATCATCACAGTTCTTACGGTTCTTGGTAACTTACTTCAGAGAAGCATGATACTGTAGCACCTGTATGAGGCATAACAACTTAAATGTACCTGCAGAACTAAATTTTAGTGTTAGAACAGCACAACAGTTTAATTCTTAAAATTTTCCTAACAGCAGTTCTTGATCTATGGAAAGACAGTACAAAAAAGTTGCTAAGCAGACTAAGGTAGGGGTTTGATGGTTTAAAAAAGAAAATAAGCATTAAGAGATATATCAGAGAAACTGATGCTCAGAAGAGAAACTGAAACATGCTGGTATGGCCAGTACATTAACTACTTGGCTACAGAGCCTAAACTATCAATCTGGCTCTAGAAATGTAACCTGGATTCAGAAATGAACTTAAAACTGGCAGAGCACAGAATACTAACTTAGTCATCAGGTACAGCCACAGCACACATCACAAACTTGATGTGCTTGACTCTTTTCCTTTGAAATATATCCACAGGAAAAAAAAGAAAAACCTACAGAAGGAGCACTTAACTTGAAGGGGCAATAATGAACTCCAACATTGAAGGCCATTAAAGCAAAGACCAACAGAATCTTCTTAAACAGATGAACAACCCAAAAACCCTTTGTTTCACTGTTGAAATTTTGTCAGTCTTGAAAACCAAAAAACATGACTGAAGACGTGGTACAACATGGAACAACCTAAAGTTTATCACTTAGTTGTTAAACATAGAAAGGTGAAGGTGTCACTGTTGAACACCAACACTTGAAGGGTGAAAGATATGAGCTGCAGCACAAAACAAGTCATCATATTGGAAGAAAATAGAAAAAGCCACAAAAAGACACACCAATCTCCTGCCTCTTTCTTCCACCATAAGAAGCAATTATCCTTCTAAAAATCAGACACTTGACTAGCCACTTGAAGCTACCTATGATGACACACATTCAGAGGCAAATACTGAATTTCACACCTGTGTCATTTGTGGTGTCCTTTTCAGGTCAAGTAGAAGACAAGGAGATTTAAGCAGAGTTATTATCCTACAGCACAGTACACTGCAGGACATAAAGCACTCTCTCTGCAAGCTTTACAAGAGTTTTAACCAATCAGAAACTCAAATTTAGAAGAAAAATAATTTTCTAGAACTAAAATTCTAGACCTTCCCTTGAGGAAAGCCATTAAAAAAGGATGACATCTGAATCTTACTGCTTAAAAAGCATACAAAAAGTAAGTCTATTAGGAAAAAAGGCATTTTGTAGGTATGTGAAGGATTTTAAATTGCAGAGTGGTTCAATTTATTTTTCTTCTGTTATTCAGATGTTCATAAATCGAAGGTCACTGAGTTGAAAGCTGTGGCATAAAAAATTTTTTAAAATATTTCTGTAGTACAGAATATGATCTGGCTTAGGAATTTTAAACCTCTAGCAAAACTCTCACGGGGGACTTCAGTGAAGTAATAATAGAACTAAAACATAGCTTCAATATTTTGTTGGATTATGGAAAGAGTGTCTAATCTTCTCTAGTTTGTCTTAGTCCAAGCAATCAATGGAAAGAGCAAGCACGATGAAGACACCTACAGCCATTGATGTGAACACAATGAGTACCCTAGACATTGCCTACACAATCAAATAAGGGGGTTTCACTTTATCCTACTGACAATTTTTCTAGCTGATCGGTTGAAAAATTGTCCAACTGTACTTGGTCTTGACTGATCAGTGGATGGAGAGTGAAGCCCTACTCAGAGGGTTTTCCTGAAAGCTTCCAGCTATGTGGCTAAAACACACAGAGTTTATTTAGTTGCTCATTATGACTTCTTTAAAAGATGTTACATGGTACTTCAGAGTGCTCAGTCTTCTGAAATTTAATCCAATATTCTTTTCTACTCATGTATTCTCTATGAACCATTTGGTTTCAGCACCTAGCACTAGAGACTGCTAATTTGGTCTCTAAATGATACAAGTGCCAAAAAGAACAAACAAGCAAACAAATGCCACCAAGAAGGTCTGCAGCTGCAGCAAAATCCTAAAATATGTTAGACTTCTGTGAACTCTGTCCCAATTTCATTCAGTGAAATTCAGTCAGGAAAAAAAGCTGGGGAGACAGAGTAACAGTCGGTACCACCAGTGAAAGACAAAGCAAGGCCGGGCTCCTGATGTGCAGCACCCCGAAGTGCCAACAAACGGCACACTACTTTTGTCTCCCGATCTGTGGTGAAGAGCTGAATGAACACCAGGATACAGAATGAGCTCCAGGTCTCTGCAGGGCTCAGCTAAGCAGCCGTGGCTCATGCTTAAGGCCAAGCTGCAATAATGGGAGAAGGAAACCAGCTGGAGATCAGAGTGCAGGTGGCAGAGCAATGGCAAGACTGACAGGCCAGAATGCTGAAATCCTGAAGCAATTTCTGTAAAGGCAGCAAGGGACACGAAATATTGCCTAAGGTGCCCGTTAACCCTTTAAGGCACACTGATCCTGTGGACTACTCCAGTGCCCTACAGCTGCAGTGTTGCCCATTGCAGAATAAATACTATGGGATTATAGGATTATAATTGGTTTAACAAGATCTTTTCAGCTGCTGACAGGCAATTAGCTCTAAAATATTTATTCAGACTTTCCAGCTGCATATAAAGACATACCTCTGAGCACATCACAACTCCAGTTACAACTACTAATGCCCCCTTTTAGCTACTTTTAAGTAGCTTTCATATAGGTGACGTAGAAGATGTATGATTATGTCAGGTTTTTCATATGAATAAAGACATGATCAAAAAAATGTTTCAAGCAATATGCATCTTCCCCAAGAATGCTATAGCATGATTTACCCACATTTTGAAGCAGAGCTTTATAAATCTTATATATTTTAACCAGTCAATGTAATCCAATTCCTTTAGTTCAGTATGTCATTTCATCAAAAATGCAGAAAGTATTTTGATTTTAGACACAAACAGGCATATATGATGACTAATCCACTACATGTTTCTCTACACAGGTCCCTATCATGCAGAAATAGGAGTGAAAAGATGTAATTCATGGAAAAATTTGTGTTGAAAATGATCAGTTGATTAGGTACAGGGCAAAAAAAAAAATACACAGAGGTTGTCAACACTTCTGTCATGTACAGAAAGGAAAATTAAGAGTCATTTGTTATTCTCAGTTGGAGAGGTCACTAGCGTTATCTTGCACATGATGATTTGATGCACTACATATGATTAATGCTTGTTTAAAGGACACTGCCAAGGTCTCTAGGTCAGACTGTGACCTTCCATTTTTTTCAGATAACCATAAACAGAATATTAATAATTCAGTAAGTGCTTTCCTCCCTCTTTAAAATATTTTAATACTCTCTGCTAATACTAAAAACAACCCCAATAGTAGAAGGTGACAAAACAGCAAGACAAACATTCAAGCAAGGAAGCATTTGCTTCAGAATCATACTTGTATTATATTATTTTCAATTATTTGTCCAGTTGTAACTATCACATTCTATGACTTCCCATTCTATCTGCACAGGTTTTCACGACCTCATGTATATGCATGTCTCGATGCTTTAGCATAAATGATTTCTCAAACTCCGTTTAATTCTTCAAAATTTTAAAGACAAATGCAAAGTGAATATATTTGCTTTTTTTTTTTTTGAAAAGCAAAGTTCTCAAAAGTCACTAAGATATTGCATTTTTAAACGAGTACAAATTATATTATTTAATGTGTTCTTACGCATCTAGATAGAGTTTTTAGTTCTCTTAAAATCTAAGTCTAGGCATTAGAAAACCTACAGTAAAAATATTATTTAAAAAATTAAAGAAAAAATAAAAGGAACAACTAAACTTCTGCAACTGCTTGCTATTCACAAATCTTTGGGAACTGAACTGTTGTCTGGATCATGCTTAGAAATCTCAAGTTTATATCAATACAGAGGCATATAATTTTCTGTCCATGGATATGGCAATAGCTGAGATGAAATGTCCAAGGTCACCTTCAAATGAAAAATAAGCATTACCACTTTTTTCCCTTTATAAACACAAAATGTTCTTAGTAGTAAAATTAGATTTCTTTTTCAAAAACTGAAGAGGACTGCAAAATTTATTTCCATAAGATTTTTGTCCCCATAGTTTTCCAGCAGCTTTAAGAAGAAGAGACTTTTATACATCATCATTACATGGCACTTGTTTCAGATTTAAAACTATAACTCTATGTTTATATTTTCCCTTTAAGGCTGTACTTCCAAATGTTTAATAACAGACTGATTACTATATTGTCCATGTATTATTCTGCTTTTCCACAGGGTAGCAGTGTGTTTCAGAACAAGGCCACCACTGTGGGAATATGAATGAGTACACAAAATCCCTGCAGAAAGCAGCTGTTCCCTCTTGTACATATGCAAATGGAAGAATGCTAAATAATGAGGGCAGCTTTATTTCACAAAGGCAGACAACAACAGAGCCAAAGTGGACTACAACAAAGTTTTTGTAAGAAGCAGTGAACTGAAGTCTACAAAAAAGGATGAATTCTTCTTAATATTCTCAGTCGTGAGAATCATGTTTCTTAGGGAAATACTGATTTATTTCTTGCAAAATTAATCCTCAAAATTATTTTTAAAACCCTAAAGACAAAGACATCAATGCATCTTTTCTAAGACACTGAGTTTATTCAAAAAAATTATCATGTAATTAAGGTAGAAATCTGGACATTTTTTTCTCCCCAATACTATCAGTCTTACGTATGACCTTGGACAAGTCATTGAATCTAACTCAGTTTTCTTGTCCATAAAATGGAGATAATACCTCTGCCCAGGGCTACTGGGAAGCTAAATCCATCGTCCATAAACGTGATTTGAAATAGCAAGGTGAAAAGGCTTTATCAGTGTTACGTACTGCTGCATTTTTCATTGCTTTTAATAAGCCTAATGAAACCATGTAAATTTTGAATGACAACATTAAGCAGATTTTCAGGCCAGCTCTTGCTAGAAGTAAAAGGCATTACAGATTTCTTGAGATGACCCCGATTTGAGCTCTAACAACTAATGGCTGAGTCAGAACATTGCTATGTGAAGTACTGTGAAGAGTCTTCCAGATGTCAGTTGTTCTAACAGGGGACCGTTTATTCAATACTGGAGAGAGCAGTTGCATCAGTGGCAGAGGAGGAAGAAGAAATGGTTCACATTTGCTCACTGGTTAGGCAACAAGCAACACTAAAATCTTTCAAAGCTTGTGACTGGCATTCACTAGGGAAGTTTAGTACAAACCATGCTTCTTACACCAGCAAGTGCACAGACAACAAGAAGAACTAATTTATGAAGCCAAAAACTGCAGAGTTCTTCATACTGATTGGCTACAATTCCTTACCATAAAAAGCTGCCACCACAACCCCAGTGGGATTTTGGTAATAATATACATGCCTTGAAGTCACAATCTATGAGGAAAGTCCTTTGACAATATGTCTGTTGAAACAACATTGAATGTCACACTTCAACCTCACCTAACTGATACGTGATTACGGCCAACACAGCTGCTGCTCTACAAATACAATGTTACATACATTTTTAAGAAAAAGAGCAATCTAGACTGAAATAATTCACCCACTAACCTCAAGTGCCATCTACATGGAACATCCTTGTCATTGAAGGAGTCTGTGAGTAACACAAGACTAACCTTTAAAATTCTGAATCTTCTGTATTATTCTTTTAGTAGACTATTCAACACAATTACTTTGAAGAAATAAAAATAGTTATATTTTTAGTGGCACTGAGTTTCCTGTTTGTAGTGACCCTTCCTAGAGTTGGCAGGTCTGGTACTTTGGGCAGCCTACTGCCCCAATTGGGCTACAATTTTGGCCATCATCTACCACCCTACTGCTTCTGGTGCTAAGCTATGAGACTTTTGTACAGATATCAGGCTAAACTGATAAATGCCCCAAGCCCCTGTCTAACAGTTACTACATTACCTAAAATCAGCTCTACACCACACATACTAAAGGACATTTTTGATGTTGTGTCACACTTCTTGCGTACGCCACAGACTAAACAGTCTGCTTGAAGGCCTGTTTTCACAATCAAGTATCCCAACAGACACAGGAACACCAGCTGCTGAAGCATTAAAAACAATCACAAAAAAATGCAGGCTTTCTTTCCCAAAAGAATGTCTTAAGAACCGCAGAAAATAACAACAGCATGTGAAAACAAGTGTACTCTCAGACATTTCTACAGTGGATGTTCCTAAATATTGCACATATTTTTTTATGCATTTCTGTGGTTAACTTTTTAAGTCAACCAATTCAAAGTTTTCACTTCACTTGGGAATGAAACATGTGGAAGTCTTGTAACAAGATGCCACAGAGTCAGTTTTTCCCCTCCCTCTTGAGACACGAGAGCATTTCCGACCCCAGAGCAGCAGCGAGAATGTCCAGGAACTTGTGGGACTTCCCTTAGTTTGCCTGACTTCCAGCACCCATCCCTCTTCATTTTCTAATCCTCTTCTAACCTTCAAGGTGGGAAAGAGCAATAAGCTGCAATTGCAGATTGTGAGGGTAGATACAGGACACAGGAAACGGGCCTCTAATCAAAAGTTAGGAGCTGGGCCTGGCACTGCCATAAATCAATATACACTGACTACAGGAGGCATCACCAAGCCTAGCAGGCATATATGGGAGAACTACAAATATCTCTGATTGTTAGAGGTGAAAGAAAGCACATGAAACAAAAGTCTCAAATTCAGGAAACTCATTTCTGCCATAATTTTATAGTATAAATACAATTTCAAGAACTGTAGTTTCCAAACTTAAATCCAGATGGTTATTGTGCAGCCTTCTAGCCAGAAGACATTTCCTTTTTAGACCACAGCTTCAAAGCCACCAAACCTGGGACACTCTTGTTAAGAGCCTGACTTGACCACTTGATTGACCACAATCACACTAAAGTATCAATCATCACCACATCAAAAGTGGGCTGTTAAGACTCTTCTCTCACCATTAATGACAACTTGAAGTATACTTTTAACAGGTATTTCCCCTCATGTGGTAGGAGAGGAGATGAAGGGTCTTCTGGACATAGCCATAGAAAAGATTAATCTCTCTCTACTCAGTTTTAGTGAGGCACTATCAATTTACTCCCACAATCACATAGATTTGCCAGAGATCTCCAAGGAAAATGCAGTAAACTTTTTGCACAGAAGCTGTAAGAAAAATGTGCTTGTGGGAAACCACGTTTCCCATCCCACTTCTCTCTATTCCAGCCATTTCCTGTACTGACATAAGTGCCTATCTATGGAAAAACCCTTTCTTCTGCACCAAGTCTTACAGTCTTATTCATGTCCAGTAATGTCACTTTCCATGCTGCTTTCTGTTTTTAAACTCTCATTATTTCCCCTTCTTCTTTATCTCCTCTTTCTCAATATTTTCAGTCCCAGCTTCCTGAGGTCTGCTCTATTTAATGGTCTCCTCCATTTGTGAAGGACTGACCTCCCTGCATTACCCAGATAACGTTGTGCGCTCTACTCACTGGCACCTCTCCACATTAGGGATTCTTCTCCAAGTGAGTTCTTTATTCCTACACATGCCCACTCTCCTGCCCCAGTACTCAGAACAGGGTGAGCGTGCCACCTCCCCTGGGCACAGGTCCTGTTGCCAGCCAGACACACAGAAATAGAATCCTCAAGCCATCTGCCCAGGAGAGCTGAGGCAAAAGGGTTGCACAGGTGTCAGAGACTGTAAGACAGGTCAGCTGCTCAGAGGAAGCCACATCCAGCCCATAAATCAGAAATCACCTTTCCACTGGGTTACAACATTCCAGGGAATGAGGTAAACATGAAGGGATTGGTTGGCTTTACCCTCTCCTTTCAGTGCTCCCTTTGATCAGCTTTGAACATCTCATTAGAAGTGCAACAGAAAATATCCTATTACTTTTCTATTTTTAATATCCCTTTCTCCATTGTGGTCCCAGTCTCCAGTACTATACTCTACCCCAGGTATAGTTTTCTAGCATTAAAAATTTAATAAATGCTTTGGGTCCCAAAGCATATCAGCAATTAAAAAGAACCATTCCTTCTACCCCCGCAGAAGCCAGCAGGAGAGGCATTGCACGATGACTGGAAAAAAATAAATATACAATCAGCAAATACAGGCCTGAGAGAGAGTCTTTCACTTCATATACCTGCTTTTATTCCAGAATCAGGAATGGATTTACCTAAATTAAACATCTGGCACAGGTCTGATACTGCTTCATGGACAGCACAGCTACCTATGCAGAAGTAATAAACTACTGAGTATGGTGCGGTAACATTACCGGTTATCCTCCTGGAGTTCTGAATCAAGATGTGGATGTGAATACAGCTGCACTAGCATCCAATGCCAGACAGACACAAGCTCTGCTCTCAACAGGCGTAACTCCAGGGCTGTGCACTTACCATGCCCATGGTCTTCGGCCCCACTTCTCAGAACGGCTGTTTAGCCCAGGGGCACTGCTGCAATGACAGCACTCCACTATTTATCATTCCTGGACTAATATTATAAGCACTGGTATAAAGTAGCTTAGGAACCATGATGGACTGTACACCCCTGCCTCCTTTATTTGCAGAGTACCCACCACAACAGGACCCTATTTTTGTTTGCAACCTTTGAGCAACTGAGGCATGACAATGGTAAAAATAAGAAGTGGTATATGTGGCAGAGCCTATATCAACAGATTTGGAAAGCACCATACAGAGTAGACTCTCCTTTCAGCATATATTCTCTTGACAAAGTTATCCTCAAAACCCGTGGGACCAACCCTGATACGTATTTCATAACTAAGAGGCCTTCAGACAGCTATAATCAACTTCAACGTTTATTTATTCTAATATCATCTGCCGCGTTCATAGCATATATTTTATCAGCATGACTCTATGAAGTAGTCCACCGCACAAAAGCAGGGCTCAAACACAGAGCAAAAGCCATTGCAATAAATGTAATTAGTACTGTAGCAATACCATATGTACTAAATGTACTTCACTATGAAAGCTTACACTGATCACTGCAACATAAAAATGTCCATTAAAATAACATTAATTGTATTTATTAGTACTGTGTTTCAGAAGACGTTAACTACAGTGTTGCCTATGCTCTGTTAACAAAAAACAGGATGTATCCAATTTTACAGAAATTCTTACCATTCGGCACTGT
>WBMZ01000745.1:0-42500 GCA_013400975.1 Atrichornis clamosus | reverse complement strand
CTCTCTGTGGAAAACTGACACTAGTTACAAGAGGAGCAGGAACAGATGCTAAATATTTATTCAGATAAAAAGTTCACATGGAATTTCTAACATAGTTCAACTTACACAAACTGCAATTAAAATACCACAAGAATAAACAAACCAGTCTTTCTTGGAGCTTGGTAGGCAGTGCTAGAAGAAAAACAAACATGAAACCTGCAGCCCTAGGTTTTATGCGTGCTACCAAAATATTTTCCTTTAAGGCTGATATTAAGCAAAAATGTGAGAAAAATTAAAGAGAGCAAAATTAAAACAAAATATCCCTTGCTTAGAATTATGGTGCTTTCCTGTACATAGCAGTGTTTAAGGAAAAAAAGTATTAGCCAGAGTAAAAAGTTCAGGCTGAGAAAATTACTCATCAGAACCCAACCAATCCAGTGGCAGGCTTGAAATGCATTTTTAAAGTATTTGAACAGCAGAGAAAGAGGAGAACTAGAAACTGAAAAATTCTTATTAAAGTAGCAAAAATGCCACTTTTTCACTTTAAAGGCAAAACCAGCCTCTCTCAGGGGCAAAATCTTCTGAAAATTTTGTAGCATTCTCAGTACATTTTCTCAAGCTGCATATATAAAAATTTGAATTTTGAAATACACTTTTCTTCTTACTTTGAAGTATTTATGATTAAATGACTGAGATCTTAAAAATATAAGTGCTATAGATTATAGACAAAATTACACTATATATTTTCAAGGACCATATTTTTCTAATTAAATTAATAATTCATTGATACACATAGGTTTGATTTTTGCTAGCCTGACTGCCTACTTGATTAAAAATTTCCACTATCCCTGATAACCTGACTTTTACACGACTGAGAGATTGGTAAGTCCAATGAAAAAAAGATGGTCATTATTTTCATTTTCCTACATGCAATATACTGCCTTAAAATATTTAAAAGGTTGCAACTATCCCCAAAACTTGACTTGCTATTTGACCAAGTAAATAATACTGATTTTAGAAATACACCTGTAAAAAAGTATACCCTGGTATCAGTGAAATGTAAGAGTTCAATACATTAATATTTATAAAGCAGTGCATGAATGCAAGTTAAATTAATTCTTTAAGTCAAAAAAAGACAGTACCCATTTGCATTTCAACAAGTGAAACTTTTCCATCCATTTGAAAGAGACAAGACTATAAAAGGTCTCAAATTTCTCCAATAAAAGTGGAAATTACATCTCAATATTTCGTCAGAGATTAAAAACAGAATTTTAGATGAATTATCTGATACAAAGATGGAAGTGAGGGTGCTGCTTCAAGATCTACAGAAGTAGAGCACTTTAAGACAATTAAATGATTTCCCTGCAGGCAATGTCTTTTCAATCCAAGCTAATGACATCATTTAAGGAGGATGGTCCATTTAACTGAAAGGATCTTTTACAAGGCAGACAGACAGAAGGCAATCCCGGAATGTTTTCAAGGACTTCCCATATTTCAGAATTATAATGGCGAAATGCCTACATCAGAATCTTAAACTCAAGCATTAATCAACAAAATGAAAGACTAATTTTATAAGAAAAATGTAATAAAACTCATTTTAAGAAGTTTTCCCTTCATTATTTTTTCCCTTAAAGGAACCAATTCCCTCCTAATGGTAATTATGCTGCTTTGGAGTAATGATAATACTCAGGCAGCTCAGTTTTAGGCTGCTGTTTTTAAAGTGAAGCCAAATCACTTTGCTCACTTGCAAGTTGAAGAGTAACTTTCATAACTTCTCCACCAGTTTATATAAGTTAGCTGTGATCTTTCAGATAGAAAACATCTTACTATTGCCTCCAGAGTGTACTGTACTACTTTTGGTATAGTCTATATACCAGACTTTAAATTGCACCACCACCTTTTTCATTTAAAAAAAAAAAAAAAAAAAAGCAGCAGCTTTCAAACGAGCCAGTAAGGGGAAACTCACAGTTTTAGTGTCTGTATCAGTAGTTTAATGTACTTCTGTAACTCCTGAAGAGGGGGAGGTGGTGTTAGGGTCCTAAACCTAAATGATTTTTCCGATATTGAAAAATCAGAGCAGGATATGCTATTTTTAAACGGTTAAAGGAATGCCAACATTTTCATATTAAAATAATATTATTAAAACTAAGACATTATACAAAACTACAAACACCTCTTGTACTTCAGAAGGCGGCATCAGTCTTAACCCAAGCAAAGAGTCTTTTTACCATTTACAATAACACTCAAAGCCATGGAAGTTGTATACACATTAGGATGACATCTCTTAATAAATGATGTGGTTCTGAGGACAGGGGCAAAAAAGAGTTTACCTTATGTCCCCTTAATATCCATTTCAAATTGTCAAAAACTTCAGAAAGCTGGAACGTGTGAGACATAACGAAGAGATCTTACCATGTAAGCAGGAGCTAGAAAACGCAGAACTAGTCCTGGCTCTTAACCAGACTCCTTTCACAATCCTGGATAAGTCAGAGCTACTTTGCCTCCACTGTTCCTCTTCATAACAGAGAAACGGTATTCACATCTTTCTAGAAACGCTGTGAAATGTTGTTGGTTTCACTATGGTTTTCTTTTTTAAAAGTATTTCAAGGGAAAAACATTTCATTTTCAGGCCTGCTGTGCCACTGATTTTCCCCTGCTGCACCCACACATTTTCCAAGTAATGTAAGCAGTTGGAGGGAGGGGGAGAGAAGGGGTGGAGGGAAGGCTATATATGTATACAACTGGGATGTCACATACATACTGATTCATGCAGTTCAGAAAAATACATACTTTTTTCTGTGACTGCTATAGCATACTTCAAAGTGACAGAAGGAAAGTGAGGAAAACACCATGAAAGAGTATCTTTACGGTAAACAGTAAGATTACCCTGATTATCTAAATGAAATGGTTTTCCAAGAAAAACAATTTTTTATTCTAATAATGTTGCCTTCTATTTTCTTCCCCTTTAAATATAAAATCATATCAGGTGCAAATGCTGTTTTCTAACACAAACTAACAGCTCATTGAAAATGGTGGACGTTCAGCCCACCAAAGCCAAAATTTCTTCAGTTCAAAAATGCACTTTTTCAACTCTGTCACTCAAAAAACAAAGGAACAACTGTAAAAATTAAGTTATTTTAGTTTAAGGGCTTAAGTTTTGACACTACATCTTTCCTCACATAAAGAATACGTGTATCCTAAAGTGGTGAACAAGTAGCACATCAAAAGAATGCTGACTATTAAAGCCCAAATAAAGTAATATGGAAATAATAATAAGTGGCAATGCACAAAACAATACTGCTGTATTCCTAACTATGTGGGCTTTTTCTTAGTTTACACTTGCAGTTCTAGTAAAAGAAGAGGAGATTTCTGTGGACTTTAACAGCCACAACAGGTTTAATTACAGTGCCTGTTACATACCTTCTGTACAGCCTAGGTCCTCCACCAGTATATTTGCACCTGTTTCCAAACATTTTCTCCCACCTTTTTGTCTTATCCTGATTAGGTTCTCTGGAGCATGAAAGTATTCAAATTCATACATACAGTAGAAGATTCTAAAACTGCCTTGATCCAATGAAAGTAAGATGACACACGTAAAATACCTTACCTCATTAATTGGCACTTAGCCGATTTTCATGGCTTTTTCATTCAGCTTCAGTTTGTACCAAAAAAAACCTCCCAAAAGCAGCCAATGAATCTATGATTACCAACAAAACTGTACCTAAATAAAAATCTAGTCATTATAAAGGTGCTTTGTTATATTGTTTCTCACCAAAGTGTTTGCATCTATAACATGCTAATGCACTCTCAGATTTCCTCACATGAACTTGCAATCCTCTAAAAACAACATACTCAGACAACAAATTTTCAAAAACAAAATTGACAAAATAGTGCTAGAGAACACAGAAAGAGTCAGTGAGACAGAAGTACTAAAGGACAAGGCTCCTGAGTCAACTTTTCAAGCATTATCTATACCATTACACATCTTATATCACTACCAAAGACCATTTCTGTACAAGATCAGAGGGGTTCCGAACAAATACAATGACTAATTGCTGTTCTATTTGCTCTAATTTCATGAACATCATTTTATTCAACAGTACATGTATTAGCCCATAAAACATAGCAACAAAAGTCACCTCTGGGTATGCAAGGGAAATACAACACACAAGGATAACTTGGTTCAAAATATTTACAGATCACTGGCATGTACTTAGAACAATCTTACAGATGAAGAAACTAACATGAAAAAGTCATCAGGGCTAGACAACTGACTCTCCGTCACAAAGAATTCATGAATAATTCCAGGAGGATCATCAATGTAAGTATCAAACCAAAAGGACAAATTATGGCTGCATCTATACAGCAGTGGGAACCAGAATAAGTAGTTATGTTGCAACCACACTCTATTATAATGTTACCTTGTAATAATTGTTCTGTTTTGATTGTTAAAAGGCAAGGGGAACTCAAGCAACAACCTAAACCGCTCCAGTTCTGAATGAAACAAATTTTTTTTCAGTTTTAAGGTGATTTTCATCAGTTTAGCTTGTCCAGTTCCACACACATGATTTTCAGGTTTTTAAAGATTTTTTACTCCATAGATCTGAATTTGTACCATATTTTCACCTTCTTGGTTTCTATTTGTGAATTTTATTCATTGAAGGGTATTTTATTTTCAGAACTGAATCATCTCCAACTGCAAATACACTGAAGAAATTCTCTACATGACATTCCTAGTTATAGAACCTGGAAAAGGAGAAGTCAGTCGAAAAAAAGACTGACCTGGAGATTTAATTAAGGTTCAGACACTCAAGGCCCTTTCCAAAATACAGCAAGCAGCTATTTGGTATCAATATAGTATGTTATGAGTCACTGCACCTCATTACTAATCCTTGAAAAGGAAAACCCAAACAAAAACCTCCCTCAAAATGTCTGTTTCGGAAGGACAAAGGCAATTAACAGGGGCAGGTGAAAAAAAAACCCAAAACAATGACAGTGTATTAGAGCAGCAAGGGAATTTAAAGATGCCATATGCATTGTTATATTTCCTAAATTAAGGCTTAAAGACAACAAGGACTGTAGATCCCTCAGACCTGTTCAAAGTTAAATTTACCCCAGGTTGAAAACATCCTGGAAGCACAACAAAGCTGCATTCATTTCTCTTCTCAACATACACATTTGTAAAGGTAGAAACTCTTGTAAACTCAATATGTAAAGAGGTAATAAAATGTTGATAATATAAACATGGTAGTGTCTTAGTTATGGCAGTCAATCCAAAAAACAGACATAGCCATGCTGCCTTCAGTTTTCATACTATTCAGTGTTCTGCACACCTTAAAACACTCCTTATTTCTACCCTTCTTGATCTATTAAAAAAAAATTATCCACAATAATTAAATAAAAAATTATTTATATGTATTATGGCTATGTTCATACACAAGTCAGTCACCCAATATCTCAATGACTGTTAATGAAACTGAAAGCCTAATTAGCAAGATGAGGGGAATAACCCCAGCATTCTGGCCCACCTCCAGTATGAATAATTGCTTCTACCTATGCAAAATCCCCCTTGTCATTTCAATTAGGTGAAATATTCCTCACATCCTGCTCTTAAATTGCTGGGTATTGTTTGTAGTGCCATTGTAGGAGCTGCAGCATTCTACCCTGCATACAGTTGCATTTTGATAGTAGTAAAGTGGCAGCTCCTATTTTCAGTTACTTTGTTCAAAAACCCTAGTTTTGCAAAAGGCTCTCTGCTATCAAAAAAAGAACCAACCCACTAAAAAAACCCCCACAAAATGAAAAAACACTAATTTATTGTGCATATGTTAAAGACAGAAGTATAAAATCTGTGTAGAATACAGGTAACACCTTAACAGGTATAAAGGTATAAAAATAAGTCAATCAGGCATAAGCATCTCTTTGGCAATTCAGCAGCATAACAAGCAGCCACCTTATCACATTATCACAACTTTGAATGTCTCAGAAATTAAGTTACAGCTAACACCTCTCACTTCTGACTCTAAATCCTACCAGTACCTTAAAACAACCGTCTAAAAACTCATATATATACACAACAACAAGGAAGAGAATGAAGTCAGTCATAATCAGCCCTTCCATAGTCTCCAGAACAGTTGGACCTACTCCTAGACTTTGCTTCCTGCTGAGCAGTATGCACACCCTGAATACCTGCTCCCCAAAATAGTCACCAATTCTCCACAATGTTTTCATTTTTTTTCATAATCATTTTCATTCCATAATCTTCAAAATCCTCTAAAAAGACTAAAATTGGGATTATTATTCATTTTTAGTTTTAGGATTCATTTATAGATTCATTTGAGGAATCAAAAAAATTCCTAATTGAAAAATGATTTAGAAGTTTGGTAGGTTTAACTAATGTTGATTTAAAGAGGGACATTTGGGGCTTATTATTGCTTCACCACATCAGAGTGCTCTCCTGCTCTCCTCTTTTGGCTCTGAACTGCCACTGAAATAGTTATCAATAAGTAAACTCCAGAATGCTTACATTAGCCCACTGTCCTTTTATTGTTCACTCCTCCTTTAAATCTCCCTATTCCTTAAAAGATACCGTTTTAATTTACTATAAAATCCACTTAGAAAGGTACTCATTGATTTGAGTTATGAAAGTTAAAAGGTATGTTTTATTTAGAAAAATATGCAAGCAGATATCTGCAGAAATCCACATTAACGCTATCTGTACTTACTATTTCATGAAACATTTCAGTAACCAAATCAGCCATTTATTGTTATTTATTGTTATGGCAGTACGGAAACTTCAACAATAAAATAGGGACCAGGAGTGAAAAGAGCTGTAAAACCATTAAAAAAAAAGTTTGCTTTTTTCCTTGTCCTGTCCTCCTAGGACTGTAAATCTCAGGCTTTCTTTTTCCTAAATTGTCTTCTTTCAAGGATTACCAGTGTTATAAATACCTTTGACTTCTACTGACTAGACACATTTTCTCCTGTAGACTCACTTCCTGTGGGAAACGTTACATTGAAAATTACACACACACACAAACACACACTATTAGAATTGTGATCACTGCTGCAATTCTGTTCACGTATTAAAAAAGCACTAAGAATAGAGCGGCTTTCACTTTATCATTATCTTCTATAAAAGGAATATCACTCTTGCATAGGAATAGCAATATACTTATAAAAAATTATTTCAAAACACAGTAGAAAATAATTTCCATTAAGTACACCTGCTGGGGAAAAAGCTGCACACACCAATAATTAAGCATAAGTGTGCATCTGTCCTTTAAATATGCACAGCAGTAATAGCTTAAATGCAGTTCAAATCATGACCAGTCTTGCTGCATATACAAACCTGCACCAAGCAATGCTAAATTAAGAAGCACCTCTGATAAGTTTACAATAGACAAAGAAAAAATTGGTTGTAAACTCCTCTGCATTGCAAAGATCTCTTTTGTCTGTCAATCAACAGAAAAGTATTATTCCACCATCACAAAAGGCAAACCTTTGGAGGCAGTATAGGTCTGTGTGTTGTGCAAATGTGCAGTTGCTAAGAAGCAAATATGCTTCTCCTCTAATCAAATAGCCCAGCTCAGCAATGCTGCTGGCTTGGGGCAAGAAGCAAATTCCACCAGCCACAAACTTAGAAACAGTCTTGAATTATTTGTTGCTGACCGCTGGCTGAACCCTGTCCTGATGAGCACCATCACCATTAGCCACTTCTCAGTGTATTCCATCAACCAATGGCAATAGCAGCATGCTACAGCTCAGGCTGCAAGGAATTGATCAAACAGGGTAATGAGACTATTTCTTCATGGAGGTTATTTTAAATGAATATAAATATTTTCTTTCTACATAATTTGCCACAAAAGGTCACTGAACTCCCTGCGATTCTAAAGAAAAATGCTGTGGTATCCCCTTTATATATTTGAGTTAGGATATAGCTAACAAACAATTCTGGGCATTTTTGATGATCGTGTAAATCTTAATGAGGTGGCATCCCAGACAATTGATTAGCAGCAACATTCTATCTTCACATTTAGTTACTAACAAAAAGAAGATTTGATGCTATTTTAGAAAATCATGATATACCTATGCCCTTAAAATCTTTTGTGAAGAGAATATATTCTGTGAACCTAAAGACTTACACTTTTGCTATTAACAATAGATCATGCATATGTAGCTGTGCTTGCCTTACTTTGATATTACAGCCCTTTCTATAGATTCTTTCAACTGAACTCATATGTTAAAAATATCCGCTTTGTGTCTGAGTCCAGTTCCTGATAAGGAGACAAGCATTCAGACACCCTGTCTGTCGTAGTAGTTTTCTTTAAAAAACTACTATAAAGAGACACAACAGATACTTGAAATTTAATTCCAAGCAACTGCTACAAAAACCTCATCAAGGTACTTCTTGTCCCATATAAGATTTTCAATCCTATCATTTCCAGTACTAGACTATTCCTCCAATGCTGGGAAAACATGTAAATATTGATTTAAATATACCACTCTAATAGCATTTTATTAACAAAGGCATTATACTAGGATAGTACTAAGACTATGATAAAGAAATAGTGCTTATTCTTTTATTTTAGGAATAATAATATAAAAATATTTCAATAGGCCAACTAAACACAATTGTTCATGTTTGAGAGTTTCCAAGGTTACCTTGAATACCTTCAGCAAATACTTTCAACTCAAAAGAAAATTTATATTTACACATAGGGATGAGTATAATTCATTCATCTGAGACATAGCACTTGGAAAATGCAGGTTAAAATATAAATTAAAAAAAAAAATATATAAAGGATTTTAATGACTTAGCCTTGTCCTGATTAATAGGAGTTCACTTACATAATAATAGAAAGGGCTTTGGCTTGGGGTTTTTTTTCACATAAAATATTCAAAGCTGGGTTTGTTTTTTTTTTAACAACACAGAATAAAAATTATCTGAAACTCTGTTCCTCTTACGTGGTTGGGATCCTCAACTCCTCAGGCTATTTTCTCCTCTAACTGAATGTACCTGACCAGTGGAGGAAATAAAAATTAAAGAAAAAAAAAAAGAAACTAGTAATAATATTAATAATAATTACAAATACAGTTTGAATCAACGCAATTTTCCTCCCACTTCCCACCCCTATTAAAATACTATTTCCAAAGCATTCCTTTCCAACTCTTTATCAATACCATCATTATATCATATATGGCAGTGAAGTGCATCTAAGGCTTGAACAGAATAAAGCAACTCAGATGTGCTTGTTCTATTGAGCTACCATTTCTACATTTTTAAATCTTTTTTTTTTTTTGAAGAAAAGTTGACAGCAAAAATAAAACTGTAATTCTGTGACAAAAAAGAGAGTTTTGTTGGCTGATTATTCCAAAACATAAAGCTTGGTATATCTGTTACACAGACACTACAAATTCTTACTGTTCATTCATAATGACTTTTAAAAGTGAGTATCCAAAAATAAAAAGGAAACAATTCTACATTAACGTTGAAGATGTTTAAAAATCTGTGAGAGGACATGAAGCTAGGACTATTCAAAACATACAAAATCCTGAGAAACTATTTTCAACATGGGTGAAGGAAGGCAATTTATACATAAATCCCATTTTTTTCCTCAAAGTGGTCTTCTACTAAGTCCTAAATTTCTTTTTTTTAAAAAAAGTGGTCCCTTACAATACCAATAAAAAACAATATTCATCTGGGAGGGAGAAAGAAATCAGCACCCACTAGCAAAAGACATCTCATCAACAGACTAGTATTTTACAAAAATCAGTGGAAACAGCAAAGAAGTCAATACAACTTCCAGTGCCAAGGAGCCAGATGGCACTGCTGGAAAAATTATATCTACAGACTGGCAGCTTGATCCCATGATTATTGCCCAAGGGAGGAGGAAGAAGAAAACAAGAGGTATTTCAGTGTGATGGAGTAAATCAATTATCACCAGCTCACTATGGCATTTTCACATTATTTTTATACCACATTCTAAATATCGCGCAAATGAACGAGAGCACTGGAATATTACAGCAATCTGAGGCAGAAGGAAAAGGTATGCCATACATTAAAAAAGCAACACGTACCTAAGTGTGCCTCTGTCGACTCCATTACACAGTCCACATTTCCAAGTGAAATTTGCAGATATATTGTGGTTAACAAGTGAAAACAAAGTTTTTAGTTTGGTGGGTTTATTTTTAGCCTGACATTCCAAACGTTATCTACACAGATTACAGACAAAAACCTCTCTGCACTTCTCAATATGACTACATTCTTTTGTGTATTTTCAACTCTTAACATACAGTTATTTTACACATACAATTACCAAGTAACTATTTTGCTAAAATATTTCAAAAATCTTTGATCAAACAAGTTTGTGGTAGTCTCACCAATTATTTTTCTGATAAAATGCAGTATTAAAGCTAGCTTCTGAAGAAGCTGTTAGAGAGAGAAAAATCATTCCACTCCTACTATAAGGAAAGTAATTCTAGAAAACTAAAAGACAAGGTTTTCCCCCACTACCTTCATATGCATACATACTCAAATTCCTAAACACAAAATAGAATTATAAGAATGTGTTAGACTCTCCATGTGAAAAGAGGCAAGGTTAATTTTTTTTTAATTGGAAGATGACAACACTTGCATTAACTTCTTTTCCAGGCCCATAAATAAGGCGCATTTCCTGTACCCATCCCTGCAAAAGAACGCACCCTATTACCTACCAAAAAGACTTGGACCACCTTCAATTCACTTGTCTCCGTCCCATTTTCATCTTATAGCACAGCCATGTATACAGTCTAAATACCCTTCTGCTCCCACACATATTATTTCAACACTAATCCTTTTTCCTTACCTCTTCAATGTAAAGCAATGATGCACAAGTGCAGATATGTGAAGCACATAATAAACTAAATGCACCTTTGAATAAGGATTGTGAGTATTTATACATCACCCATATCCAAATTGTGAATGCCCCATCCATGGAGTGTTCAAGGACAGGTTGGATGGGGCTTTAAGAGCCCATCTAATGGAAGATGTCCCTGCTCATGATGATCCTAGATGATCTTTAAGGTCCCTTCCATCCCAAACCAGTCTATGATTCTATGATACAAAGAAATACAAAATTTGACTGTTGAGTAACAAGCAAAAACGTTTTTTATAAAAAACAGGGTATCTCGAAAAGGTATTATCAGGTTGGGATGTACTTTGCATTAAGGAATGCATGTTCAGGTAGGCAGAGTAAATACAGAAGGACAGGAAAATCTTGTTTAGAGCAAAAGAGGTTTTCCTCCATTATGCAGAATAGGTTCAACCATAATCCCTTGCCCAAAAGAGGCTCAAAACTATTTCTGACTACCAGCAGTAGAGAAGGCAAGACTAAGACACTCATGAGATATTACCTGTCATTATAGTGATAGTTAGCAGTGAATAGGCTTTGCTTAGTATTAGTTAAGAAACTGTAGTAGTAGTTTTAGTTTGGAGAAAATATGGCATTCAGCAATTTTAGTCTGCTACTCTAGTCTTAAATCCTACCGTTGCAATTAATCCAAGTAAACATCTATGAAGAATTACTGAGGAAAATATCAATCAAACTAATACTGCCTAGTCCTACTGACAGATGTCCAAAGAAGTATGGTTCCTGCTGGAAATTTTTAAGCAGTGAACAATTATCTGCAACATCTTCTTGAGAAGGCCAGTAATGAATTTGTCCGTTCAGTGGACACCATAAAGATTTAATCTACTATGGGCAGGTTTTTTGCAAAACAATTCAATAAACCCTTTCATTACATAGTTTTCACTTTTCCGCTCAAATTTAGTCTCAGAATTCACAAATATTAATTCACTGCAACCTCACTTTCATTTAAAAGGAAACAAAACCAAATCCACTAAATTAATGCCTGGACTGCATGATGCTTGAAAGAAAACAGGCCTGTTTTGTTCTTGCTTAAGCTCTGTAGATTCACTTTGCACCTCTAGAGAAAGTACTAACCAGTTAATACGCAAAAACGGGAACATGGGAAAAATCTTTTTCTGTTCATTAGGGTTGATACTTCATGCATGCAATAAATTAAACATGGGCACAAATTCCTAATCATCAATTCAGAGAAAGAAATGCCTATGCCAGACTTAAATTGTACTTATATTGCAAGGCTATACCTTTTTTTTTTTCCCAGTAGGTTCTATATCCAGGAACTTCTACAGCCTCATCCTTGGGACAAAACATGAAGTACCACAGAGAGTATTGTTTTAAATAGTTCTGATCTAGTCTAAAACAAAGAAAACACTATGGTTATGTAGAGCTTTTTCCTCCAGGATGTTTGTGACTACTCCATGGCATATGTTGAAGGCAGACCCATTTTTCTGTCGTACGTGGTGGATATCAGGGATGAAAAGATGCCTCTCGCCTTGAATGCCAAGCAGCATCCATCTGTTGGATTTGCTCACCTGGTACCAGAAGGGTACCCACCTCAAGGTGCCACTGGAGAAGTGTGAAGCCGTGCTATCATCTATGACTGATGCATCTTTCTGCTGCTGGGAGGAAATGAGTAAGGCGCAGAATGGAAGCTGTCTTGCCACTACTGCTTAGCAGGAAGAAAGAGGAATTACAGGGAAATCAGAAGGTAGAAATTCCCTCAGTTGAGATAAAGCATTAATAAGGTCCTAAATTCATCATTAACTGCCTCCAAAACATACTTGAAAAGCTTATCACACATTCAAGAGGCAGCAGGAAAACCTTTCCTCTACTTTTTTTAAGTCAGCTATCTGTGGAGAATCAATCCAGAAGAACATTAGGCCAACAAGTAATACAATGTAAATAGAAAAATCTATTCACTTGAACTTTCTGGGCTTTTTTTTAACCACAATATTGCCACATCTCTTGAATAAAATTATGATCTAATATGAAAAAGAAATGGGTTAAGCAGGTCATTATTTGGTTTTTATTGTGGATATCGTCCTATGTAGTGATGGAGTATTCATGGCTGTTTTGTTACTGCTCAGTCACTGAAGCAACATAGATGAAATAAAATGAGCAACAAACCATGTCATCTCTCCCATGAGAGAAAGGTAAATGTTAAAAGAACACAGGGGTTTATTGTTTGATAGGAAGATTTTCATCATGATAATTAGAAGTTCAAACATTTTAGTATCATCAATTTGTACTATTAACCTACACAATGCCATTTTTAACTTTACTGTTGACTTTAACAGGGCCAAAATTTCACTTAAAACTTCTGCTGCCTACCAGAAACTATTCCCTTAAGTTCTGTACAAATGGTTTAAATCAAAATTAATTAGATTAGCTTTGCATACTTCACATGTACCTTTTTTTTTTAAGCTTCTTGCTTCTCCAAATAAGTCATTGCTGCTATATGCACTGCTATGGATCCTACAAACAAAGCAGCAAGCAAGCAGTTCAGTTGTTTGTTCTTTTCATAAGCTTTCAAAAGCAGCTACATGTGGAAAGTTATAAAGATTCTACTCAGTCTTCAAACATATTTATGACAGAAGGAAAAAAAATTGGAAATATACCATTGCCATGTCTTTCATGGACAAAAGAGTCAAATGTCAACAGACTGACAGCGTTTAGGGTATGTGTTCTCGCCCAGCAAGCAGAGTGCAGCAGAGGGACAAGCTGTCCAATCAACAGTGCAATTGCACCAGTAGAGATTTTTAGGAAAGATGAGACAGCTGCCCACCAAAAAACGTCTCAGGTCGACTAAGGGTGACACATTGATTTTACTCTTAAGGCCTCTCCTAGTCAACAACGAGTTGATCTTCTTTACAGCTTTTGAAAATTTCAACAGAGTTAGCACCCTCTTCTCATCTGTTAAACAAACAGATTTGTATTTGGGAATTTGTGTACACATGATCAGTCCCACATGCACCGATATCCTCATAAACTGAATTTTAAAAAATTTAAAAAAAAAAACCACTTCATATTTTAAGTTCCTCTTCAGTATGTTTTATTTTCCACTGGTTTCCACCAACTTGTAAAATATGGTATTCTGGGTAATATGGTAAAATACCTCGCTCAAAAATATGGACATCTAAATTGTCCATAAGTGACTCACACCAAATTTACTGATGCATCCTTCCTCTGACAACCTCAACATACCACATAGGGAATTCTAGACTTCAATCTTCCTACTTAAGACTGAGTGGCTAATTACAATTTTTAGAATGTTGAAACCAGCACTTCTGATCATCATATTACCTTTTCAGCCAGAAATGCAGAATCATAATACACTGCAATACACAGTATTTTCTCCGCCACACATTTGTTCAGAAACAGCAAGTCTACTAAACAGTCGATAAAATTCTAGGAGTACCTACATGCACCAAAATAATAAATTACATTACTTGCCATTCACAGTTCTGAAGAATTAACATTCCCTCAAAACAGAGTTAGCATGCCAAAGTCCAATCTTTACCCACTTTCCATATGATGGGCTACTACCCTCCTGCCAGTTCCTAGTAAGAGCATAAAGTAGAAATCACCTTTTCTCACTGAATATCAAGTATCCAAGTAAACCTAGATCTTTCTTTCCCTCAATATGACCTTTTTTATTCAAGCTTCAATATTTAAAGAGATATAAGGAATAATAAAATACCTGGTTTTCTGCCTTCAATGAGATCTATCTATGAGCAAGGAGACAAATAAAGAAGTTTCTCACTCCTCTGAATGGCTGTCATGCACTTAGGTTTGTACCTCTCTCTCCAATATCAAAAGCAAATAACTAATCTCCTGTAATAACTCAGGTCAACTTCCAATGCTGTCATCCCCAAGACAACTAGACATCCTCTCCATGTACATGACTACATTACTAAAATAGTGGTAAACCAATACAAGACTGGAGGGATAAGAAGGGCTAAAGGAGAATGGACAGAAAATCCTAATTTTTCCATTCACCAACCTTTCCTACCTTAGTTGCTACCAGTGCTTAACTGGCTCTGTGATGAACACAGTTTTTGCTTTAATATAGTGCCTTAAAAATAAACTCAGTAGGAATGTAGTTAAAGAAAGTGGGAAAATACTTGTACGTATGCACGAAGATAAAGCCTTAGGCCGAACTCTACCCCCCTTCTTCAGTGGCAGTATTCACATAACTAAGAAAAAAGAAACAGGAAAAGTAAGAGAAAAAAAGCTTAATCAGTATTTGTACTTGAGACTTAAAACATAAAAAGAAGCAATATGCAAAATTCAGTCACACAATTTTTCATTCTCACTTGATCAATCAAACTGCAAAATGTGATGTTGTTATTAAATAAATACTATAGGTCATGTAAAATAGTTGACTCCAGCCTGAGACTTGTATAGACCTTTTTCAAAGCAACTACATGAAAACAAAGTGCTAAAGCCTGTTGCTTCATCCAAAAATTATAGCAAGAAAATCATGTTGCAGTGAGAAATAGATTGTGCTCATTTGCAAGACTGCACTTTGATGAAAAACAGTTAAAGCACAACCCTTTCATTTATTCTGTTTCCTGAAAGTTCTCCAAGTGCCCAGTTTTCCTTGCTCCAGCCCTACCTTCCCCCACTTCAACTATAGGGAAATTTAATATGAGATTTTCACACTGTTTAAAAATTTTCTACTAAAAAGCATGTTTTACTCATAAGCTATAGCCAAACATGACAATTTGAAGAGCATACAAGTCCCCAGACACATTTTTAGTACTTCTTTCATCCTTACAATCTCAAGGAAACATTTCTAGACCTTCCGTAGAAATGGCGATGATCTAAATTATTTTATCGCACCATTCACTGTGATCTTTCTAGATGCACTAATTATCCAATTACGTAGTCTCTGCAGAGCCAAACAGACATGTTTTCTTCAGAGGTTCACTTGCAAAGTAAGAAAGTTTGGTCCTTTAATATTAATGTAATTTCTTACTATAGAATCAAGTTACCATACCATAAACAAAAAAATATAACTGTTAAAAGAAATCCCTTTCTATCATAAAAGAAGATTACAGTGTTATTAAATACGAAAGTTTAAGCCTGCCATTGAACCTGCCTTTAATACCATCCCAGGAAATTTGAAAATTAAATGAAAAATAGTAACTTTTTCCCCATTAACTTCTCAACCAAAAGTAAGTTCGTTTCCAACTTGAAAGACTATCTTGCACTTACTATTTTAAAGTATTTTGGTATGCTTTGGTTTTTAACTAATCAAGACATATGTATTTCCCACTACATACATTCTTCAAAACACAGATGGAAGGGGAGTAAGAAATTACAAGACATAACATTGTTATACAATGTACTATACAAAAAGCTGTCATTTAAGTTGCAAGAAACCTAGTCATCAATAAGTGAAAAAATACCTCGCTCAAAAATCAATTATGTTGAGTCTTTTGTATAGAGAAGTAGTACACCTTTCAGGCAACTGGTATTAATGAGCAGACATGGCTATAGAATCTCCATCTGTTTTTCTGACAAAGCTGTGACTACTCCAGTCTCTCATTGAAATTCCATTAATCTGGTGCACCAAGGACCAATGCGAAAATCAAAACTCCATCTAACCCTTTATCAGCTCACAATAACCTACAAGTGAACTCTGCCTGTTAGCATACAGCAAGTTATGATTTTGCTATCAATCAGGCTGTTAGCCAATAAAAAAAAAAAAAATCAAGTTAAGACCAGAGTGCCTGGCTGTGCTGTTTTGTTTGGTCTGTCTTGTTTTTCGGTTTGTTATTTTATTTGGGGGTTTTGTTGTGTTCTATCCCTCTTCCAGTTTCTGTAGGGTGTCTGGACATGTAAGCCCATGCATCACTCTCTTTCGTTGTGATTTAATTGCTGCCAGCAATCAAGTCAAAGCATCACTGAAGTGTGCTTGAATTTCATTAGATGATATAACTTATGCTACTTTCCTACAGTACCTAATAAACCATAAAGAAACCAAAACACATATGGCTTGAGGGAATAACTGGAAAATTAGGTGGCCATTTGGGAACTGAGTGAACTTTTGAACCAGAGGAACAGAGAAAAAGAAATATTAAAAGGAAAGACAGACTTAGAATGCACACAGAGACGTGGGGGTTTGACCTTTTCAGTACCTAGAAAATTACATTAGCATTATGAAAAATACATATCATGTTTAGAGTTTATAATCCATCAAAGTTTAGATACTTTGTTAGTGCCTACCATAAGGTAAAAGTCAAAAGGACAACATAACAATCAGATTTGACAAAAGGCCTTTAGGTGACCTGTGCTAATTTAGTTATCCCATACTTATTGTTAAATGGATTATCTCTCTTGTAATTAATACACCATTAAACAGAGGTCACACAAAAACTCCAGGATTTTACAATGACTGTAACATACACATAACACACTAATTCTTTATCTGTTACCAAGCGGGTGCCTTCACAAATTATGTTTTGACAGTAATGTCACAAAGTCAAATTGTGACACTTTTACAAGTCATACAAACCTTGCAGTCTGACTCAAATATATTAAAAGAAATGCCGTGGGGGTTGTTTTAGCATAAAATATATATATATAGAAGGTTTTACATAAAAATAGGAATGGACTCAAACATAAATAAAAATCATCTCATATTGGTTTCCTACAGATAGGGGCCTCTGTTAATGCTGAGAGCCTTGAACCTACACAAATCAGGTTTTAGACCTGTACAGAACTGGTAACTATGCAAGATCAAACTTCTACCTTACAGACCCAGCTTCCTGAGTACGATTTAAATATTGAACATTAACAGACTGCTAAAAAACAAAAATACAGTATTAACCTTCAACAAACCCATTCATGCCTATAAGAACTGAAACAAATGGCACCTCTGAGGATCAAGCCACGTCTTATAAGATTTTCCAACATATATTTTCATACATAGTCTAGGTGGCTAGAGCTGAATGATGGATTATAAATTATAAAATCAAAATGGTCTTAGAATGACACACTGGACATTCAAAGAGAAAAACAGGAACACCGTTTACTCCAATAAATGAAGTATTTACAGCTCAGAATTTACCACGTTCTCTCAAATTTTCCTCGTGCTGCACTCCCACTAGGTAATTAAAGAGGATTTATCATGAAATAGAGAAAGAGATAAAATCACCTCAAATATAATAGAATCACACCCACTGTATTTCTACCTAAACCGGTATGCATTAGTCAAGATATTGTTGAGCAGCTACTACACCTAGTCTCATAACTTCCAAAATAGGCTAAAAATTAATCACCCATCTGTACAAACTCATGGTATTTCACATACTCTTGCATCAGCATTCTTCAGCCATTCATTATTTAGGTCTATGAACATTATCATTTTTTTTCTTGATTAACTGTTTTGAAACAATTCTATAATCATATCTTCTATTAAATAGTCATATAATTTTGTCGCATACCCTTTATGCAATCAGTACCACGTTATTAAGTTACAATTAGAAATAATGATAAGATTATGTTTGTAAGCAAAAATAAATACATAGAAATTTGCATTCATCTGTAGTTTTCAAAATTAGCTTGGGTTTTCTAAAAGCCACATTCAATTTGACCGATAATTATATTTCAACCAGAGAGCAAAAAGGCCTGGTTTTACTTTTTTTAATAGAAGGTCACACTGCCAACATGTAATAAGCTCAATATTAAAAAAAAGTGTGATTATTATTGTTATACATTTTACAGAGTTCTGGACATTAAAAAAAAGTGCATTATTCTGAATCAGTGGTTAGAAGGTTTATCACTTATGCATGTACTTGACTTATCCCTGTTCTGCAATAGACATAATTTTATACCTCATAAAAGCAATTTATGTTTCCAAAGGGAATAATCTGGATAATATAAAATGTGGAGTGCTACATTGCAGGAAGCATATTTTCATTCAGCAATTGTATTTTGAGATGGAGCTACACAGTTTGATCATCATATCGTGTCAGAAAACATCCTTCACTAGTAAGTCTAACTTCTAGTGCCACAAATTAATATACATCGTTAATTTATTTGTACGCATACTTAATTTACTGCCATGTATTATCCATAGAAGATATTTATATTATGTATACAATAAACTAATTTCAAAAATATGGACACTATGCTAAAGCAAGCTTGTTAACTGTTGAAATATTCAATTGTTCATGTCTTCAGAACAGTTACATTTAGCATTAAACTTAATGAATACAAAATAAAACAACATGGAAAATAGCTATGGAACCTAGACTTCTTTCAAATGTAAACTCAAATTTAAAATTTATTTAAACAAAAACGTTATACAAAATACTGTCTTAATGGAAGGAAACACTGTAGGAATAATTAATTTAATATTTTATGAACCTATTCTGCATGGAGTTTGCAGAAAAATATCAATCACATAAACTGTTTCATTATTTATTAGATAAATAATACAGTAAGCCATTAAGTAGCACAATAAAATTAACCAAGAATCTGATAATGTTGAATTAATAAACAATTTGTTACTAAAAATATTCACACTGTTTTAGCCACTGATCTATCTCTAAAAACATATGCACCTACAGAAGATGCGTGGTTATCAAAAAACATGAGTTTAGACACACCATGTAAATTTGAGACAGCTTCACTATGCTCCAGGACCACTAGAGAGAGCTCTTCAGTTCCTTTAAAGGTTCTTGTAAAGGTAAGAAAAGCGTCCAGCTGTGCTGCTTATCTGTTTATCTGTTTTCCAACGCTAACATTCACATCATGAGGGTCTGACTACATGAGTTCATAGTAAACTGGCAAATCTAGAACATTCTAAGGTAAACAGTGTCACTTACCATCAGAAGGTGCTTCATCCTCTTTATCGTATCGGTCAGATGCTATTGAGACGCTGTCAGGTGGCGAAGAGAGAGAGTTCTCAGACTCTTCCTCATCTTCCAGTTCTGTAAAAGTCAAAATACATTGCTAGTTAAATAGTCTATCACACAAACACACCGAATAAAAGTATGTCCAACAGTAAGGACGGTATCAATTCCTATCTGAAACAGAAACAAATTCTATTTCTCATGGACACTCGCAGGCTGCAGTGAGCAATGCTGTTCTAGGGCTACCTCCTGACCCGACGCGTACATGCTGCTGGAGCGGCTTTCCTAAATGCTGTCATATAATGAACCTGCTCCCAGCACTGCACAGCTGGCAGCTTCTCACACAGGGGCAAAGAAACACACACCACAGCAAAGAGGTGGGAAAGAAAAAACACTGGCAGAAGGGAAAAAAGAAGAGCACCAGGCTCCGAAGTTCTGCCTGTCCCAGTACAGAATGGAGCTACAACTTCCCTCCCAGGAAATGCCAAACTACTGCTGGCAGCGGCTTGTTGACCTCTGCCCACTTTCACTTTTCTTCCCTATAATTAGACACTGCATTGCAAATTTGTATGTGTATCCCTCCCACGAAACTAGAAGTGGAATCCCTTTCTGACAGAACCTGCTTTGAACCTGTAGCTTAATATAGTATTCTGTTAATGAATTTCTTACACAACTCAGAGCCCTACCACAATAGATACAAAATCTACATTATCAGCTAAACTAATACACTCTGATCAGCATCACACCTAAGTGCGAAGGTCTGTGAAAGATACAGTGAAATCAATATTAGTCAAGGCTTCCACCTAACTAGACAAAACATACGGTCTTCCTCCTGAAATTCAGCATATTTTCTCAGATATATTTAATACATCTAGGCAAAGAAGAGGTGGAAAAATAACAAACTACATTGCTCCTAAAAAAACCCAAATCAAGTATTGGTGAAGGAGAAAAACTAAATATGACAAAAATCCTCAGAGCAGAATCATAAAGTTGATGCTCCAATAGATCAAATGGTCCTCAAATTTCTTAAAAGCCATGTAACATTAAACTGTTCAAGAACTGCCTTTTGGTATATACATACACAGAAAGCTTTCCAGAGACCTTCAGATATCTTTCTCTATTCATGTGTTTCCTTTTGGAGCTCTGTATCGGAAAACTAATTTGTAAGAATCCAAACTAAACCCATGCATAGTGAAAAAAATTCTTCTCCACAGGCACAGGAACTGCATTCATCAGTAGGAGTGCCTAGCCATGACTGTGAGTTTTACCCTCTCCCATTTAATAAATGAAATTCACAGAACACTCAGAGTCTATGTCCAGAAAGCACCATGGTTGTTTGCAAAGAAAAGCAAGTTTTCTATGCAGTTAAAACAACAAAGCCTGATATTTGCTTTGCTGAGTTCTTTTACATTCAAAGGTTGTCAAATAACAACTTCGTTTTCCCTTCATTAATTTAGTATGCTTTTCTTGAGAAAGCTTACTTTCAAGCTTTCATGCCATTTAACAACTGCTCTGAATCTGAACCTGACTCCAACCTATTTTTGACACAGCCTTCTTCCAGTAGCACGCCAGTCATCGTGTTAATCTGATCAAAGTATTTGCACTTCATCACACCTGTCAAACCAATCTAAAGTAAATTATCTCTCTCCAGGACTCACCTCTTCCTCCAAACAGAAAAACACAGAGCAGATAGCACATGAACAGAAAATATTATGCCGCATTTATAACCAGCATGATCATCTTTCACACTTAGATGCCAGAGAGCAGTTGCCTGCCTCTCTTTGCCTATATATACCTTTATGAGATTATAGACTCCATATAAAAAGAGCAGACATGATATTCACAACCTATACAATGGTAAAAGGTGTTCCACTGTTTTTCTGCCCTAAACTTTTACTAGTACTAGAATGCATAGAATATATGTGTATATGTAAGCCCTAGTTGTCTATCAAAAATGTCACCTTATCAGCTACACGTAAACATGTTATCATTTAACCTTCATGAAAGCACCAGCATAAATTTAAAATATTAGGCTGTATTTCTGGAAGAAAACATTTCCACAAACATCACACTCCAGCACACATAATTCATGGGATTAATGGTAAACCTTAGTGTATTTGAAAGAATAGCACTTGTGGATGACAAATAGGTGAGTATATATGTAGAAAGAACATCTCCAGAGGATTTTGCCCCACTCAGCAATTCATAATCTCTTATGTAAGTTTGTGTAGCTGCACTGTTACTCTGCTCTTCCATTAAGTCACCACACTTTCATTTTCCCATTATGCTTAGGATTTCAAATTCAGTAAACATTTGTGCTTTACTTTCATATAAAAGCCAGATGACCTCGGAACAAAGGACTTTTTAATACATGCATACATATTTAGGGCACACCCCCCAGACTGTGCTGGGATAGAGTTAATTTTTTTCACAGTAGCTGGCATCAGGCTATGTTTTGGATTTGTCCTAAAACCAGTGTTGATAATATAGGCATGTTTTAGTTACTGCTGAGCAGTGCTTACAGAGTCAAGGCCTTTTTATCTTCTCACCCCACCCCACCAGTGAGCGGGCTGGGGGTGCACAAGGGCCTGGGAGGGGACAGAGTCTGTACAGCTGACCCCACGTGACCCAGAGGATATTCTGTACCTTATGATGTCATGCTCAGCATATAAAGCTGGAGGAAGAAGAAGGATGTGGAGGATGTTTAGAATGATGATGTTTGTCTTTCTAAGCCTCTATTACTTGCAATGGAGTCCTGCTCTCCTGGAAATGGCTAGGAACACCTTCCTACACATGGGAAGTGATGAATGAATTCTTTGTTATGTTTTGCTTGCATGTGCAGTTTTTGCTTTACCTATTCTGTCAACTTCATATCAACCCACGAGTCTTCTAACTTTTACCCTTCCGTTTATCTCCTCTATCCCAGCAGGCAAATGAACGAAGGACTATGTGGGGCTTAGCTGCCATCTGGCATTAAAACCATGACAAAGTTATATATTGTACTTGAAACAACAAAAACCATGGCAACACTGAATGTAGATTTATAATAAAACAAGTATCTGTTCTATGTCTATAATATCCAAATTCAAAATGTTCTTAAAACAACCAAGAAAAGAAAAATATTGACACTATTATGAAGAAAGAAATTACAGAAATTACCCAGTGCTTTATAGTTGTCAAAGCATTCTCTAGATGTTAAATCCTAAATAAAGCTCAAAGACTTCCATGAAAAAAAAAACCCTCACAGAGAAAGACAATCAGAACAAATATATAAATCCTATGTCATATAATACTACATTTAGGTAACCACACTTTACGTAAAAAATGCCAAGAATAGCTGGCAGACTCTAGACAGAGGTACAAGCAACCTGCAGTCATGTAGGACTAGGTTAAACAAAAATCTTCCATTTTTTTATTTAAGAGTAAAAAAATGTACTTGTAAATTTCTATTATACACTGAAAAATACAATTCATAAATCATCTAATTTGTACAGAAGAACTTCAGGCATTTCAGTAGGAAAGCTGACTCAATGTGCTCTGGAGCTTTAACAGGCAACATTTCATAACATGTTTATGTACTGACATAAAACAATTACTACTTTCTGGTATCAACCTTGGGGTTTTGCCTCCTAGTTCTGTCAGGGTTAAAAGACATCTTAGGACCATATGCTATTAATACACAAAGATATTGCTCCTGACAGTTCACAGAGAGGTTTCCTGTTGATTCTGTGCCATCTCCTACATTCCCACTTACAGTAATCTCAGCCCTTTCTCCACTTTACATGCTCCTCCACCAATGTGTTGCAGTGCAGTTCATACTCCACCTACACAGCAAGAGCAGACAGAATTGCATTTGAAGCTCCATATGTTACTCCCTGAACAGTCAGAGGAGTCAGTGTTGAGCAGCATAAACCACTATTCTCTTCAGGTGCCAAGTATCTAAAAATACACCCAAAAAGCATCAATAAATTAAAGAAAAGCATTCAACTTGCACTTATGTAATAGAAAACTGAACTACAAAGCAACAATGGGCATCAGGTAAACGTATCCAATACAATTTGCTGGCATAATTGAAAGCATTGCTGCTTAATCAAACATCTAAAAGCAAAGCATGCTCAAACAAAATGTCTATAGACTCATTAGTTGGCAGCCATTCCATTACAATCACACATAATGTCAGTAGTGCCTTGAACCCGTGCCAATGACAACAGCATAAATTTTGCATCTCATTTCTGTGGTCATAAAATTAATGACCAGTTTAAAAATACTTCTTTGCAAAAGTTATTGCACAAAGAAATGACATGAATGTGTCCCGGTTATGCAGTCACAAGTATAATTATGGAGTTGATGCTCATTAAGAGTTTCTTGTTTCCCCAGAATAACATATGATTTATCTGGAAGTTGGGGGGAAAATGGATTAATTAACAGAAGATATTTGACAGTCACAATAACAAAAATATGTACATGGACTGACTCTATTCTCTAGTTTCTGCAACTTAATATCTTACAGGTTTGATAGCAGAATCAATATTTTATGATGTCTGCAAAAAAAACCCAAAACATACAATGTCATTCCTTATTAAATGCTACCTTTTCCATTACAGCTTATTTATTGATTCAGGAAATAATGCATACTAAAGGGTAAGTTCACCACATTAGGAATGGAGCATAAAACAAACTCTCTTCATTGTAACTAGGGCTGTACTTCAGTCCCTACCCCCTGTTCTGACGACTTCCAACAAATTTAGTTGGTGCAAGCTGAATATAATGAATTGAACCATATTAAATTATAAGAATTCAGCCTAAAAAAATCCAGACTCTTTTTTTCCCCCAAGAATTCATTTTCTTCTGCAACAGTGAGATTATAGTAATGAATTCCTAAGCATTAAAGATACTGCTTCCAGCACTTAAATCTAAAAAACAACAAGCAAGATGTTTCAGCCAATGCCTCTAAAAGAGACTTGCTAGCTCACATCCTCAGATAACTAAACACTTTCAATTTATTTCTAAAAATATCTAGACAGAATGATGCATTAAAATTGCTCAAGTATAAGAGAAATAAAACAACTCATGAAAATAAAAAGACATGTAGGTCAAACCACCCTGCTTCTTGCCATGTCGGGAGGTCCCAAGTCACAGCAGGTTGAAATCACTTCCCCCTGTCCAATCTCTGCTGCAGCAAGAACCCACCAAACAAAGGACTGGATGAAGCCATCAAGCAGATCAAGTAAGGTTCTCACTACACAGTTTTTCATTAGAACAAGTAGACAAAACTGCTTTCAAGCTGACATAGGGTATACTATAGCCCTTTGATAGGGGCAGCTTATATTTTTAAGATGCTACGGACCCAATCCACCAGTCACTTTGCAAGACTGGATTCTTCTGAAAACCACTTTTTCAATGCATGCTTTGCCATGCAATCTGCTCCAACACACCCATTCCTGAAGGGCCTTCTAGGGTACCCTATTAACATGATGATTTTTAATGGCTTGTTTTTTAAAGGTCAAGTAGAAACTCTTTAGCAGCTATTTCTTAAAACAATACTAAAACAACATTAAGTTTGAGAGCAACTACACTTCAAGCAAGAACAGCAACTGCAACTTTTACTTGCTGAGTTGCCTCTTGTTCTTATGATGCTTATTAGGACAAGGCAATTTTTTGCTGCAGTGGTGGCTCTATCCCATGTTACTTGAAATTGCACTTGACACGGACAGTTCACAGGTAACTGCTGCATGTAGCTGAAAGAGACAACAAAGTGAAACCTTCTGGACTTTCAGGAGAGAGTCATATTTGGCAAACTTTTAATGCATTTGATGGTCTCTCCAGAAATACATCACGATGATCCTCAAAGAAGTGCGTAACAACTAAGCTGTATCTTTCCCATTTATGGTTAAATACTAATGATGTATTTATGCTCTTGACCAAAACGTTCAAGTGTGTTACAATATAGAACTCATATCTGCATGTGGCTCTGGTGACCGCACAATACTGACTCCCTTTCTCAAGTCCAAAAAAACTCCTACCTGCTGCTATTTCCTGAAAATAAGTGTACACAGGCAAAAGAAAAAAAAAATCACCTCATTACAAAAACAGAAAAGAAAAAATATAAAATACAAAACTTTTGCATATAGTGGCACTTTAACAGATTGACTATTTCCAGAAAGCAGAGGTCTCAGGCTACAGATAATCTGCTCTGCCAAGAGCCAGAGGCATCTGAGTCATCCAAAGGTTTCCTACAGGTGCTCCCAAAAATTATACAGAGAATAACACCAATGCTCTAGAGACACAGATTTACCCTCTATTATGCTACAGTGAAATAAAAACAAAAGTGGACCTTCATCAGTTTTCAGAGTGAAAAGTGCTAGTTAAAAAATGTCACGTCATACTTTTCTGCATAAATAGTGCTGCAGATCAGATAAAAGGTGCACTGAGTGCTTTATGGGGAACTGGTTCTGCAAATTCCCATAGAATTACTTGATTTGGCTAGTACTTTTGGAGTCTCACTTTCAACACTGAGCCAAAATATTTTGTGAGAAGTGATTACAAATACATATTTTACTAAAATAAATGCAAAGAACAGATGGCAAGTGAACTTCAAACACAAACACAGCTTCTAGATCTCAGAGTGCTTCTGCCAACTTTAGCACTATTTTTAGCATAAATTGAAAACAAAGTTCTTTTAACTAAACATTTTGGCAGTCACAGTATTGATTCAATTAATCTCAGAACAGAGAAACACCAAAAACTATATTAAGTCAGAATCTTTAACAAAGTTCAGACTTTTACACTCTTAGTGGAATAGTGATCTTATAAAAAATGAATGCAATTTGCATGCAAATTACCTTAGTTTTCTAGTTTCTTCCCAATTCTAAGGTCTAGAACAGGTTGCTGAGTGTGACTACAGCTTTTTAGTTTTGCTTAAACTGCTTAGATAAAGAGTCAAATATTTCAAATTAAAAGGAAAAAAGGCAGCAGTGTCTAAGAGAAAGAGTTCCTCCATTTAAGAATAAATTAAGATATAATAAATGTTTCATAACTTAAAAATAAAATCTGAGGAAAGATCAGTGGTTTTGATGTTAATATAATTGGACCTTTTTGGTCATAAGAACAATATGGACTTTCTTGATCTGTAAATCAGCAGCACACTTAACTGTAAAAGTCAGTGTTAAATCAGGTAACACATCACACATGAGAATTAAATATTTTCCCATACAGTGAATTTTGTGTCTTTCATTTTCGTGTGTACCCACTTCTCCTAAAAAGCTTCGGTTTTTTCAGTCTATATAGACACAAAAGATACTTTTGCCAGCATATTTACTGATCTGACAGACAACATCAGAAGGCTTTTCAGGAGGATGCAAAAGTCCTCAAATTCAGCAATCTGGTTGCAAAGCTGTATGCACTTTCTTAGAGATATGCACATGGATGATCACAGTTTTAAGGAGCCTGGTTCTACTTGTACACATGCTCTTCAATTATTTTATTATTATTATTCTTTTAAACCTCCTTGCTTTATCCTTATGGAAGGCAGGATTCTGTATGCTATTAGCCAAAGCCCATAAAACAAGACTTTACAAATAGCTTAGTCAAAACAACTAGTCACTACATGCAAAGCCAGTGGAACTTCAAGAACATTCAGTGATGAAAGAAAGTGGAGTGAAAAGTATGCCCACAACACATACTTGTGGAACAACTCACAAGCTGAAGAAGCCACTGTTTGAGAGACCATAGTCAAGTACCATTATGTTCTACAGGAAATATATGAATTTTGAAAGTGTTAGTCTACTTCTTTCAGCCTCCAAAAATACTTCTGGATGCCTCTGAAAGGATGACAGGTCACAACTCACAACATCCTTGAAAACAGCTGATGTAGCATAATAATTACAATACCATGATAGCATGAACCACTCTTCACCTTCCCTTTCAGCTACAACAAAGATCATTTTATTTGCATTTAAAAAATGAAGTAACTGCTAACGCAAAATCAAGAACAATAAACACGAAATTTAAGAACAATAAACACAAAATTTAAATATGCACAGTAGCTTTTATTCTTCCTATTTTGTTTCAGTGTAGTTACCACATTTCTGCTTCCACCCCTCATTTTTACCTAAAAGATATTATCCTTTTTTTCACCCTATATTTTGAGATATTTCTTCTTTCTCTGGAGGGGGTGGAACTGACCATCACTGCCTTCTCACTTTTCAATCTTTTCCAAATTTTCCATTTTTCAAATGTCTAGGTGTGCACAGAGGTGTGAATGGACACAAAAGTTGACCTCTCTCAGCTGCTGCCACTGCTTTGTTAGGCTAGGAGCTGACTGCTTGCCTCCATGTGGGTCCTTTGTTCTACACCTACACAAGTCACGCCTAATTTGTACACTCCTAAAGTAAGAATGACACAACCAAATAAAGTTTCGCACACACTTCTTGAACTGTGGGAATTACACCAACAACTCATACCACTGAATCACATTCTCTCAAATATTTTGCAAGTGCAGGCTCATTTCTCATAATTTTCGTATATTCCTGCATGCAGCAAATGCACATTAATTTATCCTTGCTTGCAGAAAACAATGGTATAACTTTCATTTTACTGACAAATACTGAAAAGTAAGGTGTTAGCACTCGTAAGCTTCACCATCTCTGTGCAGTTCTATGACTTGAACCAGAGATACATCTTGAGAATTTAAAAAAAAAGGCAATATATCCTTCTTAAGAATCAAATATACTCTAATAAAAAGAATAAGACTGAATATAATTTTCACAGAAATCACAGCAATAACAATTACAGACTATATAAATTAAATCATCCATTTTGCTGGAGATAAGAAAATCTCATTTTTGTTAATAATTTGTTGAATTGGAAAAGAAATTCTGAATCAAATTGCCAACAAAGAAAGTAAATAGACTAGAATTTTCTTGACCTTCAAATAAAGCAAACCAGTAAATGCAAACTGCTCTTTGTAGACAACTCTCACGCTTAAAACAGTAAGAGTCTCATGAAGCTAACAACTCTTCAAAAATATGCTCTCTCAAAGTCAGATATATTTGCAATGAAACAATCATCCCACCTAATTTCATGTTAGTTATTTCCTCAGTAAAATATTTTACTTTCCCACACTCAGTTCTGTTGGACAGTGATGAGAGAAGGAAAACTACGTTTTATCTTTTGTAAGGGTGCTGAGGTACATTATTAAAAAATAGCAAATTATTGTAATACAATTTTTAAACAATCACATAGTTGGAGTTCACAAAATCTTGGCAATCTTTGGGAAGTTTCAAACTGCATTGTCCCTTTCAGTTGAACTGTTATGGCTGCATAACTTGATTTAAACAGGCATAAGAGATGTATGAACTTGTTGTGCCTTGTTATAACATTACTTGCTAATATGACTTACATATTTTCTCTTTCTCAGGAGGCATGCTGTAGCCAACACATTTGAACCTCCTCGTCCAGAATCAGACAGTTCTTCAACCACTGCAAAAAGTGAAGCTTTGCATAGGCTTTTTTGACCTCACACTGTGACCCTCATACCAGCATCCACAGGCTATAGGTCATGACCTCAAGAATTAGCATCATGGAAATAAGAGCCCTTCCAGGTTTAGTTACAGAACAGAACACTGTAGCTACAAACCCCTCAGTCTTCTCTAAACTGAACTCTGCAGCTTTGTTTAAACTCCACTAGAAGACAATAGATAACCCACACTTCACTTTTCATTACTCGCACACTAAATCATCTCCTCTCCAGCTAAAGGTCTGAGCTCCCGCTGCACTATGAAAACATTCATTCAGTGTGGATCGAAAGCCAATATCATATTGCCACTAGATGATCCTATTAAAAGGTTAAAGAAACATCACTATGGAATTGAAGACTTTTGCAACGTTAAGAAAAAAGGCTGAAATAAGAAATCTCTGTTAAAATTTTATCTCCTAAGGAGGCTACTTTGCATATGATTCCTCCGGGAAAAAAACCCACATCACATGGTCTTTTGCAAGGCTGCATTACTGCTAATAAAGCTCCATTTATATTAACTTTATCATAAATAAGCTCCATAACAAGTTCCATTATCTATTAAATCCTGACCTATACTTCCAAAGTCATCTTTTCCTCAGCAAGCACGCTCTGCTGTGTTTACCGACGGGAACGGGACCCGCGGTGAGCGGTGGATTCGTGCGCCCTGGGCACCCGGGCAGCTGTTCCCCGCTTGCCGCAGCAGGGGGCGCCAGCCCCCTCGGCCTCGGGCGGCGCGGCAGCGGGAAGGCACCGCGGCAGCGGGAACGGGGAGCGGGGAAAGGCACGGGCCTTACCTTTCTCCTGGAATTCCTGGGCATAACTGTGGAAAGAAGAAGAAGAAGAAACGTCATAAAGCAACGCACACTTGCAAACCCACGGTACTAGGACACGGCACCGAACAACAGCTAGTTTTCAACAAGTTTCGTAGTTGAAACTTAGCACTGCGAGTTTTCCTCGAAAATTCTGAAGTCTATCTTTGGCATTAAGTATTTACTCAGTTTTCCTTTTGCCTGTACGGCTGAGATAATTTCCAGTCACTTCAAGGAAGACTTGAAAAAAACCAAACCCAGACTGAGCAGCCTTTTCTAGGAACATACATCTACTCAGATATCTTAAGGTATAAGAACACACAAAAGCATCTTTCATTTCGGTAAAGCTCCTAAATGTTAATGTATTTCAAGAAGTTTTGTGCACAAGTAAAACCATTAAGTGTATCCTAAAAAAACCCAGTAGGTCAGTAGGAAAAGGGGGGGAAAAATCACAAACGGTAGGTATAGCTGCAGTAAATTTCCAGAAATCCAAATGAAAATGTATTCATAATTAATCAGAAATATAAAAGTCAATGCATGCCTAAATAAAAATTCCTTTTCAAATAAGGAGATCTCAACTAATATAATGCCTAAAAAACCGAAAAAATTCAATCATCACAGTAGGAAAATATACTTTTCTATACTGTTTCTTCAGAACTAAATCTAGGTATTTCAGAAACAAAAATAATCACAGGATGCAGTTTGATGATACAGACAAATTATCAGGACAGTTACGTAAAAGGGCATTCAAGAAGCATTCACAGGCTATGAACCTGTGCAAAGGGGTGATAAAATGCAGCTGCCAAGATCATCCTTATGAACAATAAGCAGTAGTAAGCGTATCAGGTTAGTCAGTAAGGAGATGCTGGCAAGAAACAAGCAGGAGAGAAAGGAATGGTCTAGAGATAAGAAACTGAGAAATGCAAACAGATAAAAGGCCAGATCTAAAAAATCCGGTGTAGCAAGTGGCAGTAATAGACACAGCCAACGTGTGGGATGTGAAAAACAACGATGACTACAATGTGCATGCATTTTGTAGCCTGCATGAAAGGCAAAACACTCTTAACAGTGAATAATATTACAGGAGATGAGGACAGAATTAGAAATTAAAATAAGATGTGAAACCATGGGGTCACACAAGTGAATAGCAAAGGATTCAGTGTCAATATGCTCATAACTACAGATTCCCTGCCTTTGATATTTCATCATATAAAAAAGCATCATTCAGTCAAGAAAAAAGCCAGTACTGCTGTTCCGCAAGTCATCTGTAAAGTCCCAGTTAACTCAATAACCCAGAAAAGCACAGGAAAGGTGGGGGGAAAAAAAAAATCCTGCTTTCTTAAAAGAGAGGATGGGGGAGAGATAGTTCCCTAAGCATTTACAGCCTGAATGAAAGGAACACAAATCTTCAATTACAAGATTTTGGGACACATCTCATGTCTCCCTCCAGTTAGCGCCATACAAAGAGTGACGCCCTTGCCAGATGATTGTGCTGTCCTTAAAATTGTAAACAAGTTGCCACAGGGGCAAAAGCATGCCTTTAAGGAATGAACAGGAGATATCACACAGGAGTGATCAGTAGAAAAACACTTTGGAAACAACAACGTGAAAAGAACAGCAAGTACTAGGCTATATCCTAGTTGATCAATTTTAAGAAAGACTTTTCAAAGAAAATGTTGTAGTGCAAATGAAACTGTAACTAAATCTCTTTAGCTGAATTGCTGATTAACACACCATAGAACTGTCTCAAATCATACTTGATATTAAAACAAACAAAAACACCCACAGCCCTCTGTTTTGTCTGTCATAGCACTTTGCTATTTTAACACAGCTTAAACAAACTTATGAGCAACAGTTTTCAGTTATGTTTCAGTTTTCTATTACACAGCTAAACAACAGAATATGTAGTAAAGCAAAGTCAGCACTGAATTAAGCTGTTTTACACCAGCTGAGTATGGTGATAGGAATCTCATTCATATCCTCAATGCATTATATTTCTCATGCTTTAATGAATCTTTCGAAAGCAGGGGTGACGGCAAGCTCTACCCAACTAGCGTGCAACCAGGTTTCAGAATATTAAGCAATTCAAATGGGAAAAATCATTCTGTTACCGTATTAAATTGTAGCAGTTTTGAGAAGACTTGAACCCGTGCAAATTTTTTTACAAAATCAGGACCTAGATAGATTTTTTAATTGTTAATATTGTTAATGTTTATTAAAAGATTGTAAAAAACTTAAAGGTATCAGTAAGTGACTTTATAATATATTAAAGCCATGAAGTTCACTTACCTTGCCTTAATGTCCTGTATCTTCTTAAGAAGAACTTCCCTTCTTTCTTTTGCTTTCTTGGATAAATTTTCTCCTTTTAGTGTTTGGGAAACAAATTTCTCAACATCTAAATAAAGAAGAATAAATACACCTCAAAAAAAGACAAAACACTGCTGCAATGAGTTGGTCCCAACAATACTGTGAAAAAACTAAGAAAATTCTTTTAAGTCCTGTTCACAGGGTAGTTAATGGACATTTTAGATTCTAAATGGGATACATTTGTCCTCTATCTACTTTTGCTTAGCACAGCAAATCCTATGGTGACATTTGATTCCTGCTCACTTAATTATGCTACCTAAGTCCTAACAAATTGCAGTACTGTAACAATTACTTTCCATCACCTAAAGTAAAAGATAAAGCTAAAACATGGAAATAGGCTTTATGCATAGATTACTGTCATGTTATTTCAGAAGTTCAAGTACCAAAGATGGTTGTGTAATTTATTATTTCAACAGTAACACTTACCCAGATACTAATACAGCTCACTTACTGGTTACAGTATTTTCAAGTGTTCTCACATTGCCTTTGAAACCACCGATTGACTAAAGATTCATATCCAAAACAATCCTGAACACTATTAGGTAGGCACAGGAACCATATTGAAGGAGTCAAGCTGAACAGTGTACTTGAAATTAAGCACACCTGCACTTGTAGAATCACAAACTAAGGCTCTAGCCTGCACTGCCATTTTTAATTCTTATACAGATGACACGTGTATATAGTCATGTAGAAACAAAGCATTCCATAAAAGCTACCACTATTCTTTGAGTATAGTAAATATCCATTCCATACAATAAAAACAATGCAATGTCTGAGAGTTTGTGGGAGTGTAACTTCCCCAGCAGTATGTTTTCTTGACTAACAAAACAATGGCAAAAGCCAACACAAAAAGTTTCTTATAGTTATCAATCAACATACAATTATCCCGAAAACAGAAAAGTAGAAAAACAATCAAAAAATCCTGCTTGTTAATGTAAATGTCTCACATGCAGGGGTAACAACTGCTCACAGAATAAGAGAAAGCATACATAAGGAACAAAACACCTTCTCATAGTGCCTGCCCACCCCCTACACACACACACACACTATATATATATACTTTGGCTCACTCTGTGTGGATGAAAATACATATGGATAGTACTATTTTAATCATCTAACTCTTCCAATCAGATGAGACATTCCATTTTAATACAGATATATAAAACAGCCAATTAAGTTCTCAAATGTCTGCATGCAAAGGTTTACATGAATATTTACTGCAGATTTCCTAAATGAAAAACTTAATTGACTGCTTTTTTCTTTATAAAACTGAAACATATCTCACTTTTTTTTTATAGACTGCAAGTAAACAAGTCAAAAGTTACCCTTTGAGAACGTTAGCATAGTTATTATGAAGATGTTGGTTTTTACAAACAATTTACTAGATTATTTAGACGTTTAGATTGCCATCTTCACAAAGTGTGGCAAAAACATTCCTTTTTTACAGTATTTTAGAGCTCTGAAGAAAGATATTGATCTCCCTCCCCAAAAGACAGAGAATCTTCCCCATTACATTTTCCAAAGCAATCCTGAACGGGGGAGACCCTCACTCGGTTCTGTGGCATTCCTTCTTTAAAAGGACAGAAGGAAAGGCACTTAACGTGTATTAATGAATCCTCCAGATATACCCCCAACAGGCTCAAACATCCTCTATGCTGTACACCAAGCATCCCTAGACAGATTTTGTCCTAACCCACAGAAAAAGTACACATCTTCATAAATTCCAATGATTGGAACTGCCGATCAAGCTGGCAGATGAGGACCCACAGAATCAATGACATTGACCAACTACAAAAAACCTGATACTTTTACTATTTAGAGCAAACTCAAAACCATCACCAGTTTTTCTCCCAATGAAACCTAACAGGATTTTTTCAGTACAAAACAACCTTTCACTCAGAGAGAGACAGCCTGATTAAATATTTATTTCTCCATACTTTTATATCTTTATTTTAAAAATTAGATAGCAGCTTCAAAGTTCTACCTAGGCAGCAATATGCAAAAATTTAGAGGAATTAGTCACAATTATAAATCAAGAGTAATGCTTGAGCAGTAACCTTTGGACACTAATTAATCACAAAACTTGGCTTCAGAAGTCTTCATTTAAACTCAGTGGGCTCCTTTACTTCTTGGAAAAGCTCAAAACCCAGGTGGGAATTCTGCCATCTCAGATTCTGACTGACTGCCAAAGCTTTATTCAAATACAAACATTGAGATAACACAATTAAGGAGTATGTGGGAAAGAGAAACCAAGTTGATTATCATAAGCAAGAATTACCACTTCTGGCTTAAAATACACTGTAGATACATTCTAGGACTAACTAAACTGCTGACAGGTTTTATTCTTTTCCAGAAAATCTTGGGCATCAACAGCAGAAATAACAGAGAATTTTCAACCATGGAAAGACAGAGCAAAAGTAGATGCTCCGTTTATTCTCAGTATAAGTAGAGTTGGAGGAGAGAGGCAAAGGAGAGAGACAAAAAGAGCAAGTACGCACAAGATCCTTACAAGTTTGTCATTTCTAAACAGCAGCAGTTACAGAGAAGACATGCCTGGGATGGCTTCCCTCTCCCATGAGGTTTTGAAATACATTCTCCAAGCTTAGGTATCCACAATCAAGGTGCACTATTTTCACCATGGAACACTATTACTTTCATATGTCCAGAGACACCATATGGCTTGATTCATCACAACCCCAAAATATGAAGACAGACCTGACATGCACATGATGCTAAAGAAGTAGTTTACTTGAAAATTACATTCTACTGTATCATAGATTTTTCTTATCTACTCACAATTACACAGTATGCTACATATCTTGCTCAAGCCATGTTCAAGCCAAGCATCCAACTACTGTTGTAAATCCATTCAGGATGCACAAGATGAGTAACATCCTAAGCTCCTCTGGACAAGAAGCCAGAGAGTAATCTAGGTTATGATCACCTCTTCACTACTTGTACTTCCACACTGTGGAGGAATACGGACTGGCTTAACATAAGGAAAAGTTCCTGTAATTTCTCTGACCTCCCACAAAGCTGTTTACCTTGGAATGAGCACAGAACCTGGGACTTCAGTATGACAGATCCAAATTTCAGACAGTAAACTTCAAACAGAAGCAGCAAAATTTACCCATTTCTCACTACTGTTCTAGTCACTTACTTGCTCTTCCCTCTCCAGGATGATCCAAAACTTGATCTCTCCACTGTTAGTTAAATGCTATACCAAAAATGAAAGTGTTTGTTACAAGCACTTGACTGTAGACCTGTTTAATGCTTCAGCAGCAGTCGATCCGTTGAGGAATTTAAGAAGGAATAAAAGACAAACTCTAAAAATAAACCCTCTTTGAACAAATTTCTGATCTAAAAGCAATTTAACTAATCAGTTACCCCACAGCATAAAAACCAAATTACATATTTCCATAAATTGCTCCTAACGAACAGAGCAGCTATTTAGTATCACACATTAGCTGTTCCCAGTGAAAATACTAAAATAAAAAAATAAGAAACAAACAACTAAAACAAATGCAAACAAAACAAAACACATTAAAAAAACCCCAAACTAGAAATACGCTGTGGAAACCTATTTAACACCTCTTAACTTTTCTTAAGCTTGTGTGTTAGACTGCCTGATAGTTTAAATACCCCCATACTTGTTGCTCTGTTTCTTAAAGCTCATTATGTTAAATTTGTTTGCACCATACCCCAGAGAAATTATCTGCCTGCAGGAACCAACAAAAGCTACAAAAGTGAAAGATCCAATTGATACAATTCACTCACAATTGCTCTGCCAATACAGGTTACAAACTGACTGAAAAGGGAAACCACATCACAGCCTAGCTCTGTCCACTTCAACCAACTCATACAGTTCAAAGCTTAAGTGCCAGTTCATGGAATGGACGAAAGCTAAAAGCCATTTTAATTTCATTTTCATCTAGGTTCCTTTTACAAGGAGAAAAGATAAGATTTATTTTGCATTTCATTGTTAAAACAGTTTAAACTCCCTACGTCAGTGATTATAAACAGACAACACTGCAAGATTTTAATTGTTTTAAAGACTTTGGAGCTATTTTCTTTAATGAAGGCTGAAATCACACAGATGGAGTTTTTCAAGAATGTTGTAAATTTCTAGCCCAAAGCAAGTGCTGTGTTAAAGAGTGTTAATCATAACAAATCACAGCACTTTTGTTGTTTACAGGGTTTAATATTGTAATATAAGTCACACTTAATAAACAAACATACTTAGGACAGAACTACCTCAATTTTGTGTCGGGGGGGCCAAGCAGATTCTCACAGAGGCGTTCAAAGACTGTGCTGGGTCTTTCTTTCTCCCCTCTTCCAGCAGATAACGTGATTGGACAACATTTTTGGTTATCAAGGTAGCCACTTCATCACGGACACATCAACTGATGAGCTGACACCATCCAAACGACAAGAGGAGATCAGACACTGGCGATAAGATAGGTGTGTTCCCACACACATGGCTGGGCACACACGCAGCTGCCCCTCCGTGACCCAAGGAGAATGCAGGCCCCTCTCAAGGCCGGACACGCATCCATCGCGTGACAAGGGACACTTGGAGGGGGTAACCTGGCAGATGCACTGGCATTCGCACAAGAAGGCAACGGCAAGTCGGCTGAACAATTCCTCCAGCCACCAGCCTCTTCCCATCTCTCCCCTCCACCTCAAGGATCGAGAGAGCCAGCAGCCGGCTGCCAGCCAGAGAATTTGGGAAGGCAGGCCAGAGAATTTTGGAAGGTAGCTGCAAGTTAGGTGCATTTGTTACACACACACTCTCCAAAAGTGACCAACATTAAACAGACTGCCATGTGTCTTTCAGCTTTACATGGACTGGCATTAGAAAGCAATTAATTAATTTGATTTCAAAGTTTTCATGTGATTCATTAATAGGGAGCAGGTCTGAAGACAAACTATCAAGCAATATCTGTCACTGCCTGTTCTCTTGAATAAAGAAATATTTGAGGATTTTGCTTTTGCTCTCCCCTTGCCTTCGCAACTGTATTTTAAAGTCTCTCTCCAGAGTTTGCTAAATTGCCTTTTAAATATATATACACTTAATCAGAAACAGAACACATGATGTAAAATAAAAGTGACTAAAACTTCAAGATGTCTAAAAATACCACATTTATTCAGCCTAACAAGAAGGTGAGCATTCCCTTTAGTGCAAAGTCCTGGAAAAGACTGCATTTAGAAACTGCTATACCTTAAATCCCCAGAAGCAAGGTTATGTTGCTGTGTTGACATATACAAAGTAAGTATCGTGAAAAATGTTGATGCTCAACAGTTTTATTAGTGATTTAGAAAGCAGAAGTATACACAAACTGCTAAGACTTCTCAAATGAAGTAAATAGGTAAGACATCTCTTTTAAAAGATTAAAAAAGAAAAATTATAATCAAGGACTATATATATACCTAATCTCATCGGCTGAGTAGTTGAGCATCCTCTCTCTACATTAAAGAGGTGAGAAAAGATGAAGCTGTAACATATTAAGCATATCACGAAAAAAACCACACCAGTACAAATCATGATCAAGTTACAAAGCGATTCCAAATGAACTGCAATAAAAAATGTTAAGGATTAACCTAAAGATTTACACTGTATGCCACATTATGCTGCGTCTATTGTGGTTTGTTGACATATGATTATGAAAAAAACGTAAACCCAGTCAGATGAGAAAGATAGACTCCATGTTAATTGAAAAAGACAAACTAAGTGAATAATGAGTATATAAAAAATAGCCTATGCCATTTTTATCACCCGTATATGACACTTATTTCCAAATTTATGGCAGAGACAATTGAACTATGTTTCAAATCACTGGAGGTTATTTCTTACCAGGAATCCCTCTGTGCATTTTTTTCACCTCACTGTTCCTATTCTTATTCCATTACTACTGAAATGCATACATACTACCAAAGCTGTAAATACATGTCTTCTTAAAAGATGTCTACAATTATCACCCTGGTTTATCTTGTACAGACAGGTTCTTCAGCAAGAACTGGCATTTGTTAAAGCCTTGGAAACACAAAAATTATACTTTAAAAAAAAAATTTTAAACAACAGTATGCTTTTAAATTTGAACCAACCAATAAAGAAGAGCTACACTGTACCTAGGAGACTTTTTAAATGACAGGCATGTAAGGAGCAAGTCCAGGAACAGCTGACATGGAAGATAAAAAAGGAGAGTTCATTGTCTGGGGATCAGGGGTAAATATAACCACAGTAGTCCAAAAATAAAATGTAAGCAACTCATGTACTGGATACACCATCTTCTAGTTTTCTTGCCTTGCCCTTCCCTGCATGCTATTTCCAAGATGCTACTGAACAAGTAGGTAAACAATATTAATTTGAAGAAAAAAATAAGAGGAATAACACAGAAAAAGGTGATTTGGACAATATAACTAAGCATTTGAACAAACAATAATATCTGGATAGAAATTATCTTTAGGGCAAGAACATGGGTTTCTATTTAGTTTGGGGGTTTTGTTTACTAGAACAAGAAAAATGGATATTAGGATGGGATATAAGGTTCCATATAAACTAAAGAAAATTTTATTCTATTTTTCTAGCAAAAATATTTGCAACTTTTAAAATATGAATACAGAAGATTCAAACAAAAAATACTGCCAAGTGTGAAGGGAAAATTGAGCAAAAAACAAAGCAATAGCACCCATACTAGAGTCAAGGTGTCATGAACAGGGGAAAAGATATAAATGATACATATATCTAATGATCATTACACTATCAAAAACTTTGAAAAAATAAAGAAGTCCTACCTCCAACTAAGTCTTTATTACTGAAAAAAACTCAAGAATTTTTTTTCCAATCAAGATGACTGAAGCAACCAGTCTGATTTACATTACATAAGAAATAATAAGCCTTTGGGGAAGAAGCAGCCTCCAAGCTCCTCCTCAGTTCTGGTCAAGTCAAACTTTAGAGTGTGCACAAGAGCAAGGAAAAATAAAAATGAGTAGGTCCCCAACAATCTACATAACCAGTAATAATTTGAGGGGACAAAAAAAAAAAAAGGTAACATTCCACTTTGTCAAACACCCACAAAAAATCCTGAGCACATAAACACAATAGAGGATATTTTTTAAAAGAAGAAAAAGTAGAGCAGGGCTGGGTTTTCTTCACTAAATTCCAAAATCTCAAGCATCACCTAGAAGTGCAGAGACATGCTACATACACTACCACACACCTCCCAGGTGTAAAGAAGGAGATAAGAGAGCAACAAACTTGCTTTCTCCTCCTACCAGAAGTTCAACTCATGACCAGAGGACCCTGTTTCTGTCTCCAGTGTTTCCCTCCCACCACTTGAACAAGTCAGAGAAGACAGCACGGGATTGTGCAATCCCAATAATCCTCTGCAATAAGCCTATTGCCACACTGACCTTTCCCCTACAACTTTACAGAAACAGCTTCCTCCTGTTTCCAACTAATGCAGTTAGCCCTGAGCTCAAGCTGTGCTTCTGCCTGGAACATTTCAGCGCCACTGATATGCAACTATAATGACCCTGCCAGCATGTGTGACAGAATTTGTTTTTGCATTAAAGATATAATATTGTTTAGGTTCAAAGTAAAGCACTCACAAGTCAGAAAGTTTCCTGTGCAACTTTAATTCATCCCCTAGTGTGTTTATTCCCATTATCACCATGTTTAACTACAGGAGCACTTAGTATGTTTTCCAGTAGGATCCCTACTTGTTCAGCATAGTGGGGGTACATACTCCAACCATCAATCAAGGGTAAGCAGGGATAAGGAAATCCATATGATCATTCTTCCACTTGTTGCAGAAGTTGGAAATAGTAGGCAAAAACGCCAAGAAAAGGAGGAAGACCAGAAAAGCACAGTATTTATGAGATTTTGCACCTGTGATGCCTCACTGCTATGTGAATAACAGGCTAAAAAATGGTGCTTGTCCCTAGCTATTAGCTGAATGTTCTCAGCTGAACCTGATATGAAGCAGTGCCTAGCACTTGTAATGGCCACTGAATATAGACATCCAACTCATTTTCTGGAGAAACCAGCACAGTATGGAGGCAGATGAATTTGAATTCTAATTCTGTTCCAGCATTGATTTTTTTTTTTTGACCCCAATCACGTCTTGTTTATTACACTAATTTTACCAATGGGAAAACAATATTTCCTCATCTCAAAGAGGTGCTGGATCAATACCTGTGAGCCATTAAAATAATACACTAAGATGCATCCTCAAAGAAGAGCAAGCAAAAATTATTAACTATCTACTCACTGTAGTCTTTGTATTGTGCAAGAGTTTCTTAATGAATAGTAAAGATATTACAGAACTCCCTTGCTCCTCCATTACCATACATCTTGACTACAGGAATAGTTTGAGCAAAAAGAAGCAGAAGCCTACATAAAAGATTGCCAGATCCTACACATACCAGTGAAAGAATTGCTCATACAGCCTGGATTACTCTATTTTCTAACTTTCACGCACTTGATTGATAACCTTAAAAAAAGCCCCACAAACTGTAAAAAGTAATGCCATATTTTATTTTTTTTAAATAAGCAGATTATTTCATTTTTAAAATGTATAACCATACTCAAAGTAAGAATTAAAAGTTACAAACTATTAATTACTATTAGTAACAATAAACCAAATATTTAAAGATCATTAGTAAATCATTACATTGTCTTAACTTCAGTTCTATAGACAGAACCAAAGAAACCATCCTGTTTTCTTCCAGAAAAGCTGAAGCTGTACATACTGTATAAGCATTAGATACCTGTATATAACTTAGGCTGCTGATCTTAGTGGCTTTGAAAGCACATATACACAACCCTCTTAAAGCAAAATAGGTGTTCACAGTTTCACTTCAAAATACAAACTTCTGTGTCTCTCTTTCCATGGCAGACTGGAAAAAGATGGGGAGAAGGAAGAACAAGTTGTGTAAATGAGGTACCATGACTGAAAAAGAAATCACAATCTTGAATTATCCCATTTGCAACACATGCTCCCCCTCAAAAAATTTTCTTAAGGCATATAAAACATTGAAAAGTTTCAAGATGAGCTTCACCCAAGGAATCTAGCACCAAAACAAACATACACACACTTCATCTCACCACAATTCAGTACTGCCAGAGAAAATACCAAGGTTTGGAAATGCTGTCTAAGGGCAATATTTATTTTTTCTAAATGATTAAGAATCTAATCCACTATATGAAACCATGAGAAGCTTCTCATTTTTTTCCTGGTGGCCTTCCATGTAAATTTTACTACAGATTGTATGACCTGCATGCTCAGAAACCACAGTTAGGAAACACTTAAGAAGTTGGCAGAAGATGAGATGTGGTGAGAGCAATATGTTTCAAGCATTAGCTATTACAATCAAAGTGTTAAAATTGGAATAATCTTCAAAGGTGATGAACTGCACTAGACTCTAGCAGGTGCCCAGCCATGTAATTGAGTGCTTGACCTGAGAAGGGAGATTTGAAAAAGCATAGGTTGAATGGCAAAGTCAGAGCTACACAAGTTCCTGTGGCAGAAACAGAAGATCTCAAAGAAAGAGAGTCCCACTGAAATTAAAATAGTTTCACAATAGCAAACTTTTGGAAAAGATAACAGAAGAGCCAAACTTTAAGTATGCAATTTATTTTACTTAAAAACAACAAAAAATTTTTTACAAATTAAACAGGAGTTCTTGAAGGTAAAACACAATCTGTATTCAGAATTCTCCACTAACACTGTAACCTTTCATGGTGAGAAATCATCCCATTCCTACACTCCAACGCATCCTAAGAGCGTGGACAGTCACAGTCAGAGGTGTGTGACTGATGTGACAATACGCCAGCAATTCAGCAATGCTTTCGTTCGCTCCTCAGCTGTTTAGCGGGGAAGTTCATTACTTTTTTTCAGCTGATACAGGCAATGGTTACCGGCCCTGCCGAGACACCCCAAGGAGAGATACTTCCCCCGAATGGCTCGGCGGTCACCAGGCGGTCACACATCCCGCACGCGTGTCCGCGGAACACCCGAACACCTCACCCCGGCTGGGCGCCCGCAGCCCC
>WBMZ01000744.1:0-11432 GCA_013400975.1 Atrichornis clamosus | reverse complement strand
GGCGGATGCGCGGCGGCCTCGGCCCGGGCCCGTCCGTCCCCTTAGGCCGGCGCGGGCAGAGAGAGGCAGCGGCACTTCCGGCGGAACGGGAAGTGACGTCGCGCCGTACGGCGAACATGGCGGCGCGCAGCGGGGCAAACATGGCGGCGCGCACGGGGTGTTGTACGGAAAGGGGCGAGGCGAGAATGTGGGGAGACCTCCCAGAGGATCCCAATATCCCCCCACAGAGGATCCCAGTATCCCCCCAGAGAATCCCAAATTTCCCCCCACAAAGAATCCAAATTTTTCCCCCAAAAGCGTCCAAATTTTCCCCCTCCAAAGGAGCCCAATATCCCCTACAAAGTATCATAATTCCCCCCACAAAGTATCCCAATTTTTGTCCCTAAAAGATTACAATTTATCCCTGGAGGATCCCAATATTCCCACAAGTGATTCCAATTTTTCCCCCGCAAAAAATCCCAATTTTTCCCCACAAAGGATCCCAATTTTTCCCCTGGAGGATACCAATATCACCCTAAATGATCCAAAGTTTTCCCCAAAAGATCCCAATTTCCCCCTAAATGATCCCAATTCACCCCAGAGGATCCCAATATCCCCACAAAGAATCCAAATTTTCCCCCTAAAGGATCCCACTATCCCCCTAAGTGATCCCATTTTTTCCCCGGAAGATCCCAATTTTCCCCAAAAGATCCCAATTTTCCCCCTGGATGTTCCCGATTTCCCCCCAAATGATCCCAATCCCCCTGGGCTGACCCCGGCCCTGCTCCCCCGTCCCGGGAGGATCCCATTCCCTGCGGGGCCATTTCGGGATCCTCCTCCCCGGCTAAATTTAGGGTCGGGATCGGTTCCAGCTCAGCTGTCGCGGCTCCTCCGGAGGCCCCGGGACCCCGAGCCCGGCCCAAAATCCCCAATTCCCACCCCAAAACCCGCGCCGGGGGAGCAGCCACGGGGCCGGTGAGTCCTGCCCCCATCCCAGGGCCTTGGGGCGGCCCCTTCCCGGGAATGGGGGATTTTTTGGGGGGTGCCTTTGGGATGTGTTGGGAACGCGATCCCGGCCCGGCCTTCGGTGCCTCCAAAAATCCCCTCCCAAATACCCCCCAAACCCCCCCAAAATTCCCCAAAAAACATGGAAATGTGGGAAAATTTGGGAAAATCGAGAAAATGTGGGAAAACAGAAGACTTGGGAAAAGTGGGAAAATGTGGCAAAAGTGGGAAAATGCATGAAAACTGGGAAAAGTGGGAAACCTCCCTCCTTGGGGTCACTGCCCCAGGCTGGAACATCCCGGACATTCCCAGGTTTTCCCGGAAATCCCAACCGCTGACCCAATTCCTCCCTTTTTTTCCCCAGGCCGAAGGAGCTCCCGGCTCCGGTCGGGAACGGCGATGGTGGAGCCAGGTGGGTGAAAATGGGAATTTTCTTGGGGATCATCGGCCAAATTCCGCGTCTTTTGTTCCCAAAATCCCGGCCTTGGATTCCTGGGGGTTCCTGCCTCCCTCCCCTCCTCACTTTTGGGGTGATTTTCCCCGGTTTCTGTTCTTTGGTGCTCCCGGCCTTCCTGGAGTTGGGCTCATCCTGGAATTCCTGCATTTAATTTAATTGGATTTGATTGGATTTAATTCCCGGGGTTTCTCCTCTGCGGATGTCCCAAACCGACCTCATTTTTCCCTTTCTTTCCTCTTTTTCAGGTGAAAAGGCGGCTCTGGGTGAGTGAATTTCCATCCTCCCACCCAAATCCAGTTTAATTATGGAATTCTGGAATTAATTATGGATTGGGAAAGACCTTTGAGATTCTCAAATCCTGGGAAATTTAAAAAACCCCAAATTAATGCTTTTTTAAAGATAATTCTGAGGGTGGAAAATAAAATAAGACCACCCAGGAAGAGCCTCTTGGGGGTGAATTTGTGGAATTTTGGGATTATTCCTGCTGGGAAAAGCCTTGGAGAGCTCCAAGCCCAACCCTCAGCTCCTTTTTTTTGCCTTTTTTTCCAGAAAAATGGGACGCCCAAATCCGTGAGTGGAGGTTTCTTTATTCCCCCCTCTCCTTATCCCAGAAAAAGCCTCAATTCCAGAGATTCTGAGGGAATTTGGTCGGATTTTCAGGGAATTTGCCCCAGGAATTTGGTAAGTCCTTCACCCCCACCCCAAATCCCAGGAGCTGGAGCCCCAAAATCCCCATTTTTAATTTAAATTTCCTTGGATTTGGTGTTTTCCTCCCAAAGGAAGTGACACCGAGCTGGGTAAGGGGGGATTTTTGGGGAATATTTTGGGATTTGTTGGGAATATTTTGGGATTGTTTTGAGGGCTTTGAGGGGGGGTGGGGGGGTATTTTTGGAGTTTTGGGGGTTATTTGGATTTATTTGGGGATTTTGGGTTTTTTGTTTTTTGGGGTTTATTTAGATTATTTTTGGGAGGGTGGGGTTTTGGGGTTTTTTTGGGGTTTGGGGATTTTGGGGGTTACTTGGGTTTATTTGGGGCTTATTTGGGGTTTGGCTTTTTCAGGGTTATTTTGGGAATTATTTTGGGATTTTTTGTGGTTATTTGGGAGTTTTTTGCTCCACTGAAGGTAAAAACAATTCCCAGAGGTTGGATTTTAAACCAGGAATGAGCCCCTGGAGCAGGAAATCCATGCCCAGATCCCAAATTTATACCAAATCCCAAACTCCTCCCCAAAAACATCAATTTGTGCCAAAATCTACGAATTCCCACTCAAATCCCAAACTTCTTTCTCTCCCTATTTTCAGAGGGATGTGACACAGAGAACGGTGAGTTCCCAGAATTCCTGAATCCTGGAAAAATTTGGTTTCATGGACCTGAAAATTCTCCTGAATCGTGGAATTGTTGTCATCCAAAAAAATCTCAGTAATGGGAGGGGAAGGCCTTAAAAAACTCCCCCCAAACCACTGGAAAAGTGAAAAATTGAATCAATAAACGTGGGATAAACAGAATAAATCCAGCCAGAATTATTTCCTAATTATCTCCTTTTTATTTCCTAATTATTGCATATTTGTTCCCTAATTACTTGTTTCTTAATTATTTCCTAGTAATTTCTTAATTATTCAGTAATTATTTACTAATTGTTTCCTATTTATTTCCCCATTATTTCCCAATTACTTCCTGACATTGAGGATAAAATAATTCTCTGGAATGAGAGGACTTAAATTAAACTCATTTTTCCTCCTTTTCTCCTCGAATTTTTTTTGGGATGAAAACTGCAGGATTTGGTGAGTGTTGGGTTCTGCCCCCATCGAATTCCCAATCCCAGGGAAATTCCCAATCCCAGAGTTTAATCCCAAATTTCTCCGTTCCAGGTGAGCTCTCAGCTGAAATTGGTGAGTCTCAAGTTGGATTTTCCCAGATCCTGCTGTGTTTTACCCAATTTGCCGGGATTTATTCCCATTCCTCGGCCTGACTTAAAAACAGGAGAAATGTTAATTTTTAACCATAATTAATTTTCTTTTAGCCATAAATTTTAAACCGTAAATAATTAACCATAACTAATCCAAAACCACCTGAAAACAGGGAAAACGGGGCTGGAATAAAAGCAGAATTCCCGATCCGAGGCTAGGCTCCAAGCCCCGGTGTTTTGCCCCAAATCCTTCAATCCCACCCCAAAATCCCGACTGATTCCCCTCTCCCTGTTCCTCCCAGAGCGCCTGAGGGCCGCGCTCAGGGAGTCCCGGGAATTCGGGGGAAAAGGGGAATTTTGAGGGATCCGAGCCAAAAAACCCCAAGTTTGGGGCCGGAGGGCGGCGGGAGGGTCCCTGTGGAATGAATTCCTACAGTTTGGGGTACTTCCTTTCCCTTTTCCCTGGATTTTCCCTGGGTTTTCCCCCTCTCTTCCCTTCCCCCTCATTTATTTTCCCTTTATTTATTTCCTTCCCCCTTTTCCCCTTATTTTTCCTCCCATTCCCTCCATGTTCCCCCATTATTCCCCCCTTTTTCCCCTTTTCCCCCTCATTTCCCCCTTAATTCCCCCTTTATTCCCCGCTCATTTCCCCCATTTTCTCCTTTATTTCCCACTTAATTCCACCCTTTTTTCCCTCCTTATTCCCCTTTAATTCCCCCTTAATTCCCCCCTTCTTTTCCCCTCTTTTTCCCCTTTTCCACCCTTATTTTCCCCCTTAATTCCCCAATTATTCCCCCTTTTTTTCTCCTTTTTCCCCATTTCCCCCTTTCCCCCCCATTTTTACCCCTCACATTTTCATTTCCTTTCCCAGAGGAGCGGGACAGGAGGATCAGTAAGTTCCTTTTTTTTCCCGTTTTCCCCACGGAATTCCAACCCCAGATTTGGTTATTTCCATAATTCCAGGGTCCCCTGGGAGGTTTTGGGTTGAGAATTTGGGATTTTGGGGCCCCCTTTCCCCTCCCAGGAGGAGGAATTTTGCCCCTTTTTCCTGGAAAACTCCAATTAATGGGAATTTCCCTTTTTTTTTGGTTTCAGGCAAACTGAGCTCGGAGCTGGGTAAGGAATGGGAGGGATTAAAACGATGGATTTGGCCTTAAAATCAGGGATTTGGCCTTAAAATCAGGGATTTGGCCTTAAAACGAATGGTCTGGGCTTTCCAATGGGAACTATTCCCTGGAAATTTGTTTGGAAATTGGGAATTCTGGCCTGGAAGTGAAAATTTTGGTCTTAAAATGGGAATTCCGGCCCTGAAATGAAAATTTTCTCCTCAAAATTTATGTTTAAAAGGGGAATTTTGGCCTTGAAATGAAAATTTCAGCCTGGAAATGAAAATTCCACCCTGGAAACAAAAATTTTGGGGTTTAAAATGGGAATTTTTGGCCGTGAAATGAAAATTTTGGTCTTGCAATCAAAATGTTGGCTTGGAAATGAAAATTTTTCCCTGAAAACTTGTGTTTAAAATGGGAATTTTGGCCTCGAAATGAAAAAAAATTGTCCTCAAAATGGAAAATCTGGCCTGGAAATGAAAATTTTGGCCTTAAAATGGAGATTTCCCTGGAAATTCAAAATTTGGCCTTGAAATGAAATATTTTGACCTTAATTATGCAAATTATGGTCAGAAAAATTTAAAATTGAAAATTTGGGGCCGTTTTGGGGAGAATTTTTCCTGAAAAATTCCCTGAAATTGGAATTTCTGGGGTGGGAGGAGCCACTTCGGGAATGTTTCAATTTTAAAATATTTATAAATGTTTCTTATTTCCCCTTTTTTCACTGAGCTGGGATTTTTTTTTATTTTATTCCCTGTTTTTTCCAGGTGAATCCAATGCCAAACTCAGTAAGTCCTGGATGATTTCAACGGAAAAATCCTCATTTTAAAGGAATATTGGGCAGAAAAATCCACATTCCGGGACCGGACGCAGAAATCAAGGAATTATTCCATAATTCCCATTTTTTTCCCCCCTCTCCTCTTCTTCCCAGAGGAACGTGACCGGAAAATCAGTGAGTGCCGCTTTTCCTGGGATTTCTGGGGTAAAACCCCCTGGATTTGGGGCAGAGGGATCCTCGCTGGGAAAATTGGGAAATGACTCCATTTCCCCCCAAATTCCTGCCCAAATTTGGGCTTTTCCCGGGGGGGGGAAAGATCCCAAATAACCCCAAATCCCGTTTTTCCTCCTCAGCCAAACTCGCCGCTGAAATCCGTGAGTTCCGCTCCGGAATTCCGACCCCAGGGAGGATTTTGGGCCTAAACCTCTCGGTTTTGGGCCATTCCGCCCCTTTTTCCGGGATTAATCCCTGTTTTCCCTCATCCCACAGGAAGGCTGACGGCAGTGCTGGGTATGGATGGAATTAATTAATGTTTTTGGGGTGGTTTTCGGGATATTTGGTTAATTAGAGCCGGGATTTCATGCAATTTAAAATGGGATTTATTGGGAATTTAATTGAAGGTGGAAAATCCAATAAATTGAGAATGCTGGGAATGGGAAACATGAGGAAGTGGCAAATGTTCCTCAGGAAAATTGGGAATGGGAGCCGAGAGGAAACGAAAAATGCCATTTTTTAGGGATGAAATGATCAATAAAAATGGCAGGAAATCAGGAGTTTCCTAAATTAGAGGGAGCATCGGGAGTTAAGGAAATCAGCGGGAATTTCCTGGCTCTGGGATGGTTTTTCCTGGTGAAGAATGACCCCAAAAAGCTGAATTTTGGTGCTTTTCCCTCCCCGTGCAGCCGAGCGCGACTCCGGGATCCGTAAGTGCCGGAATTCCCGGAATTCCGGGAATTTCCCTCCCCCTGCAGCTGCTCCTTCCCAATCCCGATGCTTTTCACCCCAAAAATTCGGGGGTCCCACCCCTGGGGTGACTCCAAGGGGGAGTTTTGGACGGGTCCCCCACCAGTTGGATATTAATCATTATTTATTGTTAAATAATTATTTTTTATTAGAGAAGTATTTTAATATTAAGTAAATAATTTAATGATAAAGTCAGTAATGTAACAATAAATAAACTTACTAATTTAACATTAAAATAAACAAAAAAATATAATTTAATATCAGCATCAAAATAATACTTGATAATAATATAATAACAATAATAATGTAATTACTAACTTGATTTTATGAATAACGTTTTGTCCACATTAATTATTGGAATTTATCATGTCCACAATTTAAATTTAATAAATTCATTTTCAGAGTGTGTTTGTGGCAGAAAATTGATTCTACTAATGATTAAAACTGATTCTGTTACTGACTAAAATGGATAATATTAATGACTAAAATTGAGTATATTAATCACTAAAATTGACTGTATTAACTACTAATATTGATAATATCAATGACTAAAATAGATTTTATTAATGGTGATATTTAATTGATGATCACACTCACTGATTTGGTTGGAATTCATTCCCTTTGTTTCTCTGTTTCCAGGGAAGCTCCGGGCAGAGCTCGGTGAGTGCTGGGAAAGGTGGGAAAGCACCTGAGCACGAGTTTTAATTGGCTTTAATTTTATTTGTATTTTAAATTTTAACTTGGAGTTGAAATTTTAACTTCTTTTTTCCTTTATAATTGTAATTTAATTTTAATGATTATTCTCGTTCTAATTTCAGTCTGCAGTTGAATTTCAGCTTGAACTTTAATTGTGATTTCAGTTCTAATTTCTGTTCATATTTTAACTTGTTTGAATTTTTACTTCAGTTTTCATTTCAGTTAAATTTTTTATTGTGATTTTAATTTTAATTTCAGTTTGATTTTTAATTGTAACTTTACTTTCAGTTGCAATTTTAAGTTTTCACTTAAAATTTTAATTATTTTCCTGTCGTTTTGAGCGGAATTCTGTTTTTAATTTCACTCCCAGGCTTCGTTTTCGTCCCAAATTTCAATTTCTATTCTTGATTTCAGATTGCAGTGATTTTTAATTAATTAATTAATTAATCAATCAGTTAGATTTTATTATTTACTGTTTAATTATTGTCATTTTAATTCCTTTTCCTTCAGCCAAGTGCGATGCCACGATCCGTGAGTTCGACCCTCCCCATGGGAATTCCCAAATCCCACAAAATGTTGCGGGAAAATTCCCTAATTCCTATAAAATTTGGGAGTGGGGCAAGAAAAACCAACCCAGGATTCCAGGGCTGGAGGGGGTCGAGCCTGAATTTAAGGGGAAAAGGGAAAAAAAGAGGAAAATCGGAGGGAAAAAGGGAAAAAATTCAGGGGGAAAAAGGGAAAAAAGGTGGAAAGTTGGGGGGGGGAAAAGGGGAAAAAATCAGAGGGGAAAAATTCAGGGGGAAAAGGGAGAAAAGGAGGAAAATCGGGGAAAAAATTCAGGGAAAAAAGGAGGAAAATCCCTTGGGAAGAGCTGGGAGTGGGAAATCCATCAGGAATTAACGGGAATTCCTGGTTTCAGGAATCTTCACGGTGGAACTCGGTGAGCGCCCCCCCACCTCTGCCCCTCGTTAATTCCATGATTAATTAATGAGTTCATTAATTAACCCCAAATAACCCCGAATTTGGGGGTTTCCTGCCCGTTCCCAGGCGAGCGCCACACGAAGATCGGTGAGTTCTGGGGATTCTGCCCCAAAAAATCCCAGGAGGGAATTCCCAGAAATCCCCAATTCCCCCCAACCCCCGGGGCTGCAGAAAAATGAGCATTTTGGCCTTAAAATTCCCTTTTTTCCCCCCGTTTTTCCAGGGGAACTCACGGCTGATGTTGGTGAGTTGATCCCATTAATCCTCATTTCAGGGGGAAATTTGGGATAGCATTTGGCTGGTTTTATTACTATTATTATTATTATTATTACTACTATTGATAAAATTTGGCTATTGCTATTATTATTGTTATTATTACTATTACTGTAATAATAATTATTATTTTTATTAGTATCATTATCATTTTAAGGTAAAAATGAGATATAAAATTTGGCACTTTTTTTTTGNACTGTAATAATAATTATTATTTTTATTAGTATCATTATCATTTTAAGGTAAAAATGAGGTATAAAATTTGGCACTTTTTTTTTGTTATTATTATTATTATCACAACACTCAATAACCACTATTTTATAACAATTATTTCCATAACGATAATGAAAATAATCCATTTTTCCCGGGTTTTTTTTCCCAGAGGTCTCCAGTAAAAAGCTCCGTGAGTGCCCAAATTTTTCATTTCCGGAACGAAACCATTGTCAACAATTCCCTGAAAATTCCCTCCCCTCCTCTCCCAACGAGGGAATTCCCATTTTCCCTCTTTTTCCTCCCTCCCAGGGGAACACCAAGAGGAACTGGGTGAGGAATTTCCCTTTTTTTGGGGCATTTTCCATGAAAATCTGGTGGTTTTAGGGGGGAATTTGGATTTATTTGGGTTCAGAGATGCAAAGGATAAATTAAATACAGATAAATATAATTTATCATTAATAAATATAAATATCAGCATTAATACTCAGGAATAATGACAAATATCCCTATTTTTGTTCACCCAGAGGCCCGGGACACCCAGATCCGTGAGTACTCGGGAGCAGCTCCAGGGATTTTTAGGGATGAAAGAACCAGGAAAAAAATTTAACTCCTAGGATATTTTAGTAATTCTTGACAGTTCTTTATTTCTCAATAATTAATTTTAATTAAATCTGAATGTTTAGATTTTTTGTAGAATTATTTCAGTTTTAGATGTTTTCAAATAATTATTTTAATATTTTACATTTTAATATTTTTATTCTTTTAGGGAAAAATGAAGCTGAGATCAGTAAGTCAGGAATTTGTATTTATACATTTATATTCTATGTTTATTTTTGTATTGTTATTTATACTTCATATTTTAATTTTAACTTTTATTAACATTTATATTTGTACATGTTTATATTTGTATTTCAACATATATTTACATGTATGTTTGTGTTTATATTTTGTTTATATTTATACTTGTGTTTCTATATTAGTTATTAAACATTTGATATCTAAATTATCTATTATTATATTTTCATAACAAAAATCCCAATTTATATTTCTAAATCTCTAATGACTAAAACCGTCCATAAATGGAATTATATCAATACTTTTGGCGTCATTAATTTTAATTAATCCCTCTCTGCTTCCCCCAGGGCACCTGAAGGAGCTGCTGGGTGAGTGGCAATTAATTAATGAGCAGAGGAATTCTAATTAAAAGGGAATTTGGGATAAAACAGCAGCAAAATCCCTGGAGAGGGGAGGGGAATCCTGGAGGAAAAATTGAAGTAATGGGGAATAAAAAGGGAATAACGGGAATTAATGGGTAATGATAAGGTGATAATGGGAAATAATGGAAAATAATTATTAATAATGGGGCAATAATGGGTGACAATGGGAAATAGTGGGTGATAATTATTAATAATTATTAATCATGTGGCAATAATTTGGGTTTTTGCAGAGGAGAAGGACTCGGCAGCGCGTAAGTCTTGGAAAATTGAAATTCTCTCACAAAAATAGGCCTGATTTAGTTAATAATTTTTAAAATGCCTATTTTTATGGTCTCAAACCCCCTTTCTAAGGGCCCAAACTGCATTTTTTAGGATCCAAATCCAACTTTTTAGGTCAAAATCCTAATTTTTAGGCTCAAAATCCCAATTTTGAGGCCCAGGCCCCATTTTCAGTCCCCAAATCCCAAATTTAAGGGTCTAAAAGGCCATTTTTTAGGCCGAAACTCCAATCTTTTTGTTCCAAACCCCAGTTTTAGGGTTCCAAACCCCATTTTTATGTCCCAAACTCCAATTTTAAGGTTCCAAATCCCGTTTTTATGCCCCAAGCCCCACTTTTGAGGCCCAAACCCCAATTTTAGGCCCCAAACCCCCAATTTTTAGGCCGCAAACCCCAATTTTTAGGCCCAAACCCCCAATTTTTAGGCCCCAAACCCCATTTTTAGGTTCCAACCCCCAGTTTTAGGGTCCCAAACCCCATTTTTAGGCCCAAAGTTCTCATTTTTGGGGCACAACCCCCATTTCTAAACTCCAAGCTCTGCTTTAAGGTCCCCAAATTCACCTTAAAGACCCAAAAATGTCCTTTTTTGCCCTTTGGAGCAATAAACACAAAATCACCACAAATCTCCTGGATTAAAAAATAAAAATAGGAGATTTTTGGAATTTTGGGGGCGTAACCAGGTGGTTTTTTCCATTTCCTTGAGTCTGAAATTGCAGGAAATGAGGATTTTACCTTATTCCTGACGCCTTTTTTTTACTTTATTTCCAGGAGAACAGGACTCTGTGATCAGTAAGTGCCACTGGATTTTGGGAGCAATCCCTGGGGATTTGGGAAGTCACAACACAGGGGTGTCGCTGTTGGAATTTTGTCCTAAAAAAACCCAAAACTAATTAAATTATGGTGGAAAAAAATTGGAATTAAGGGGCATTAAGTCAGGGAATTTGGAACCCGGAGTTCCCCATCCACATCCTGTCCTTGGGAAGGGAAAATATGGATTACAAGTCTTTTTTTTCCCCCTTTTTTTAAGGAAAACTGAGGGAGGAGCTTGGTGAGTCGCTTTTATTCAATTTCAAAAACAAATCTGGGATTTTGGGAGGGTTTTGGGGGTTTTTTGATGATTGGAGTTGGGAATGTGGGATTGGGGGTGGCACTGGGAGAATAAGAATAAAATTCAGAATAAAATCCTGGAAAAACCCCACAAATTCCCAGGAAAAAAGTGAACGAGGGAATGGGAAAAAATCCCCCAAAAATACAGGGATGGGGAAGGAAAATTCGTGTTTTACCTTCATTTTCCTCTTTTTTTTGCAGAGGGATTCAAGGAGGGGGAAGTTGGTACGTGGGGTTTTCCTGCTCTTCTCCAGGATTTGGGAATTCTGAGGGATTTGTAATGATATAATTTATTGCAGTTTTATTAGTAATAGCAGTTATATTCTTAAATTATTGTTATTTTTAAATTTTTAGCATATTCACTATATATTATATGAGTTATTATAGTTATATTCCAATAACATATAATAATTAAAATATTATTATATATTACACGTACATAATTATATAGTTAATGTAATTATATTAATTATA
>WBMZ01000743.1:0-27229 GCA_013400975.1 Atrichornis clamosus | reverse complement strand
AGCGCCTGTCCCGCTGCTGCCGTCGCCAGATTTCTGGTCCGCGGCCCCCGCTATAAATAGCGAGGAGATGGCGCTTGCGCGGATCCTGCCGGGCTGACCGACAGCTGTCCTGGCCCGTCCCCTTCCGTCCCATCCTGTCCAGTCCCTCCGCCCCCCGCCCCTTCTAGGTGGAGGCAACGCTCCCGAGGTTGTTGCCAAAACCACTGATTTAGTGGAAAATCTGATCCTGCCCCCGACGAGGTCGGGTCACCTCCACTTTCCCGGAGCCTCTGCCACGGCTCCTCGAGCCCCTCCAGCCGCGGAGGGGCTCCGGTCCTGCCCGGCCAAGCGGTGAGTGCGCATCCCTCATCAGGAAACCTTTCGAGAGGGAAAGGGCGTGCTGCCGTTTACTTCTTCGCTGTGAGGAGAAGCAAAGGAGGTGGAGCTCAGAGTGAAATAATTTTAGGGTAAAGGGATTTCTAGGATGTCTTTATGACGTTGCCCAGCCATTTCCTTCGGGACATCGGAAGAATCTCATGATTGTGCCCAGCAAGGATCCTGATCCTTGTGCAGAGCAGAGCCCGTACGGCCATGTCCGTGGCTGGTGCCAGCACAGTATGCTGAAAAGGGAGGGTTTAACAAAACTGTCCTCTGGGTGAGTTGAACTAAGCAGTAAATTTAACGCCTGACATTTCAAAAGTCAGGTGAGCAAGCTGGTTGATTTAAAAGGTGAGAGCAGTGGAAGATTTGTCATCTTTCTGGCTTCCAGTGACATGAATTTTTTAATTCAGTGGAGCACTGAATAGCAGATCTGCTTTCTGTATCACAGCCTTCTTTAAGTCTGACCTATTTGCAAAGCTTTGCAGTGCAAATTGAATTGCCAAGGCAATTGTTGTGGTATTGAATAAAACAAAGCATATATACATGGAAACCTAGAAATCTGCTTTACCTGAGCACAGCAGGGTCCTGTTGCTTGGGGGAGCCTGAGCTGGGATCCTGCAGGGATCTGGCCTGTGCTCCCAGCGAGTGCAAGGGGAGGGGAGTGTGGTTCAGCACTGCTCAGCAGCCCTGAATGACGCTGTAGCAGGCGTGAGAACGCAATAGGAACTGCCGCTGAACAGGCAGCAAAGATGCTATTACAAACACAGTGAAATTCCAGCATAAAATCACAGTTCATTTGTGCATGAGTAGGTCTCTCTCGCTGATTCATTTTCATTGTGTAATGAGGTTGAAAGGCCCTTTCCATTCACATCCTCTCCAAAATAGCTGTGGCCTGTGTGTATGGACAGCTGGTGTGTTCTTGAATGGAGCAGAATAACCTAACTCACCATGGAGACTGCAAATGCTTCTCTGGCTAACAGTGCACATGAGTTTAGGGATACAAGGGAAAGGAGAAAGGGTAAGTAAATAATAACCAGTATTATGGCTGAAACAACGGAAGCCCTGTTCCTCACTGTAATCAGTGTTAAGGAAACCCTCCTGTCTGACCATCCAGGACCCACTCTGGCAGTCACACTCTCACCACTTGAGCTGGGACTGAGGCCCCATCAGAGCGGGTGGCTCCAGTGAGCAGATGGGTGCCCCCTTGACTCCCTGTACAGCTCACACTCACACAGTCAGACAAAGTCTTCTTACCTGCTTGGCCCCAGGTTTCCCCATAGCAGAGTCTCAAACACCTGGATCCTTGAAAACATGGGGCAACAACAAAACAACAGCTCGAGCTGGGTGCCTCTGAGAAGGGACCCCAAACAAAAGAAACCCTGTGGGTTTTATACCCTCACAGTCTAAGCGGGCCAAAGTCTGGGTTNGATCCTTGAAAACATGGGGCAACAACAAAACAACAGCTCGAGCTGGGTGCCTCTGAGAAGGGACCCCAAACAAAAGAAACCCTGTGGGTTTTATACCCTCACAGTCTAAGCGGGCCAAAGTCTGGGTTCCTTGGCTCCTGCTGTGTCTCTGAGTGTCTGTTCACCCGGCTGTGTCCCAGGCCCCATAAAGGGTTGGCACCAGTTCAGTCAGGCTTTGCCACCCAGAGCTCAACCTGCATCTCACACTGCAGCTGCACACTGAGCCACCTGCACTATATGTCTTCCTCAACAATCAGAAAGTAACCTGCAAGGAACTGGAAAAGCACCAGAAAAAGTTTCATGGTGCTTTACTCCTCAAAGCTTCACTCCTAGCCCTGGAAATCCATTCTGGGCTTGGACAAGGCCCAGGCAATGCTTCAGTCCCTGAGCTTGTGAGTGGTGTGTCACAGGGAGGGTCTCACACACAGCATGATACTGGGCTTTGCTGCAAACACCTTTGGTCTCCTGATGTAGGGGGTCCTTAGCATGGTCTGGGGCTGAGTTGATGCAGAGCTCCTCTCACATTCATTGGTGTGGCAGCTTCTGAGTTTGCAAAGACCCCAAGGAGAGTTTATGACAGGGTCTCATTCTTCAGAAAGCTTTTGTTAAGTTATGCTCTTGCTTAGCCCCCACAGGCTGGGGACTGATGACAAGCCTACTTCTTGTCCCCTCCCCTCCAAGAAGACAATGGGGGTCATCCTCTTTACTACACCTGTCCTCAGGTATCCTCAGGTGAGCTCAGTGTCTTCTTGTTTCTTTCCCTCTCCAGTTGGACATGGCTTGCCAGCAGAGGAGTAGAGAACTGTGTCCATGTCAGTCAACTGATCCCATCCCCATGGAAGGATTTGGGTAAGATCTCATGAAGACCTGCCTGGGATGCTCTAATTAGTTCATAGAGCCATAGAATGGTTTGGGTTGGAAGGGACCTAAAGATCATCCAGTTCCAACCCCCTGCCATGGGCAGGGACACCTTTCACCAGATCGGGTTGCTCAGAGCCCCATCCAACCTGGCCTTGAACACTTGCAGGAATGGGGCATCCACAGCTTCTCTGGGTAACCTGTTCCAGTGCCTCACCACCCTCACGGTAAGGAATTTCTTTCTGAAATCTAATCTAAATCTACTTCCTGATATCTAATTTAAGCCTAATCTCTTTCAGTTTGAATTCTGGCCACATCAGTCTATGGTTTGTACATCTCTCAGAGGTGTGTATGTGATGGTGTGCAGCACACTTGTGCTGTCAAGTGATGTCTGGACTCTGTGTTTTTCAAACAGCCTCTGAAGACAGCAGAGAGTCTTCTGTCAGAACACATTTCAGTTTGGGTCTACAACACGAGACCTGAGAGATATTTTAAATTAACAATTTCAAAGGTTTTCAACAAATGCAATGATAAATTTATTATTATTTCTTCTCAAATATTAGAAATACAATTAAAATACAAAAGTAAAGGGTATGACAAATGCATAGGAATAATATTGTTAACTATAGGTGTGTATTTGGGGATTCATTTTGATCAAATGCACTGTTCACAATGCAGCCATAATCTTGCTCACGTACTCTGATATCCAATTCATCTCTGGACCATTTCAAAGAAGAATCCCTTGTTATTATAGCTTCATCCACATTTCTCTTCCTTCTGTACAATGGAAAAAAAAAGAAGAACCGATTTTAATTCATATTCTTATTTATAGTGAGAGATCAAACAATGGTGTGAGCATGAGTGGAACTGGATTTTGGAGAAGGATTTTTGGAGAGTTTCATGATAAGTGGTGCATATGCCTGGTGTAAAAGAAATGGTATGTGTTAATTCCTGGAAAAAAAGGGGAAGTTTTCTCACATTCCTCAAAAGAGATCCCAAATGCTGTGACTCCTTTCTGGTCCTGCAGGTATGTGGTTGATGGGAGTTTTGAGGTTTGCAGGTGCTAGAAGAGGTGTACGTGTGTTGAGTCTGCTGAACGTAGCAGAGCTGGGAAAAGCCTTACCTGAACAGGTACACTGTAGAGGAGATGAGAATGACAATAACAGCTACACCTGCCACAACTCCAACAACGATGGCAATTGTGTGGTCCTTGGAATCCTCTGTGTCAGGGTCTTCAGCTGAAGAACAAATAAGAGCCCTGTCACTGACAGCTAACCATGCTGTGAACAGAAAGGCTTTTTCTCTAACCTTGCCTGTCTCTTTGGTTTATACTTTTATATGTGTTCTCTGTGGCTTTCCGGAGTGGTGTCAGACCCAGGTCCTGTGTGCTGTACCAAGCCCTGCTGTCCTGCTTTCTGGCACCTCTCCACTGGGCATTGACCCTTTCTGCTTGGATCACCACAAGCTCTCACCCACTGGGTTACTAATTTACATCACAAAAAGGAAGAGCAAGCTCAGTCTTCTCCATAATGACACCCATTTTTGAAAGTGGTATGTGCAATGCAGACAGGGAAATCCAAAGTAGTTTTATTACCTATCTTTTCAACCTCGCAGTTTGGTCCCGTGTACAGTTTTGAACATTCACAGAAGTGGAGGGAGGTGCTGTTGGTAGTTTCAGAGCAAATGCCATCATTTTTGCAAGGATTTGGCATACATGGTCCACCTGGGAAAAAGGAAGGAGGAACACTTAACTCTCAGATAATCCAACCCTGAAGAGAACTGTTCTTGCTTAGATTACACGGACTCCTAATGCTGCACATCCCCTGTACTTAGCATGTTACTTGTATCTGACAATGGGACTAAGGGAAAGAAACACTGTTTCTACGGGGAAACATCAGAGCAAGATCCCTTGCATGCTCTTCTTCTGTACACACTCTCCTGCAGCTGTCCCCAACCCAGTGATGTCCTTTAAAGTAAGTCAAGGCTTCATAGCGTCAAAGACAATGTGAGAGTGGTTGACTCACTCCTGTAGCATCCACGAGTGTAGTTTGAAATGCCACAGATTTTGCCAGACCCACACACTTCATCAGAGCAGAAAACAGTGGAGCTTTCTGTGCACTGGCATGTCTGAGAGCAGTCATCAGTGGTGAATATTTCTCCAATCTGGAAGAACAGCAGTTAGATGTTAAAAATGTCAGATAAAATCAGCCAGAAAAAACATGAATGTAGCACTGGGGCCCTCATTATACTCTCTCCAATGCTTTCCTGATGAATGGCAATAGGGCAGATTTTTTTTTAAAAGTAGTTTGTAGGCAAAAAAGCAAGCAAGCAGCTAATTAATGCAGCTCATTGAAACTCAAGGATGGCCCAAGAAAGAAGGCAAAGGAAGAGTTTGGGGCATGAGATCCTAGCCCCAGGTGGGGTATGTGTGCAACCAAAAATGTCCAACTGTTGGTGGAGATAAGAGTGGCAGATGCATCACATTATACCTCCAAGGCAATGTGGAGATGCCATCTGCCATTCTTCTTAAAAGTGCCACCTGTTAATGGGAAGTCTTTACTGGCTTAGGCCTTTTCTGTGCCAAATCTCTAGTGGTGAACCAGAAATGTATGAGATAATGAAGCTGTTCTACCCTGCAGCAACAGTGGAGGATTCTCCTCAGAATCCAGTGTTGCTGAGGGCCCTCTTCATGTCCTGGCCAACTCTACAGACTCTCAACCCTGCCTATACCACTCTTCACTGAGAGGAGCAGGGCCAGGGTGACCCACAGGATTTTTTTGTACCTGGTGTGTTGTAACCTTTAGAGCCTATGAGGCTGTTATTTGGAATAATAAAGGTCAAGAATTAACACAGAGTTAGAGTGTAATCAAATACGTTCTCCAAGTGTCTGCCTTGGACTGGCAGGCAGAGTTTCAGAGGGAGATCTTGATCTCTCTTCCCTTTCTCCAGAAACCAGAACTTTATTAAACAATTGCTCTTTGTTTCTAATGTTTCTGATGCAAAATTCCATGCTGAGGATTATGAGGAGATGGTCAAAATAACTAACAGGAGAACATGCTGTTTAGTGCTGTGGGCGCTGTCTGACCCAGAGAGAGACTGTACCTCATAGTATTTGGTGAGGTATGTGCAGCCACACTGTTTGTAAGGCACACAGTCAAAGCCGCTCAGAACATAACCAGGGAGACATTCACAGCCTTCAACACAGGGTGATTCACACTCAGAGGGGCTGGTCAGGTCGTTGCAGGATGCTGGGCATGCAGACATGCATGAGCTGTACTTGCTGTTGGCAGGACATGAAATACCTGTAAAAATACATTTTACAATTCAGTTACACCAGGCTGCTGTGCATTTCTTACTTATAGAATTCCCCTTCAGATCCGTTTTGTGGGAGGCAATGTGATGAACACACGCACACAGAGATGGGCGTACTTGTATAATAGTACTGAAGTTGTAAGGGAAGCACTCCCAAGCCAGGAAATGCATCATCAAAGCTGTTTGTGTACTGTGCTCTCATTCCTGATATACACTGATCTCAAAACAACTTCTCACACGTTCAGGGTTGCCATCCCTGCAAGTGCCAGAGCTGTTCCACAACTTTGGGAACTGTGTTTCACCAGAAATACAAAGTCATCTAACCATAGCAGATGCAGGGGAAGTATGGTTTAATGAATCTCCAAATTTCCAAAAAGAATTAGAATAAATATATTTGAGATGATTATAAGTTTTATTTCAGCATTTTTTAACCTGAAAAATTTTGAGTTTTCAGTTGAATCTTTTTTTTAATCTTGAGGTTTCACAAGTAAAAAATAGAATTAGTATATTTTGTAGATTTTAAAAGAGTTTGAAATTAAACATTTTTCCTTCAGATGTGTAGCTTGTGATGGTTTCCAAAATTTAAACTCTTTGTCCCATTGGGATGGTGACATTTTTTCTTTCACAAAATTTCTGATGACGGGGGGCTGACAGCCCTGATTTCCTAAGTATCTTTCTAAGCTGGGGTTTAAATGCAAAAGTCAGCATAGGACACAGAAGAAAGGCCAGAAAAGCAAGTGTGCTAAACTGTGAGGAGTGAGTGAAGTGTGAATCAACATGTTTTTACTCCCTGAGAAGATCTGATATAGGAAAAGCCTTAAACTTCAGATTTTGAGAGTCCTGCAGGTAGAATCCCTACTCTCTGTTTCTTCCTGTGCTTACCACAGTGTGTCTGTTGCCTCCAGCCATCCATCCTGACTCCTTGCTGCTGACAAGCCAGCACGTATTCCTCCAGACTGCGACATAAGGTAGCAACCTCCTCTCTTTCCACACACATATCGAACAGGCAGCTCCTATGTGCAGCATGACAAAACATTAATTGTCAGTACGTTTGTTATTGCTTCTTTTCATCTGCTTTTCTGCCTGACTCTGAGTTAGTTCTGTTTCCCAGTACCTGGCTGACAGGAAACAGAGGAACAAAAGACACCCCAAGCACGTGACTGGGAAGATCAGGTCACTTGTTGTGCAGCTGCTGCGAATATGCGAGGTGTCCGTATAGGATCGTGGAAAAGAGCTCTAAGATCATCCAGTCCAACCTATTTAACCTAACACTGCCAGGTCCACCACTAAACCATGGCCCTAGATTGAAAATGTTCCTCATATGCAATCTAAGCCTCCCTTGGAACAAGCAATAAACAGTTACCTGACTGAACACAGTAAGTTCTTCTTTGCTATCTGCTTCTGCTTTGGGCTACATCTTGCTTATAGAGCACATTTTAGTGCAGCTAAGTCTTACAGCTGAACTACACCCTTCTTTCAATACATGGGTACCCTCCCCGTGTCCATGTGCCTTGAATGTTGACACAGAATTCTGTTCCATCCAGTGTTTGTTTGCCAGTGCTACTTTCTCAGCTTTGCTTGTCATTTGAACGTCCACGGCCTGATTTTCAGAGGCACTGAGATCCAAGATGAATGGAATAGAATCTGCAAATATGCAGCACCTCAGAAAAATCAGGGCACCCCTCAGCAGGTAGAACAGGCTGCCCAACCAAATTCGAATGAGGAGAAAAGTAGGCTTGTGCTAAGAATCAGGAGATACACACATATATATATATATATATATATATATACATACATTGAAGCCAGTGCTCCACTTTATTTGGCTTAAGATACTGTAACATTCTTCTCACAGATAGAGGGACTTTGGGGTGGGCATTATCTGTGTTTAAACATTAGGCACAACTATGTAACTAAAGAAAACTGGCAACTACTTGGCAAATTCATGACTGGTGATGGATGAATGATGAATATGGGGATGACTACAGCTCAGAATTAAAGATGTAGGAATTACATATGTAGGAGGCAGAGCAACCTTGAACACAGCAGAGGGAACTTTCTTGAAGATACTTCACTAATCTGGTTTTTGTACTTCTCCATGAAAAATTCAAGAAGTGTCACTGGCAGCTTCAGCCTTTGGCTATGGCATGATACAGATTTTATGAAGCTAGAATTGCTACCCAATAGACCCAGGTACTAAATTGTCACTGAATGTGGATGAGAACTGTAAGCACACTGGACATTCCAGGCTACAGGGATAATGCTGCTTTGTCTTTGTGGGAAAAGAGGAAAGCTGCTTTCTAGAGCTAACAGAGAAGTGGAACTCTGAATAGATGAAAGAAAGATAATCACAACTCTTTAAAAATATATAAGGGGATGTAAATATATCAGTAATGAAGTCACTGGGTCCAGTTCTCCAAAGACACTTATCATCCTCAGCTCTTATTAATCCATGGAGACTGCAGGTGACTGCAGACAGTTCTTGTGAGAAACTATTGCCAATGATTTTGCAAATGGGGCGAACAACTGTCTGCAGTAGACACTTACGTGAAGTAGAAATCTGGTTGGACTGCAGAATGACACTTTGCAAAAGGACCTTTCAAGTCAGTCAGGATTTGACATCTTGAAGTTGCGTTTTGCTGCTCCAGCTGATTTTCATTGCAACCTTGGAAAAGCCCTGGATCTGGTTCCTCCTCAGACTCATTTTCTGAGTTGACATCTCGTCTGTAAATGAAGTCATTATGAAATCATCAGTGTTCTGTGTACATCCAGCATTTGTGGTGCTACTCTCTAAAGTGCAAGAATACTGCTGCTTATTTCTCTCTCGTGATTTATCCTGAATGGGAAGGAGGAAGATATAGCAAATCAAAGATGTCCTGGAACACTTCCTACCATCTTGGAGATTTATGGATATTAAAATTAAACAGGATATCTGTTGTTATCTCTTTGGAAATTCTGCATGATACAGGTTTCATCCGATGCCTCCTTCATCCAATCTATTCAACAAAACCTGGATGTTAGCCAGAAGGATGCAGCTGGAATAAAGCCCTGTTTCTTGGACATATGCTCACTTTCACTGAACAACTGGCTGCATGCCTGAAATGCCAGAATTCTCCTGTAGGCCCAGCCTCCAGAGCCCCTTTATGCTCACCACTACCCTACATACTGTTTTCTGCTGTTCTGGCAGGCAAAGTTTTGCAGCCAAATTATATCCTGACAGCTACTACTTGCTGAAAATGCAATGACTTAGTGGCTGAGCAACTTCCAAAGAGTTTTCAAGGAAGGAAGGAAGGAAGGAAGGAAGGAAGGAAGGAAGGAAGGAAAGAAGGAAGGAAACTTCAAGGAAAGAAGGAAGGTAAAGAAAACCTGTTTCGATGTTGTACATGGACTAACTAGCACAGAATTTGCCTGACCACAAAATTCATGCTCATATATAGTCAAAAGAATGTCCTCACATTTTGTGTACTGGCAGAAAAAAAATAGCTATGAAAATAAGGAAATCAGACTCTTCAGGAAGCATTTCTGGGAGGAATTGTGAATTTATGTTGATGGATTTAAAAGCTACCTTCATGTTCCAGGGGAAAGACTGACATTGGATCAGGATTTGCACCCACTGAGGCCCACCCAGCACAGCGTGTGTTTATCTTTGCCAGGAGCCATGGGCTTGGCAAAGATGTTGTTCGTCCCTGTGCCCTAACAGTTGCAATGGCTGTGACTCCAAACAGGGATACGGAGTAATGCAGTGACAGTTCAGGCCTCTTTTGCCTAGATAGAAGGGCACTGATAGTTCACCTTAGTGATGAGCAGGAAAAGTCCCTACACACAAACAAAGGGAAGCAGAAAGACCAGAAATAAGACAGAGTAGTTATTCCTGGAGGTTAACTATGGCTGAGTTCACCCACTCCTAGTGGCAGTGCTTGCTATGAATATAAAGTAGAAAATTAAGTACCTGAGACGAGAGCTTCTTTTCAGAGGAACTTTCCAGCTTTCACCAAATGTGTTCACATTCTTCACCCAAACACCATCTGGATTTGTGAAGTCATTTCTGTATCTCCCATCAAAGTCACCACACAAGCCTTCCACTCTGCTTCTGTAGGTGGTGGCCAGCTTTATGTCTAGGGAGAGTCAGAAGAAAAAACCATTACACAGAAATAGTTGCCACTGAGTGTATGGAAGAGGCAGAAAACAATGCCAAGTGCCACATTTCATGATTCAGATTGAAGGTGGTAATGTGACATGGGCTTAATACATAACATATGAGCACAGCCCTGAACAAACCTGTTCGTGCATGCGTTCACAGGACTGTTTCTGTGCTCTGCACATGGATCATGAAAAAAGTAATTTCTTGTAGTAATTTCTTATAAGTTTTGATAATGACATTACCACCTGGGTGCTCTTAGTGCACGCTGCTTTCTGCTCTGCAACAAACTGAATGCATCACCCACTTTTTGCCCTCCACTTACAAACCACTTGATCACTGGGAGACAGAATTCCGATAAACAGCATTTTTTTTTCTGCACTTGGAATTTTAGGGTTTGGCATGATGACCATGTACATAAATATCCTGGCACTTTGACCATACACTCAGAAATCGTATAGCTTATGCTGTTCTAAATCAGGAGTAACTCTGCTTTGAACAGGGGAAGTAACCTGTGTCCAGTTTACATGAGTGACTTGTGTATGTGCCGTGTAAAAGTCCTGACAAACATTAAAGAATGGGATTATCTGGAGTAGGCTTGAGAGGAAGAATGTAAAATTATACATCAAAGTGTATAGCTTGAGGATCTCAGTCCTGTGACTCCTGTGACTGGGTCAAGCTGGCAAAGGGATAGATCCAGACTTCATTCCATCATTCCAATCATCAATTTTAAGTGATTTGCTTTTGTTTTTTTCACTCAGGCCTTATTTAACATGAAAAAAAGTATAACAGTCTGACTATACATCTCATTTCTCCAAAATTCAGGGGGATCCAGATAGAGAAATGCCTGTTTTATGCTTTTTTTCTAGTTCTCAGGAAACACTTTTTGTTGTAATTTTCTGATATTTCATATCACAAAGGACCATAACCTCAAAGGGTGAAGGTTTCAAATTTTGCCTTGGGTTTAGACCTCCTTTGGAATGAGAAAATTTTTTGGGACAGTGCATAAATGTTTCTGCACAGCTTTTTGGTATCACTTACCTGCATTTTGATTGCCATCAAAGCTCAGGTATAAGCCAAAATCTGTCTCCAAGTAAATTCTTGTTGTTCTCTGATATATACGAATACCTTCATGAGGTCGAAGAGGGGGTCTCACCCTCACACCATCCAACTAACAGGGAAAGAATAAGTTAAAATTCATTATAGAGAGGCCAAATTAAAACCTGGCTTCAGTACAGGTCAATGCTGCAATCCAATCCAACACTTCTCTGTTTTTACGATAAATGTATCAGACGATTTAAATAGTAAAAACCTGAGTATTTAATTTTTTAAAGTTAACAAAATCATGTATTGAGGAAAGTGATCTGGACACAGTACTTTCATATCATCCTAAGAAATTTCTATTATTGAGCCAAAAATGTATATAGGAGCTATGCATACTCTTACACACCAATAAAGAGGAAGGAAATTAAATTATCTAGCATAAATCACGCATTTCCCTACCATTGAATAAAAATTTGTGTGGCTTTATTATAAGCCTTGGGATATTTGGTGTTGCATTCCTAAAACTCTATTTATTAATTTATCCGTTTGAAGTAGAATTGCATCTTTCATAGCTGTGGAGAGAAAAGACTCAACACAACTGAAAATCTCATTTGTGGTTGCCTCATAGCACTGCTGTAATAATACAGTTAGCTTTAATACTTTAATTCTTCGAAACAAATATTCATTACTCTTTGTAAAGCAAAGTTGCTTTACTCCAAGGGAGGGCCTTTCTCCGTGCTCTGCAGTCAGGAAGAGACTTACCAGAACCTGCTTGTTCTGCCTGAATCGCACTGTGTGGTTGTAAACATTGATGAGAATCTCTTTCAGGTGAGTAATGTGTCGACTTCCATGTAAAGGATAGTTCATGCCTTCAATGCTGAACTGTGTCAGAGTATCAGGTAGGTCAGGGATGGTCTGAGCCAGAATATATGTGTATTTCCCTTGGAAGTGGTGCACCAGCCCGTCAAAGGTGATGTAGTGTGAGTTGCCCATGACCTGGCATTTCCCAAAACCTACAAGGGAAGAGCTCCATTACTCTCCACTCTGAATGTGCATGTGCCAGATCCCGTGCATGGATCCATTCAAAATATTAGATAAAAATGATTGCTGCTAGCATGCAGGTCTGAAAAGAAAGATGGGTGCTCAGGCATCATTCTAGAGAATGGACACTCAAATGGAGAGATGGACAGAGAAACTCATTCCTCTGCTGAGAACCAGTGTGAGCCAACTGATCTGAAGCAGAACGTTAGGCATAAATTATAGAATTTATAGAGACTAAGTTGTGCACATTGGCCCTCTGCAGAGGAATGACTCTGCCACAAGCACGGCGTGAAGTGGGTCCTTAAGAGATGTTGTTTACATAAACCTCAGACATGTGTCACAAAATTGAAAAGCAAAGTTCCATTTTGGCTGACTCACTGCTGTCACTGATCTCCTCTGAGGTTTCTAAATTGACCATTGGGTTCACCAGACCTAACAATCAGATGCAGTGACTATGATCTATGTATTCTCCTCAGCTCTGAGTGCAGAGTAAACCATTATGCCAGGAGCAAGACTGTCCTTTAAACTGCTGGGGTGCCTCTGCTCTGATATTTTGACAAATGTAGCAGGAGGACACTGGATTTGTCTTATGCTTTTGTACTGACCTTCAATACAGTAGGACTGACGCCATTCTATTCTTCAAACCTGAGGTGCAGGAATACTAGACAACAAACTGTCTCCTAATCAACCCAACCTACCTAGAGAATATGGGATTAACTTTGCTGAGCCAAAGCAAGTGTTGGATGAAGAGGACCAAAGTTCTCTGACTGGCCTATCAAGTATCGGTTCACATCTGCTCTGTCCTGGTTTTTGTTCATTAGTTTTTGGGGTTTCTTCTGTTCTCAAATCAACGAGCAATGGGAAAAACAGGGTCATTGTGATAAGATTCACAAACTGAGTTTTGGGTTCAGTAGATGCAATGTAAATATTTTTTTTTTAATTTTATTCAAACTAGTCAGACTGAACTGTCAGATTTCTCAATATAAGTAAATTATACCCAGGTATCCATTTCCCTCTACAAAATCTCTGTATGGAACAGGAACCTTCTGTTATGAGAACGGAGGCCTTTTTGAATTCAATGATGTGTTGTCAACAACACAGTCAGAGTTGCCTTCTTTCCCTGTGAAAGACTGGAATTGCCAGGAAAGAAAGAATGGACACACTCTTCTCCAGCTCTCAGGTGAACCCCGAGTGAAGACCTGCTTGCACATACCTGTTGGATTGCACTTGTGTTTTCCATCTTTGATCAGGCAGGTTTCTCTAGAATCACAGCTATAGCTCTTACAACTGATGACACCGTTCTTCTGGCACTGGCATCTCTTGGTGCAGTGTGGAGTTATCCATGTCTCCCCAGCCTGGACACAAGTTGAATTAATAATATGTTATCAAGGTGCTCAGCTTTGCAGTGCAATAGAAGTTCGATAGCCCAGGGTGTGGGGACTGGCCAGGTGAAACCTTGTCCAGTTGGCAATTCCACAACTGCTCCATCTAAGTGTAGTCTCACCAAGAGCCTGGAAGGGGGATCTCAGTGCACTTATCTTACTGTCTTCAACATGAGAATTTGAACACAAAACAGGACTAGGACAAACTGCCTGAATAACCCTGATCAATTGACTTTTCAAAAAGGCCTCAGTTTTGGCCTCAGGTGTATAGTACCAAGCAAGCTTCTGCATCTCCTAATACCTGAGCCTGCAGCTTTCACTAACCAGGTGAAAGGTATTTAAGAGGTAGACCCTGAAGACTTTGGTCTTTCTCTCTCTCATATTAAGATGGATAGGAGGCCAATTTTCTACAAGTTCTGAAGTCCACAAACTACTTACGCTGTAGTAATTGTTGTCATCATCCCTGCAGCCACAACTGCTCAGAGGTACACAGTTGCCATTACTGAGCACATAATTATCATCACATTCACAGCCCTCTGTGCACTCTTCTGTCTTCTCACAAAGGGAAGAGGCAAAAATGTCATTGCATGTTGATGGGCAGGCAGAGACACAGTCTGTGTAGTGGCTCCGGGGTGGGCAGGGCAATGCTGAGTGGGAGAACAGAACCAGTGTTATTAAATACATTTACAAAGTGCACTGCAAACTCTGAAAGCTCCCTTGGCCTGTGGAAAGGTAGTGCAGAATTGCCTTTTAATAGCTTATATTGATCATCAATGAGTTTTTATTTTTATATTTTACTTTTTAAAAAACCCAACAAAATACAAAACAAAGAATGCTCTCTGGAGCTGCTGATTCACTTTTGTTACTGATATGCCTGAAATGGTGGCACCTGGCACTAGATCATCCAGATGTAGTATTCCAGTTCAGCTGTGATGCCTCTTTGGGCACTGCTAGAAATGAGAATCTTAAAGGCAAATTCCTTAGAATATTCAACCCTCCATTGATGCAAACCAGGTGTAAATTTAGCTTAACTACAGACATGCAAGAACAGCAGATGTGCATTGTCAGACTGCAGATTCATCTAGCACTAAACTGTATTTCTGCCAATGACTAGAGGTGCATAAGGGGACAGTTCACGATACAGTGTAGCATAACACAAGGTTTGTTAGTCCAGTATTTTCCTCCACTCACGGCAAGGAGGCAGCTAGGAATTTCTGATGGATCTATTAAAACACTCATCTAACTTGTTTTTTAACCAGTTAATTGTTTTGTCCTCCACAACAGTATGTGATAATCCTACAATATAATACTAAATTGTATAAAACCCCCCACAAATAAAACCCCACGACATGATCTTTACTAATTTTTACATAATTTGTTTGTAGCTTTGTTGAATAGGTGGAGTGAGGCACACACACTGGAAATTGACCCACGAACTGGATCTGTAATAAACAATTGGGCAAATTGACAGTTTTCATTTAAAGCACAGTGAGTGGCATTGAGCCCTGTGTCCTAACACAGTATCCCACTTTCGTTTAGTCTTCTGTATGTATTATTTCTCCATTTTTGGCGTACTGCAATATCTCATGGCACTCATTTGGCTACAAAAGCCATTCGAACTCCGATTAATATCCATAACTTGTCTAGTCCTGAGCTATCTCTGGGTTTATCTGAACCTGAATACAGTTCAGTGCAGCAATGGAATCATGATAGTAGAAATACATTTTATGATAATTTGGGCTTAGTTTTCTTGTACATAACTTGTTCACCTAATTCTGCTAATCTTTTCATGCTATCAGTCATTCAGGTTTCAGGTTTTTCACTTGCTTTTGTACTTACGACAGAATGTGCTATTCCTCCATTTAATGGTGATTCCATGGTTCTTGCAGGTGTCCACATAGACTTGAACTATGTCGCAGAGAGTAGACTTCATGCCATCATACTGGCACATATCATAGATGCAGATCTCTATGAAGTCTTCAGGGTTGACTTGACTGTGGCATGCTTTGAATTTGTCTGATTTTAGAACACTGCACTGGCTTTCAATGGCTTGTTTATTCTCAGCAGTGCAAGGAGGGTCATCATCTTCTCTTAAGTCTGGCAAACAACTGCAAGAAAGCACAGACACAGGAATCTAAGTTTCAAAGCCGTATGTAAGACAGAGACTGAAACTGAGAAGTTTGGTTCTACTGAAGGTAGAAAAGGCTGGAGACTACAGACTTCCTTCTGTCTATGACTGGGCAGAAGGCTGACAATCACCACGCTGTGCCTGACATACTCTCACTGAACTTGACCCTGACTAGAGGATTGACTTCAGAGCTTGACCTTAGATCTGTCTCATCACTGCAAGTTTCTGTGGTGACTTGGACTGAGCCAGGCTGGCCTCAGCTTCCCTCCGTGGGTCTTCCCTGCTTGCCTCGCTCAGGTAGAGTGGGATGGACCCTGGCTGGTGAGGCCACTGTCTTCTCAGCTGTGCTGTCACATATGTCTCCCTGTCCCCTAGGGAGCAGCTGGCCCTCACCATTCCCCAGCACCATCACCCTGCTCTGGGTGTTGCCAGTGTAAAATAAAGAGCCCACAGTGTGGACTGCCCCAAAGACTCATTCCCCAAGTATGTACGTAGATTGATAGAACGACTGTGGTTTCCCTCTGGCCTGTGCAGTGGTTTCCTGTGGGAATGGCTGTTTTTGAGCTTCAAATTCCAGAAAAGAAAAGTCTCATATACACTGCTTATATGTTCCAAGTAGCAGTCAAAACCATTGAAAGTAATTCACGGTTTCCTGAAGTAAGATGGAAGGTATGAAAAGAATGTAACATTTACCCCTTCTCACTGTCTTTCTCCACTTTCCAGCTATTTCCAAACTGTGGGGCACTGACAACTGTACCATTGGTCAAGGACAGATCATCTTCATGATTACCATTGAAATTGCCACACATGCCATGCACCTGCAGATGAAAAAGAACTTGTATGACTTGTTTGCATCAACTTCCCCAATAACTTCTTATTCATTGCCTATGAAATAATGTGACCAAATCACCACCACCAACCAATCCTGTACCAGACATTTCAGACATTCTAACTGCACCCATGGAGAATCAAAACCGAAATTGCAGTTAATCTGTGATTCCCTAAGGCTTCAAGCCATTTATTTCTCTAAGTTAGATGTATTCCCCCAGACAGGTAATTTTCGTTAACTATTCCTTTGGAACACAAAGAAATTGTTGTGAAGAGAAAAAGAAAGGAAAAAAGTTACATGTTACAACAAAGTTACATGTTACAAAGTTACAACACAGCTACAAAGAAAGATGCAATAGCAAAACACAGGAATAAAAGGACCTAGAAGTAAATGCACAGAGCAGTGGTTTTGAAAGAGCTCCAGATGTTGGCATACTAACTCTTACCTGTGAGAAATAAGAACGTGGGAGGGTGATTTCCAGATGGTGATTGCCGTCATATTTCACCACCACACCAAAGTCAGTTTCCACTACTATAAATCTGCCGACATTTCCAATGGACACGCCTAGCAGTTGGTTCTGCACTGGAGTGTAGACTCTCTCATTGTTCAGCTGCAGAGATGTGTCATTTGTCAGTATGGACATTCTTCCATGAAAGCTTTTCTGCTCACAGTCTATAATTCCTAGCAGTGCTGAAGATTTCTCTGTGACAGTTTTAGCTCTTTATACTTCCACCATTGCATATTCCAACTATGGGTTGCAGGAATCAGCCTTTTATCTGAGGAGGGCTGGGCAAGACTCATATCCTGTGCCTTTAACAGGGAGCTGGAAAGATCCCTGGTAGTCAGCAAGCTCTTACTCACCCATAGGGTAGAGTCCCTGGCTCCAGTTCTGCCATGGCTCCCATGTTATCCTAGACTGATACAGCATGACTTGCTTCCCCTCTGCTCTGCTTAGCTCACTGTAGGTGATTGGGTTGATAAAAGTTGTTGAAGTGGGGAGCCCCATATTGTAATTCAAGCCAGTATGGAGGCCCTGGACTCCACGTCCGAAATATGGACAATAAAACAACACACCCAAACCAGAAGCCTTGGAAACTAGTGAGAAATTATATTTCCTCATGACGTCCACTTAATGGAGGTGCCCACAAGTATTAAGCATATGCGTACATGTTCCTAAGGAAACATGAAGATCCTTTTTCCTACAGCTACAGTAAGTGAGCTAATTTTAAGAAACTTCTTGTCGGATAAAAGAGCACCACCACCTACCAGGATTCCTTGTTTTTTCTGAAGGGTGATTCGTACATTATGTACATCTATATAGACTTCTTTCAGGTACGTGGCCCCTCTTGGTCCTCTGTCTTCATTCTTGCCAAGTATGGTTATAGGAATGACATTGGTGGCACTGTTGACAACCTCAACCAAAGTGTAGGTGCAGGTTCCCACAAAAGTGTACTTTGTTCCATCAAAAGTGAAATAATGGGGATCTCCTACCACTTGACATGTTGCTTGACCTGAAGGTGAAAAAAAGGATCTAAGAATTTTGTACTGGATTTCACCATGGACTCAGCTGACCAAAGCAGTTTGCATTAGTTCAGCAACCTAATCCTGACATTATTATGTGAGTAAACTTTCATAGGGGCATCTCAGGTTCATGCCAATGACATTTATTTGGAAATAAGAAATTTCCAGAAAGCATCTCCTAAATTGAATTTGCAAGTTATATATAAAATGACAACTCGGCAGCAAATGAACTCCTGTATACATTTCTGTATGCTGTTGTAGCTATGATTTATGGTAGTTGAGGATAATACAGAGCTTGTCTACTCATCTACATAAAAATATATAATTAACTGTATAAATATAGATGTAAATACAAAAGGAAATAAAATTGCATCTGTATACATCAAGACACAGTGCACTTGTCATAACCCAGACCCACAGAAATGCAACCAAATTTCAAGTTTGCAGCACTGGTGATGGGGGACTTGAATTTTCATTTTCAGGACAAATAGAACCCAAGCAACCTTGCAAACCTTTGGACAGCATCAGTTTGTGCTGATGTCCACTACAACAGAAGGGCGTCTGTGCTTGCAAGACAGATCATCATGTATTTTCATCTCTTAGCACAGGCAGCAGTCAGTTGGGGCTTCTTTACTATCACATACGAGAAGATATTTATAATAAAGCTAGAAGGAGAAGAGGATCTAGTTATGGAATTGACATTGGGATGATTTTCAGGCAGGACTTACCATTGGAATGACAGCCCAGCACACCATCCCGAATACCGCACTCCTCTTGGACTCCACACTCCCAGGACGTGCACTTAATGGTGTTATTGGCCTTGCAGGTGCAGCGCTCAGTGCAGGGATAGTGGGTGAACCAGCTTTCATTCAGCTGAGTGGAAAAAATGAGTGTAGAAGTATATAGAATAAGGTAAGGAAGGTAAAACCATAAGGGACAATCAAATTATTAGTATTTGAATGTGCATGATATGTGATCATTTGGGCAATTGCAGCCACACAGCTCATGGATCAAGAAAGCTGGCAAAGTAAGTCTATTTTGAAATTATTCATGGTGTAAATATGAATTGTGTCATGCTATTAAGATGGTTTTTTCTCTCACACTGATAAAGAATGAGATCTCCTGCTATTTTTTTTTCCTTTGTTTTCTGTAAATGTCTGAGATAACTTGCCTGGTGATACTGGTTTTTTTCATCAACGCAACCACAGTTGCTTTCTGGCACACATTTGTCTCCACTCAAAACATAGCCTTCCTTACAGAAGCAACCTTCCACTGGTAAAGAACTGCAGGAATCAACTGCTGAGATGTTCAAACAGGTAGAGGGACACCTAGTACCGCAGCTCTTGTAGATGCTGCCTCCAGGACAGGACATTGCTAGATAAAGAGAAAAAATAAGATCACTCACAAGGGCAAAATCATAATAAAAGCTTTCCTGATGCTTTCACTGTTTGCTCCTGATGATGCAGAAAATGGCTGCTAGAAAGTCTGACAGGAGAGTGCTGAGTACAAAGGATTCTCTTGCTGAGGGAGATGGGTGGCTTTTGATAGAGGTGGGCAAGACACGTGGGCCACCCTTGTGCTTCACCTCACAATGAAGTCAAATTGCAGGCTCGTGCTGAGGGTAGGTCTGATGTGATCACACATGACCAATTCTGCTTGGCTCAGTTAATGTTTTTCTGCTGATTTAAAGGCATAAAGTGACTCCATTAAGGGAATAGAATACTCTCTTTCCACACCAGCTGCTATGTCCCCATTACTGTAGTTACTATTTGAACATCACTCCAAAATAGAACTAAAAATCACACTCTGTCTTTCACTGAGACTCTTTGGGGAAAATACACTTTCACACCTCTCCTGCTCATGGTAGAATTGGGCTTCTATCACTACAAGCATGGTCCTCAGGGATAATATTACGTTTTACAGAAATCCTGAAGCATTTGTCCTTTTCTGTCATCTAAAAAGTCACAGAAAAAAAGTGGTTTGGGCTGGATTCTGTGATAAATCACTACGTACGATTCTCATTTACTTCTGTCCCAACAACAGGATCTTTTAGTCCTGTCAGACAATTTACAGCCAACATCTCCATCCATTTTCCCAGACCACCTTCCCTTGGTCAGGTTCTTAATTGAGTTTTTATTTGAATCACTGATGGAGAGAGCATTTGAGAGTCAATCCTTCTAATGTTGCTGAGTCGTCTCTATCACTATAATCAAGCCATAGACATTTAGGTTCTGGGCTATGGCCTCAGACTATGGAGTCTGGATGTCCACAGCCTTAATCTGATTTGGAGGGTTAGAAGCTCATATCTTGCTCTGTCTTCTTTTCATGTATGAATTCTCTGTGCTCTGTCCTCTGTCCACTTAATGAGTGCTTTAAAACCATTCTAAAATAACAGTAATTCTTTTTCCAAACTGAGCAGCTCCTAGAACCTATCAAATTTTTTTATGGTTTCATTTAAATGCAGACCTAATTGTTGATCACATCAAAAAAGAAAATAAAACAAAATAGAAAAAAGATGCAGATCTGCAGAAGGTAATGCAGTAGCATCTGGTATAATAAAAATTAGTGTAAAAGACAAAAAACCCACAGAGAACAGTTATGGTTTATTTAAGTGTGGTTGACCTTTAGAGAACTTCTTTGTTTCTGTCCAGGTGTATAGTTTGTGGATTTAAATGTCCTTTAGAAGATGCTGCCCAGAGCATTTGTGGGTGCCCTATCCCAGGAATTATTCAAGGCCTGGTTGGAAGAGGGTTTGAGCAAGCTGTTTTAATGGAAAGCATCCCTACCCATGGCAGGAGGGTTGGAACTAGATGATTTTTAAGGTCCCTTCCAACCCAAACCATTCTCTGGTTCTGTGATTCTGTGTCTGGCAAGCAGAAAATTGTCCAATGTTCCTTAAAGTCAGCACCAGTGGAACTCCTGGAAAACTTTATTCTAAGAAATATGAGTTCATGATATTAAATTTGACATAAGGTCATTCTGAAGAGAATTAATGGAAAGATAAATGATAATACTTGATTTCTTTGCTTTAGAGAGGAATACTTCCTAGAAGCAGCTGCTTTTCAAGGTCTCTTATTATTTTTTTAACCAAAAGCCATTGATAAGGACTTTGGTAGGAGGACTACCAGCTCCACGTACACTGAGGATGGTAGATTTTCAGTGAAGCAAAGCAACTTATTTCTCCAATAGAGAAGCTCACACAAGACACAGTTGAATGTAATCAGACTTTTCCAAGAAACTAATAGCAAATTATAAATGTTATAAAACTGTAAGGATTTAACCTGCGTGTATCTAAATGTTCCTGAAAAATAGTGGTTTATACAAATACTGGAATGGTTCTGAATCTGAAGCAGGCTCAAGGCATTATAAAAGATAGACTATACTCAGAATACTACGTAAAATGAAATAACAGGCATGAAAAGGGTAGAGGACAATGAAGTTAAACTCCAGAATAGATATTGATATCACAACACTCACGGCAAAGAGTAGCATTCCTCCACTCTATGCATATCCCAGCATTGACACACGACTCAGCATAGGCCTGCAGTCCATAGCATAAGGATGTTGCCTGTCCCCCAGTGAAACACATGTCATAAACACAGTTTTCAAAGAAATTCTCTGGAGACACTTTGGTGTGACAGTCCTTGAAGATTCCTGTCTGAATCAAGAAAGATATATAGAAGGATAGAAAGAAGCCACTGGAATGTTCAGACTATGAGCACCATGTATTTTCTGTCACAGCAAACGCTTTGTGAGTGTTCCAGGCTAACTTTGTTAAGTAAGTTCAACCAGCACTTAAAATGGATGCACAAGGCACAATATGAGAATGGGCTCTCTGGATCAGTTTTCTTCTTTTGGCACGATTGATACAACATAGCTTACATAAATTACGTGTTGCTGCCTAGGCAAACCACTAATTCCAGACAACTACAGGGGTTGTCCAGTGCAGGGAACATGCACAGGATTTCAGACAAAGTCTCTGTAATACACACACTGACATTGCCCTCTGTACTATTTCTTTTAGCAAGCAGAGTGCAAGTCACTGTAAAGCAAAGAGCAGTTATGGCTCCCTGCACACGTTCTCAGGTCGTCTTCAAGGACACGTTGGCACTGTCTGAACAGATGACATATCCTGACCAGGCACCATGGGTTTTACGTTGGCCATTCACACTGGAGGTTTTATACGCTTCCAGTGTGAGCTCAGGAAAAGAGACTATAGAGAAGAGACAAAACAAGCTAGACTGTGCTCCGTCACATGCTCACAGAGATCCACCAACTTAGTACCTGTTGGGTCTGTGATCATGCCACAGGCTGTGTTTTTCTTTGCTTCACTCTCCAGCACAGGATCACATTGCTCTTCTGTCCCCCCACTGGAGCATCTGGGGAAAGCAAGCAAATCAAATATGTCTTTCACATCTCTGACTATTGGGTTTGCAGTGGAAAATTAACACATGACAACGCTGCACAAAAGAGTGCATTTTGTTTCAGTCACAAGACTTTATCCAGCTTCTTTAAAAAGCTGATGTCAGCCCTCTCACTGAATGGACTCCTTTTTTGATCCCTTCTGGGCTATTCAAAGGCTTATTCTTAGCTGAAAAAGGAGCTATGGGATCCAAAGAGTTATGGTTTCCAATCAGGGAACTGGACTGATATACCATGCCCCCTCACACTCAGCAGACAGTCCCTGCTTTGGAAAACGAGACTTAAAGGGCACAAGCCCTCTTATCATTCTCTGGTTTATGTAAAAGTGCAGCTCCCTGCTCCTAATGAGCATCTGGAAGATGTAGAATGGTACTGGATGACAAACCCAGCATGTGGATGGATATTTGATTTAAGGAGGTTGGTTAGCAAATGCCATGTGATGAAATTATTATACATACACAGTGTTATTCTCGGGCACAAGCCAGCTTTCTCCAAGATCAGTGGAACCACTTGCAACGTCACCATTGGGCTTTATATTGTCATCATTTGGATCACCATTATAATTACCTGTGAAGGTAAAAAGAGATTTATGGGACACATGAAGTTCAAACCTGAAGAAAAAGCCTAGGTTTCAGACTGTAAAATAAATTAAAATGAAATAGGGAGAATATATATGCAACATCAATGTGTACTGGGCAAAATAAGAAGAGCAGAATTGTATTTCGACTACTGACAAAAATTGCCACTCAGCCACTTGAAGCAGGAGGTCTGTAATTTCCTATGTAACTAGATTACATTGCATCTAAGAAAAAACTTCTTATCTTAAAAAACTCCAACTCATGTTCTTGGATCCTACATATAGAATTTTGGACTAAAAATTGAACAGTATTATTTGCACCATTGTACACTTAGGTAAATTTCCTGAACTGAAAGCATGAAAAACCCATGAAAAGGTAACTGAACTAGAGACCTTCAGATGATCCAAACAAAAGAATAATCAGAAATTCACAAGACAAACTACACTTGTAATTTCTACATGCTAAGATAAAAAGTTTAAGTAATCACCAGCTAGCACTTACCACAGAGGCCACAGAGCAGACCACTGTAATTAGGGGGCACAGAGACTTCTGCATAGTGATTTCCATCATATCTCACCCAGAGTCCAAAGTCAGTTTCCAAGAGAACATATCCACCACTGCTTTGAATACTGATCTTCTTTTCAATAAATACAGGCAGGTTCATTCGGCGACCATTCACCTGGACAGCAAGTTGTAAAAGTTAGTGTATGGCTGCTGGGGCTCCTACAACTGCCAGCAGCTAGTACACATTACTGAAAGATACAATTTTGTGCATTAGGGAGCTGGAATTAATTAAAGAACACTTAATCTGACCAAGTTTGTTGGCGATCTCATTAAAAGAGGTCTATATCACTAATGAAAAGAGGAAGTTTGTTATAAACTCCACAGAGAAGATATTTTATTATCTGCACGTCAGTTAAAAATTATTATATATGTCTTTTAAACAGGTATTTTCTTACATTCACTTTCTTGTTTTTCAGTAGAGAAATCTGGTTGTTATAGACTTCCACTTGCACTGACTTCACATAAGAGACTTTGGTGTTGGCTCCTCTGTGCTCGTTTGTTGTGGACACATGAAAGTATGGAAGCCTCTCAGAGAGAGTGCACACTTTGGAGAGGGTGTAAGTGCAATTTCCCATGAAATTATGGACTTTGTGGTCAAAGGTGTTGTAATGTGGATCCCCAGAGGCGCTGCAGGAAGCACGACCTGTGAAGAAAGAAAGTCAGACTAATTCCCACTGAATCCTCGCCAGACTTTTGCAGTTGCTTGGTTCCCAGTTTGTTTGCTTTACTTTGTAATTGTTGCTCAGATTTGTTGCTCAGTGATGACATCAGTCAATAGCACTCCAAAGGCCAACCCAGCCTTCTATCTTTGGACCCATAAAGAAGCTGTACTCTTGTTGTGGTTTAGCAAGACCTGGTTTTTGGTAGTGGGGGGGCTGCCAGGGCTGGCTTCTGTGAGAAGCTGCTAGAAGCCCCACCATCAAGTCCTGCAGGGCCAATGTCTGGCTGGCTGCAAAGATGGACATGCCACTAGCCAAATAAAAAGTGGTACTGCCTTTGTGATAACATATTTAAGAATGAATTCAAAGCAATCCTGGTTGTGCAGTTTTAATTTTAGACAGGGAGGTGGGGGGTGAGTGAGAAGATGTGAGCTGAAAAACAACATGGAAACACCAAGGTCAGTTTGGAAGACAGTGGGAGGAGGTGCAGGAACTGGAGCTGAGATTCCTCTGCAGCTGGTGATGAGACCATGGTGAAGCAGAATGTCCCTACCCTGCAGCCCATGGAGCACCACAGGCATGCAGAGACCCACTTGCAGATGCTGGAGCAGGGGGATGCTTGAAAAGGACTGCAGCCTGTGGAGGAGTGACCCACGCCACAGCAGTTTGAGGGCCACTGTTGCCCATTGGATGGACTGATGTTGCAGCAGTTAGCAGAAGACTACTTGGGATATGGACTTTCTAAAAGGAGTAGTTCCTGAAGAACTGCCTTCCAGAGGGGACCCCACCGTCCAGCAGGGGAGGACTCCAATCCTTGAACTATGATGAATTGTCCTAAAAAAACTCCCTAATTTCCTGTCTCCCCACACCGTTTGGGTGGGAAGTAAAGCTGGGAGGAGGGAGTGGGGGGAAAAGCAGGTGTTCTCCAAAAGCTCATTTTACTTCTTATTATCCTTTTCTGTTAGTTTTAGTATAATAAATTTAGTTTCATATCTTCAAGTAGTTTCCCTGTTTTACCTGTGGTTCTTGTCTCTCTCATGAACGCTTTGAATTTTTTTTTTTGCCCTCTCCTCTGTCCAGCAGCAGGGGGAGTGAACGGGCAGTTTCCATGGGTGCCTGGCCTCTGGCCAGGCTCAAACCACAACAATTTTCATGAGCTGCAAGGAGGGAGTAAGCCTGGGTAGTTCCTGGCTTCTGGCCAGGCTCAAACTAAAACTTTTGTATCAGAAATCTATGCTAGAGGTTGACAAAGAAAGTTGAGCAAAAGGCATTATTAAGACATTGCTACATAAAGCGGAGCAGTGAGTTTTAAGTGTCCAGATCTGAAAGGCTATTTCTGACTCAATAGGAAGAATTTACTCAAAACCTTTACAGGGTTGGTTAGCCCAAATAGACTGCTGCACTATCAGCTGTGTGGGGTTCTGTACTCACATCATTTATGGAACTTAGACTGAACATTGCATACACAAGATACCCTTTACACATTTTTAAAAAATGTTGATGTTAAATAGCCAGTGATAATATGTACAATGGAGATACACTGGGTGTGCATTTATGTGTGTGACCTGGGTAAGATTTTGAATGCTGATAAATAATGCTGATTTTGAAGAAAAAGCTTCCCATCATCTCTTAGCAGAGTTGAGGTTGAAGGTGCTTCATGGTGTTTACCAACAAAAAACAAGAAAGAGCTCCTTATAACTTTGCTTTTCAATGCCATGTTAAAATATAGCTACACTTAGTGTTGTGTCTACATGTCAACATTAACTTCTTACAAAGGAAGTATTAATATTCCAAGAATGACATACTTAACAATTATCAAAAAAAGCAGAAGAAATATCTAAACTGACTAGATGAGCCAGGACTCTCTTGTACTTAACAAGGTGACACATTTAGACATTAGTGATTAAGATTGGATGAAAGAAGCACTTAAAAGTTGTCTAAACTGATATTTTAGTATGTATCCTAAATACTAAACTAGTATTTTCCAGGAAAATACAATTGGATTCTATCCCAAATAAAAACAAAACATGGAAACTAAATTAAATTTTAAAATATACAGACAATAACATCTGTATAACAGGTGAAAATTTGCCATACAAAAGATTAATTTAAGTATTTATGGACATGGCAGTAACGAGCATGTAAGAGGACTATCAGATGTCTGGTCTATTCTTACAAAAACATCAGCACTGTGGCAAAAGAGACCCAGTGAAGATGTACATAGTTAGAAGTCAGAAAGACTTCCAGAAGTGGAGATATGTTCCAAAAGTGTAATTGTCAAGAAAAAGCTCTGACCTTCCAGTATAAAAACTCTGTCGCTTGGCTATGGGACCTGGATTTAGAAAAAAGGGAGGTTTTAACAGGCAGTAAGAGGAGATGGGAAACAACATTAACTGAGCTGGATGTGGGTCTGGTTGGTGAGGTTGTGTGTACAGGCTGTGTTGTGGTGCATGGCAAGGGGCTGGTGTGTGTTGGACCTAGCACAAGAGAGAGTTAGAAGAGATGTGCACAAACGGGAGTTTTGTTGCAGGCAGCTGGTTCCTCCACACTTCTGACATACCTAACTCTATGACCAGGCATGCCCAGGACAGGGATTGAAGTGTGTCATCTCAGGAAGAGCCATCTCACTCAACGCCTGTGCCACCAGCTCAGGTGGGTGAGAGCAGCACTAACTATGGTCAGTATGACGCCTGTGGGTCTTGTACTACATGAACTAAACAGTGACTGCAGGCACTGTCAACACTCCAGCCTCCCAGAGGAAAGCTGGCTTGAGCACAAGCTGCATTAGTGGCCTACAGTGCTCTGCAAAAACAAGCTGTGCTCTTATCTCTAGCACAGCCTGCCGCCTCAAATTGGAATGATGTACCTATACCAAATACCCCCACACTCTGGCAAGAAAGCATAGGATAGGGATTCCGTAGTGTCTCTGT
>WBMZ01000742.1:0-42749 GCA_013400975.1 Atrichornis clamosus | reverse complement strand
CCCCTCACGGGGCCGGCAGCGTCCGCCGTCGCCGTGGGAACGGCGCGCGTCACCGCGCCCGGCGCCGCCGATTGGCCAGAATTGTTCGAGAAGGCGGCCGAGGGCGGAAGCGGAAGCCGCACGTGGAGCCGGTGAGTGGCTGCCGCAGTTTCTGGAAACTTCGCCTCATTGTCATATTTAAAGCGGCGGCGGCGCCTCTGGCTCCCCTCCCCATCCGCCCGCCCGCGCACGGTACCGGGGCCGGCGACCGTAGCAGCACCGGGAGCGAGCCGGGCAGAGTGAGGACTTGCCTTTGGCGCCGGGGCCATGGCTGTGGTGGGCTTTGACCTGGGCTTCCAGAGCTGCTACATCGCCGTGGCGCGGGCCGGCGGCATCGAGACCGTGGCCAACGAGTTCAGCGACCGGTGCACGCCGTGAGTGAGGGGTGCGGGGGGATGGCGGGGGCGGGCGGGGGTCGGTCCGTGCCCGGCGGAGCGCCCGCCGCGGAGGAAGGTGCTGGAAGTTTCGCGGTGGAGTGCCGGGAATGGCCCGCTGTGTGGGGCCAGCGTGTCCCCCGGCACTTGCCGCCTTCCTATGATCCCCCGGGGCTTGCCGGGGGCAGGAGCAGGGCGGCGGGGCCTGGCAGGAACCCCCTCTGTGCTTCCCCGACCCGCTGTGTGCCTCTATACCCCACCCGGTCCCGACCCGCGGTGCCCCTGTGCTCCCCCTGCCCCGCAGCCGGGCTCTTCCCGGGGGATGGAGGGTTATGCGGAGACTGCTCGGGCCGTGGTGCGGCGGGCGGGGAACGCCGGTGGCGGCCAGGCGAATCCCCGTGGGGGCAGCCTGGGTTAAGTGGGACACGCGGGGACACATTCGCACTCACGCTGCGGTACGATGGACTCTGCCAACCGCTCCAGAGCGGCTCTCCTTTAGTCGGCGGTCAGGTATAGAAAGCCTTTGGCTCAAAGCGGGATTTAGCTGTCAAGTTAGCAGCAGCCATGCACGGATGGGTAAGGTGTAGTCAGACTGGGAGCTCTGAATTGTGATGGTCCTGTTTAACCGTTTGGATGAGCCATTGTGAAAAGTCCTGGATTCGAGCCAAGGCTTTAAGATGGATAAAAGTCTTGCTGTAGTTTTTTACTGCAAGCTGGAAGAATGACACTTTGACGGAATGACTTTGGTGTTTTATTTGCTGTAGTAGAAAGTGAATCTGTGACAGTTCTCAGTCATGTTTGCTGTCAGTACTGAGTTAATTAGCCCGTTGTTCTTTTCAGGTCGGTGGTTTCATTTGGATCCAAAAACAGAGCTATTGGTGTCGCGGCTAAAAACCAGGTAGGTAATTTCCTGCTGCAAACTGTTGAGGTACCAGTAGGTGTAAAGAGAGTTGGCCGGGTGTAATTGAAACCAGCTTCATTTTCCTTGTTGAGCCTTTTATTTTAGAAATGCAGCGCTATGCTGCCATGCTTTCCTCAGAGAAATGTAGGATGTTTTTGCTAGAGTGCTACTGCTCTCCCTTTCATTAATGTAATGTCTTCCAGTTGAATATGTTCCTTTTCTGACGAGTTAAGGTTATTGTGTTTCTTTTCCTAATGATTGTATGTGGGATTTTTCTTGCACTTGAAGAAAAACATTTTAAGTGCTGTGTATAGTTTCTTAAAATTATATGTAAAGGGAGAGGTTTGACTCAGATGCTTAAAGCTATTTAGGTACCTTACTACCTTCGGATTCACTGTAAATTAAATGCCTCTGGTTTTGAAGATGCAAGTCCTTATTTTGGGATTTTTTTTTTTATTTGAAGTGTTCTGAAAGATGAATGCTTTCTTTATTAAAGTAGTAAGAAGAGCTTAATTTCAACAAGTCTCAGAATAATGAAATGTGATGGTTAAAGAAATCCTTAGGTATTGTATGTTGTTACATAACTGCTGCTGGGAGATCAAGCATGCAGCCTCTGCTGGCCTGTACATATCTCTCATGTAGTAAAAGGACTGCAGTGGGTTTCCATGGAGAGAGCACTAAAGGAGACTTTATTTCACTGTAATAGCTCCCCTCTTAATTTTGAACAGCTGAGGCAGTATGAATAGTTTACATCTTAAGGAGCACATGTACATTCAGGTACAGGTTAACACTTGGAGTAGTAAAGTAAATATGTATGTTTGTGTTTTCCCTTCAGTTTCATTTTAGCATTGCTAAATTGACTGCTTTCACTGTTACAAGTCAGAAACTAGTATGATTCATTAGTGTGCAAAAAAGAGTTGCTACTCAAAATGGCAAGTGATCTAAATCCTATATACTCTTCAGCACATTTCAGTATTGTTAGATTATTCCAGTAAATGCTGTGGAAAGCTGAAAGTGAAGTAAATTCTCTCTCTCAGATTGCATTTACAAGTGTGTATTTGCAGTAATGAACATCTGTGACTTCAGTTACTTCAAACTAACCTGTATGATGTTACTACATTGAGTCTGTCATGCTTGGCTGTCTTAGCAGTTGAAGCTAAATACTTTTGCCAGAAGAAAAGATAACAGATCATTTCTCTTGTTGTAAGTAGTCCAGTTTGGCTGATGACCTAAGATGTAAATTATGTCTCATTTGTAAATGTAGATATTTCTTGACAAGGACAACTGGAAGTTACATTTTTGCTGTAGTAGCTGCTTAAATCAAGGGGTACAATGGTTCTTTTTATTTGAAAAAACAGGCAAACAAAAGCAAGCAAACAAAATTCCCCCAAAATAAAAAAAAGAGATTTTGACTGGTGACTTCTACAGTGCGATTGTGTAAGAGAGCTCGTAATACTCCAAGGTGCTCTCTAACATTTGAGAAATTGCTGCTGGAGCAAATTTTCAGAGAATTTCTCTGGTAGCATTGGAGATGAGAACAGTACGTTAGTTAACAGACCATAATTCTCAGCTTTCTTAATTGTGACTAAGCAGGAAGATATTAAGAAATGCAACAGACCTAATGGCATACAATTACTCTAAAAATATCTTAAGATTGTTCTCTTAGGAAAGGCTTTGAGGTTAATTCTAAATTAGGCTATAAAAGCTACCATAGTGTTTGTGCTTCTCTGCCCACTACATGGTAATAATTCTTCCTTCTGCGTTCTTCAGCCATACAGCTGTGAAATATGTAGCATTCAAGTACTCCGAAGTTGTGGCTATACAAATAAATGAAACCATGCTGGGAAACAACCTTGGAAACAGGAACCTAAACACTGGAGCACATTAAAGTACTGGAATAGTTCCTGGAATGAGTTTTGGCCTGTGCTAACTCGTGCTCTTGCTATTAATTGCTGAGCACTGTTTGGTGATGAGAATAAACCAAGGATGATTCCCAGTAGGGAGTTTGAGTGTGACATCTTTCCACACACACAGCTGTCTGAAAGTTGCTGTTTGTTAGTGGGAGTATAGCCTCCTTTTTTGTCAGGGAGCTTTTGTGTTGGAGAACTGTCCTAGTTGAGTAGTTTTGTAATATAAGATGTAGCTCAAATTCTTCCATTTCATGATGGAAAATTTTACGTGCAACAAGGAACTGATGCTTTTCTTTGAGGGTAGTGAATGTTAGAAATCTTCCTTAGTATGCTCAGCATTCGAGTTATGCAGTCTGTTGGTGCCTACCTAAATCCATCCTGTAGAGAAAACCAGACTTTTATCATGTCTTTCCAGTAGGATTAATTCTACTCTGAGATACTTGCATTATGTCTTAGGCTGGTCTAGCTGTCTGTTTTCTGTTGTGCTTTGCATTTCTGATAGCACTTCCCTGTGTTACTTGAGTCTCTGGAGAGTTTGCATTGTAGTTTAGCATATACTTCAAGCTTATGTTGTTCCCAAAAACAGCTTCAAGTTTTTTGGAGTTGTCTATGCACTGTATTCTTCTTTCATCTAGTGCAAGACTGAGTTACTGCTAGATGAACAAGGAAATGATGTGATTTAAAAGTAGCTCTGGGGGAAAAGAAGTAAGTATTGAGATGTATGTGTATACTTAAGTTTGACACTTAGTAATTAGGAAAGCACTTGTGGTTAATATAGGGACCTTTAAGGTGGAGGTCGGGCGTCTTGGGTGGGAGTGCCACCTTAGAAACATTGCAACTGCATATGAGGCTGGTTTCTATCTTTAATCATTTGCATTTGCTCTAAATTCTGTTAGTTGCAAGGTGAGTGACTCTGGTTGCCTGCGTGATCAGTAGCAGGGTGCTCCAGTGCAGTTCACAGAGCGGTTTCCTGAACTGAGGGAATGTCACAGGGAGCCAAGATCTGCAAAGTGAAGCCTGTGGCTCAAGTGGCAGTGACTGATGGGACCTGGGTGGGGCCAGGAGCAACAACAGCAGTTTCTCCCAAATATAAAAGAAGCCTTTAGGGAGCACTGGTGACCAGGGTGTGGCACAGCAGTTTGCACGGAGGGGTGCGGAGGCAGTGGCAGCTCAACCAGGGAGCAGTGGTACCCACCTGGCAGAGAGCCACGGCCTCGCTCAGCTCCACGCCCAGCAGGGCTGACACGGCTGCCCAGACAGCTCTGGCGGGAACTCGCTGCCACCCAGGTGCCACCTGCGGGGTGGGCCCTGCTCTTACAGCCGTACTGGGTGGCAGCTGTGAGCACAGCTGTGAGCACAGTGTGCCCAGGTAGAGGAACTCTTCCACTTGTTGACAGAGCTCTTGGTGGGGAGGTGAGTAGGTGTAGGACTATCAGGGAGTGCGAGAGAGGTGAAATAGTGGAATTGCACCCGGCCTTCTGTGGAACAGGTTTGGGAGGCAGACAGGATGCATGATGCAGAGAATTCCTTCTCCTTCTCTCCAGCTGGTGGAACACAGTGACTTAAAGGAGTAGGGAGCAATGGCGACAAGTTCCTGGCCAGCACAGCAAGAACATCTCTGTGACTAGCCCAGCTCCCCAAGTGTCCTAGCATAATGGGTACAAGGCTCTGCGAGTGGAACTGAACAGTAGTGAGGACAGTTCCTGTTGCATGGGGCTGTCACCAAGGTTAAGTCAGCCTATGTCAAAACTGCTTCCATGAATTAAAAAAAAGACAGGTTATTACCATAGAAGACTCCCTTCTGAAAGGATCAAAAGGCCCGATATGCTGGCAGGAACCACTTCTTAGGGATGTCTGCTGCCTCCCCGGGGTCCAAGTTCCTACCCTGGTATGGCCCAGATCAGATTATTTATCTGTTATTGGCTTTTCAGGTTGGCAGTGATGAGGTTGCAGCAGGAAACTCAAGGGCAGTCAGGAGAGACTTCAGGGCCTTGGAGTGACTGTTTAAGGGATCAGGAGCATAAATAGTGCTATCAGGTGTTCTCTTCTATCCTTTCAGTTGCAGGCAATGATGAGAGAGGAAACAGGAAGAGCCAGCAGACCAATACTTGACTCTGAGCCTGGTGTCACTGGCAGAATTTGGGTCAGTTAAAGGCAGCAGGGCTGCTGGCAGCAGGCAGGGTACACCCTTCTCAGAGGGGGAAAAGGATCTTGGCAGAGAAGCTAGCAGGGGTCACTGAGAGCTTTAAACTACATTTGGAGGGAGAAAGGGATAAAACCAAGTTCACTAGAGATGAGTGTGGGGGCACCACAGCAGTGTTTAAAGGGAGTGTTCTAGTGAGGTCCTTCAGTCTGCTGCCTGGCTGTAGACAGGGGATGGAGATCCATGTGGCAGCAATAACACAAGGGTTATTAGAAACTATGGAATGGTAATGTAGGAATTGGGGCTTCCCCACTCCCTCCCAAAAAAATGTGGCAGGATGGATAGCCCAACTGAAGTGCATCTACATCAATGCTGCAACATGTATTGTGTCCAATGTCTGTGTCCAATATCTTAATGATCTGGACAAGGGGATCAAGTGCACCCTCAGTCAGTTTGGAGTTTAGGCCGAGTTGGATGGGAGTGCTGTTCTGCTGGAGGATAGGAAGGCTCTACAGAGGGATCTGGACAGCCTGGATCAAAGGGCTGAGGCCAGTTGTATGAGGTTCAATAGGTCAAATGCCTGGTCCTGCACTCAACAACCCCATGTAATGCTACAGGAGGGGAGCAGAGTGGCTGGCAAGCTGCCCAGGGTAAAAGGCCCTGGGGATGCTGGTTGACAGCCACTGAACATGATCCGGAGTGTATCCAGATGGGAAGAAAGCCAGTCACATTCTGGCCTGTGTCAGCAATAGTGTGGCCAGCAGGACCAGGGCAGTGATTGTACCCCTGTACTGGTGAGGCCACACCTCAAATTCTGTGTCCAGTTCTGGGCCCCTCACTACAGGAAAGACATTGAGGTGCTGGAGCCTGTCCAGAGAAGAGCAATGGAGCTGGGGAAGGGTCTGGAGCACAAGTCTTATGATGAGCAGCTGAGGAAGCTGGGTGTGTTCAGCCTGGAGAAGAAGAGGCTCAGGGGTGACCTTGTGACTATCTACAACAACCTGAAAGAAGCTGAAGTTGCACCAGGGAAAGTTTAGATTGGGTATTACAAAAAAAATTTTCAACCAAAAGGTTTGTGAACATTTGAACAGGCTGTCCAGACAAGTGATGGAGTTGCCATCCTGGGAGGTATCTGAAAGGTGTGTGGATGTGGCTTTTGGGTACATTGGTGGACTTGGCCATGTTAGGTAAATGGTTAGACTTGCTCTGAAAGACCTTTTCCAACCTAAATGATTCTGATTTTAATTAGTTAACTAAAGTAGTAGGCACTGTAGATGGTATTATTGCTCACTCAATTGTGTCAAGGTTTTGGAGATACTTTTAAAATCCTTAATAAATAATAGTCTGCAAATCTGTGTCTAACTTATTAATGAGCTGATAAAAAGTACCAGATAGTAATTACTGGTGTTAAAAGAAACAGCTGTGACAAGGGAGTCAAATTTATCTGTAAACTTGACCTGTGCTTGGGGGCGTAAAAAGCAACGCTGAACCTTGCAGGCTGATTAAGAGTGGATTTCTAAATATCCTGTATTTCTTTACAGCAAATTACTCATGCTCACAACACTGTATCTAACTTCAAGAGATTCCATGGCCGTGCATTTAATGATCCTTTTGTTCAGAAGGAAAAAGAAAAGTTGAGCTATGATTTGGTTCCCATGAAGAATGGCGGAGTTGGAGTCAAGGTAAATCTGCAGTGTATCTTTCTGGGTTGTATAGCTAAATCTGAAATCTTACGTTTCAGCACCTAGTCTTAAAATTCTGGGTTTCTTTTCATTACCCTATTACAGGTGAGTTTTTTTTAATCTTTCAGTTGTAGAAGAGCTCTTGTGTGAATAGACAGCTTCATCTTTAAATAGTGGATGTTAACTATCAAATTAAGGTTCATTTACAAGTAATAGCTGAAATGCAAGTTTCCCTATTGACAAATTGCATATGCAGCTCAAACACACCAGCAGAAAAACTGCGAAGATAATGACAAGGTCTTACGGTTTTACTTTGAAGTATGACTTTGTCACTTTCGTGTGGAATGCATTGTAGCAGTCTAATTCTATGGTTACAAGCTCCTTGTGAAGTAGTCAGAACTCTTTAGAATAATTGCTATAAATGAGCGACATGTGTATCGTTAGTGGACTGCCTGGAGAAAGTTACTTGCAAAAAGGTGTTCAAAACCAGCTTGTACTGCATTGCAAGTTTGGGTCTTGCTTATATTTTAAGAACTTCACTGATACCATGTCAGCTTTTCTGAGAATAGGTATCTTTAATAACATTGTATATCCATTTACAGAAGTATATACAATTATTGATAATGAAGCCTTGCTGGCATAACAGACTATGTTGCTTCACTAATGAGGACTCCATCTTGAACTTCAGTATAGATCAGTCCTAGCTGGAGGAATAGATCACAGAACAAGTTACACATTAGTGAGAATCCTGTCTGGTAAAGTAGCCAAGCTTTACAAAAGAGGAGATGCTTTTTCTTTTGCTGTTTGTGACTTGTGAGGTTAATAGAAATTCAGAAATTACTGGTTTCCTTTAATCAGTGTTTGTGGGAGTCTTTTATTATATGAGAGTCTAGCATTGGGAAAACATACTTAGTATCTCTATTTGTCTCTGGCTGTTTGGAGAACAAATTAGTATTTTTTTTCTATTTAACTGTGATTTTAAAGTTTTAATAATTGATTCAGTAACATTCTGTAGGACTGATGTTCGGAGAACAATTTCTCTATTAAAACCAAAATGCTTAATTTTCCCCCAAATTGTACTGATGTGAATAAAAGACAAGAGCTACTTTCAGGCATCAATTGCAATATGTTACTTCACTTCATGATTGTTATGCATTCTATTGCATGATAAAAATGGTGATTAAAGAAGAATTTTTGGTAAGAGAATAATAAATAAACTTTCTCCTGAGCTTTATCTTAAGATTTTAGTTATTTTATTTACATAGGTGAACTGTTGTTGCATGGTTCTTCCTTTCAGACACTACTCACAAATTTGAGCAGAAGCATAAAAATGCCAAGGGAAAATAGACTACAGGTAGTTCTGGACATTTTTTGCATTTGGCAGCCGTTTGTAAATTGATGGCTATTTTTAATTGATGGTGTGTCACATTTTAAACTTGTGTCACTTTTGGCCATTTCCTTCATCTAGAGAGTTGATACAGTTCCTGATGTTTTAAGACAGAATGGAATTATTGCTTCTATAAACACTCAACTGGGAAATGAAATTGTAAAGTGAAGTTCTATAATGAAATAATGAAGCATGTCATGATTCCTAGGATATTAGCCAGCAACGTATTAAAAAACATTAAAAGTAATTTGTCCTCATGTTGAAATAATGCAATTATTTTACCTATTCTATCCAGGTCATGTACATGGATGAGGAGCACATCTTCAGTGTGGAACAGATTTCAGCTATGCTGTTGACTAAATTAAAGGAGACTGCAGAGAGTAACCTGAAAAAGCCAGTAACAGACTGTGTCATTTCTGTAAGTAATTGTAGTGCACAGGAACAAGGTGTCTTTTAACTTCAGCTGTCAAGGGCATTTTGTTTCTGTTCGTGTAGAGTGGAAAAGAACTCTGCTAAGCACTTACAAAGGGATTAATCCTAACTAGCTTTAAAGCTGTTGACTTAAAGAAATCCCAGGGCTGCTTCCATATCCCAGACCCTGACTAACTTCATGAACTCCTTTTCTTGGAAATGTCTGAACCTTTGGACCCAAAATGTTTCTGGATCCAGGTATATACCCTTCTGCTATGGCTTGTTTTCATGACTAAGCATACTAACTACTCATTCAAGCAAATACTTATGTTTGTGGCTTTTCTTAAATTTAAAACAATTTGGTAACTGATAAATTTCCTTTGTTTATCAATATTTGCCCTTTGGCAGCTGAAAACTTTAGTTTCTGTCCTGCTTACGTTCATCCTTTCAGAAGATTTTGTTTTGTTTTTTAAATTTTATGACTGCACAGAAAATGACCTCAGATCAAGAACAGTCATTCCATTGCAAAGCCCCAAGTATAAAATAACACCTGCCTCTCTGTTCTCAGTGGCTCTGAACAAGTCTGTCTCATGTTGCACCTAGGAATATTTAGCTCTGTTATTATTAGAAATGCTTATTCTCCAGTTGATACCTGGAAGGTTAGTTCTTCGTGAGTCCCTGGGGACATCAGAAGTCACTGTCCAATGCTAGAGATCTGTAGAAAATCTTCAGCAATGTATTCCTTCAGAATTTCTTACCACTACTTGCCTAAATAATTTCAGCCAAAATAAATTCTTCTAATTCATTATCTCTTATTTCTTTACATCTCTCACATATGTAGTATCGCTGCACTTCTTTAGTTCCCTCTTTACTTTTTTGGATAGGAGAATGCCTGCTAGTTCTGATTAAGGTATTCCATGTCCCTGTCTCCATAATACCCAGTTTCACGTTTTGGGCCAGTGCCACTTAAGGTTCTTAGCATTTGTATAAAATAACTCGTTTGTTTCTTGCTAGTGTGTGCTCTGGTAAACTACGTGATGCCTATTTAATTCCCTCTCAGATTGATCGCATAGAATATTTGAAGTGTCAATTCAGTATGGTAGTTGCATTTTAGAGGCTTTCAGTGAGTGTCTTCCTCAAAGAGGAGGAATAGATAGAATTTTTAAATTAATACTTTCAAATAAACAGTGTGATGTCTCATTTCCTAGAAATAACCTGCCGTTCTCACCTACTTTCTTCAGGTCCCATCATTTTTCACAGATGCTGAAAGGAGGTCCCTTCTAGATGCAGCTCAAATTGTTGGCTTAAATTGTCTTAGATTAATGAATGACATGACAGCAGGTAAGTAGGGTAAAATAGCTATTCCTGCAAATGATAGGTGGGATAGAGGGTGCATTTAATTACTCTAAGAAAAAGGGCTAATTTGAAAAAGCAAACATGAGACATAAATATCTGAAAAACTTGCTGCTCTTTCTTGGTTTAATGTCTTCTGTGTGATGGGGCAGATGAGATCAAGCTCCAGTGATAATTGTCTCCCTGAACACTTACTTAGGAGTCACAGCATGTGCCTGGACTACTTGTTCATTTAATTTACTGCTCAGATGTACAGCTGTAGGCTTTAGGCACTCTTAAAGGAAGTTCCTTGATTAAGCATCAACCCCTCCTATCTTCTAACGCTCTTTTCAGTATTGCTGTGGTTTTAAAACACACATGTGGCTCTGCTGACCATTTATACAACTCTCAGACACAACCTTCCTGCCTGGGAGATACTCATTGTAAATACAGAACTGGATTTGTGTTTTGTTAAGATGTTCTATGCTTTTAATTACTATGCAAAACAAAAAAATCCCCCAAAACTCAAACCAACACAGAGAGCATATACGTGACTGAGGGAGTATGTTCTGCTTCTCAGATCCTACAGTTTATACTAATGGATTAAAGCTTCCATGAAGGTAAGTACTCCTTGCATAGGTGTATGTCTGGATTTGTCTTGATGCTTTTGATCTTACGGCTTAATACTCAAAGGGATGTGATGGTATGCCATTGCAAACTCGCTAGAGGTTGCATGGATAATACCTGCCACTTCTTTTGCAGTGGCTCTGAATTATGGAATTTATAAACAAGACCTTCCAGCTCCTGAAGAGAAGCCACGAGTAGTTGTGTTTGTTGATATGGGACATTCTGCATTCCAAGTATCAGCCTGTGCATTCAACAAGAGTAAACTGAAGGTAGGAAGATTAAATAGAAATAAAAGGGTTTGAGTGATTAGAATCAAATAGCCTGCAAACCTGCCTTTTAAAAAAATTCTGAAATAATGCATGAAAAGTGGCAACGAGTCAAAAGATGAGGGTTTTCATCAGTGTCCTTCATTTAATTAGGATGGTTTCAAACAGAGGTTGTAAATTTCTTGCAATACACAAATGTAAAATATATAAGGCAACTACTATAATTTAGTTTGTTTTATCTAAATGGATGTATGGATTATGGAATGAATGGATTAAAATTTTGAATACTTATGATTGTCACCTAGTTACTTAGGCTTATTTCTTCTGTAAAAGTTATGAGCAATTTTTAGCTGATGTGGTTGAGCATTGGAAGATAGGCTGACCTGTCCCCACTTTTTTGAAGCAAAGGCTTGCTGATACTGGAAGACTGCTATTCCCTTTGACTTTGAGTGTAAGGCTAAATAATTATGTTCTTTCAAACCAGGTCCTTGGCACAGCATTTGACCCTTTCCTCGGTGGGAGAAACTTTGATGGAAAGCTGGTAGATTACTTTTGTGCAGAAATAAAATCAAAGTACAAACTAGATCCAAAAACCAAAGTTCGAGCTCTTCTTCGTCTGTATCAAGAATGTGAGAAACTGAAGAAACTAATGAGTTCAAATAGCACAGACATTCCCCTAAATATTGAGTGTTTCATGAATGATACTGATGTATCTGGAAAAATGAACAGGTGAGTTCTGTACAAGACAGGCATTTGTCTTGGTGGCCATATTTTTTAAACAAGTGTTTCTTTCCATGTTTGAAAGCAACTTAGTGTGCTAAAATTAAGTGCTGAGTAGCTGTGGCATTTTTGTAATGCTAGAATAGCTAAGGCTGTGAAATATAATGTTCAGTTACTCAAGTAATGTTTCAGTGCAATAAAGCATGCATAAGAAGCTTGAATTCTTTTTGTAGAATATGTTCTTAAAACCATGGATTTATGCATGCAAACCAGTGGGGTTGGCTGCATATTTAGGCTTTCTGCATATTTTAGGTAACCTAAATCCCATACTGCTCTTAAGAGAGCAATAATTGAAGCTTTGTCCTCTTTTTCTGTTCTTACTGTACTGTGGATGTTGGCAGAGAAATGGAGGACAGAAACGGTGATATGGAGGAATGTGTAAATGAATGGTCCAAGTGTAAATGAAATCTAGGTCTGTCTCTTGTACATGCTCACAGGCATGACTTCATTTGTCAGTTCTGTAACTACTACTGAGAGATGTGGGTTTTTTTAGGCAACAGTTTTTCATTGTAAAGGAAGAGTCAGCGTTTTCTGATTTCTTATCTGTAACCTTTGCTGAGAGGCAAATATATAGCAGCTGCCCAAACAATACTTTTGTCTTATTTGGCTACATTGGTATTGGTTTAGGAAAATCTATAAGCAGGTGTGTGTGTACTTCCTCATTTACGGTTGCCTCTTTGGCCTACTCACAGTTTACCTTTAAGTCTCTTTGCAGTGTAGTTAACAAACCTGGTCAGCATCAGTTTGGAAACAAATACCTGGGAAGGTTGGTGTGGGACAGACGTTCTTTAGTTAGTTCCATATTTTCTCCTTAGGTCACAATTTGAAGAATTGTGTGCTGACCTGCTGCAAAGGATAGAGATGCCTCTGCTTTCATTAATGGAACAAACGCAACTGAAAGTGGAAGATGTAAATGCTGTAGAGATTGTGGGAGGAGCAACCCGCATTCCTGCTGTCAAAGAGAGGATTGCTAAATTCTTTGGCAAGGATATCAGTACAACGCTGAATGCAGATGAAGCCATAGCTAGGGGCTGTGCTCTGCAGGTATGGTACTGGCAACACTTGATGAACTTAAAGATATATTTCTTGATAGCACTTCAGTGAAGAATTAATCAGTTACGAAAAATTGTAGAAGTGATTCATTTTAAAGTACTCAAGGGAAGATACATGTTCATTAGGTCTTTTTATGGGACTGTGCTGTTTAAAAAGTCCAGAGGACTCCTCTGTGGTGCAGTACTTTCCTGAAAGGGCTGATGCTGAGTGTATTTTGTAAGCAGTCCACTCTGTTCTTTAAAAGAACAGGATCTAGGGATCTCTAATGCCAAAAATTTCATTTGTCAAACTGAAAGATATTTTTAATCAACAAGGTATGAGAAGTACCTGTGGAGAGCCCTAACTACTGCAAGTTTGATTTTTCTGGTATCCAACTTGCTGTCAACGTGAAACAGACTTTATTCTGTCTCCCTTCCAAATTTACTGGTTCCAACTAGTGAACTATATTTTACAAGCACACCACTAATTCTGTGTTCTTTTTCTCCTTTAACTTCTCCTCTAATTTCACCCTCTTAGCTTTGGCTTGTCTCTTTGCCCCATCCCATTAATGGCTTTCGATCCTAACAACCAGCTGTGTTCAGGGAGGGAAGCAGGACCCTGTAAATAAACTCCCCTTCCTTCATGACTAAGCAATGCAGCGTTTCCATTCCTTACAGTCCTGGAATTTGCTTAGAGTGTTACCTTTGCCCACAAGCTGCAAAAGACCCGCTAACGCAGAGTGTAAATGAGAGTGCATATCACACACGGGTATTATCATGCTGCATTGAAATACAGCAGTTTGCCTAGTTCTGCTTTACTAAAATCAACACAGTTCTCTTTCTTGTTCAAAGATTTTTTTTTTGCTATCTTGGCTAGAAGAGTAGAACAGTTAACCAACTTTAACACATTTTTTTGTTGTTTTGTTTTTAGTGTGCCATTCTTTCTCCAGCTTTTAAAGTGAGAGAATTCTCTGTGACAGATGCTACACCTTTTCCAATATCTCTGTTGTGGAATACAGAAGCAGAGGACACTGAAGGGTAGGTAGCTCAGACTATAGTTCTATGAAGCTTTGGACCTTCGTAACTCAAGGATGATGTTTTTTCTTGCATTTAAATTAGGATCTTGGCATTCTGATGCAGAAAATCATAGGCCAGGAACCAGTGATGATTGACAGGGGAGATTGTAAAGACATAGGTTGAAATTTTAACCATAATTCCTCATGTGTAAAAATATAAAGATTTTTTAAAAGTAAATGAGCTACCAACTACTATATTGCCTTGCCTTGCCTTTGGCTGTTTGGTTTTGGAGTATAAAAGTAACTAGAACAATGGCTGGGTCCTGATTCCACTTTGCTTTCTGGCTTTTCTTTTTTTTCACTCAACTTGTTTCCAACACCTATCTAAGATTCTTGATTTAGTAGTGATGTGATGGGCTATGGTAAGTATTGTGATCTTATATGGGTGCTATTTATCTGACTGAAGCAAGAATTTAACTCCTAGTAAGAATTTAACTTCTGTGAGAGAAATTCCTTGCAGTTGTAGTCTCTTATAACTGACATCTGTTACTAACTGTGCCATGCCTGTGGGAAATGCAATTACTGTCTAAGATGTAAAGAGCTCCAAGTTCAATTTTTGGAAAAATTACATTTCTAGAGGGTCCTGTTCATACCTTTCTCATGTTCTTTGTAATTCAGCCTTTTCTTTTTGTCTATTTGCTGTGGAGGTACAGGAACTAATTGTTCTGTCACTTCAGAGAGCAGCCTGTGGCTTCCCATTCTAGGTAAAGCTCTCACTTTCTCACAGCTAGGTTATTAGATGAGATCTTCCACAGTTAGGAGGCAAAACTTAGTTGGAAATTAGAATCAGACTGGCCTAATAGCGGACAGAGTGTAGAACACAAAGTAAAGCTGGTTGTCTTTCTGTCATATTGAGGAATGAATAATAACCTGGTGTCAGGGTTCTCAACTGAGCCATGGAAAGTAAATGAGCAAGGAAATTAACAGGGCTATAATTAGCACTTTGAGCCTGAGGAAGGCTGCAAATTATGATTCAAAATACACTATTTGAAGCTCAAAGAGTGGAATAGGACTAGTTCTCATTATTGTAGAGAACAGTAATCATTTTCCCTTGCAGTACAGTAGTGAAGTATCTTTATTGGAATTGTTCAGAAGGGTAAATGTGTCAAAACATGATCTTCTTGAAGAGTTCTGACCCTATATTAAAACCTTTCAGCTCAAATACTCTACTAAAACTGATATTTTCCCCTTAATTACAGAGTTCATGAGGTCTTCAGCAGAAATCATGCAGCACCTTTCTCTAAGGTCCTTACATTCTATAGGAAAGGTCCATTTGAGCTAGAAGCTTTTTATTCTGATCCTAATGGAGTCCCATATCCTGAGTCAAAAATTGGTAAGTAATTGTCCTTGAAAATGGTATTCTCACATAGAAATGATTTGAGATTAAACAGTAACTGTGTTGTCCTACAGTGGTTATATGATGTATATATTCAGGATTTTGTGTCTGAAGGACTCAATTTTCAATTTTCCCATTCCGTAGGTAACTGAATTGACATATTTTTTCTTGCTTCTAAAGCTGCTTTGGCTCAATGAAAAAATGAAGGGAAAACAATAAATGTCTAAGTCTAAAATGGGTTATCACTACAAAAGATAACTTTATAACTTTTTAATCTTCTTTTCTGCTTATTCCTAAAGCAAGCTAGGAATAATCGAAAAATATCTTCTGTATATGAAAAAAGCATATCTTGAATAACTAGCTATTGTTATTACCTATATCTTGTGGGATTGATATAATGCTAAATCACTTTTAATCAAGGCAATGTGAAATAGTGGCAGCTACAAGACTACAGTATTGATTTGTCTATGTAACATTTCTAAGCAGCTCTTTCATACTTTTTGACAGCACTTGACAGTGTTGACACTTACAAAGAGCTTACACTGTGGTGGAGAAAGATTGTGATGGTAAAGAAGGCCAATTAAATAATTGTTCTAAAGTTCTAAACATGCAATTAAATGTTGTACATTTGCATACCATATGTTTTGAAAACCAGCACAATGGAGAGGGACATTTTACCAGTAGTGGCAGTACAAGGGGGAATGGCTTTAGACTGCAAGAGGATGGGTTTAGATTAGATATCCGGAACAAATCATTTACTGTGAGGGTGATGAGGCACTTGAACAGGTTTCCCAAAGAAGTTGTGGCTGCTCCATACTTGGAGATATTCCAGGCCAGGTTGGATGGGGCCCTGAGCAACCTGGTCTAATGAAAGGTATTCCTGCACACAACAGGGGGTTTGGAACTAGATGATCTTTAAGGTCCCTTCCAACCCAGGCCGTTCCATGATTCTCTGACAGTATTTTGTAGTTACAGAAACAGCAGACTTCCCATTGTGGTTTACTCTTACCATAGAGACTGATGGTGGGATTTGTGAGTGGTCAATTTATATCGGTTTAACAAACAAGAAGCTGTTTAACTGCTGTTCTGAGAACTGGTAAGAACAGAACTGAAGATCAGATTGGTTTCAGCTTACTTGCCAATTAGTTCTTTGCTCAGAACAGGATTGTTAGTATTACTAATGGGTGAATTAATTATTGTAATGAGACTATCAAAAGGGAGAACAGGTCACACAAGTCCAGTATTATTGGATTTACAAGACAGGATTAGATTTCTTAGCCTGTAAAATAGGCAGGTAAAAGCTTTTATGCTTGAGGTTGAGATCTCTTGCTGAAGGAATGGTGTGTGCAAAACGTGTATATTTGGTCTGTGATGAAATTGGGGAACTTGTACTTGGCAGCTGAGGGAGTGTTGTAGTCTCCAAGTCACTCTTTTGGTAATGCATGTATTAAAACATGTCTGCTGTTAATGTCAAGGTCATCTGATTCTTTACTTTTAAACTATGTCTGTCTGTTTATTGGTTTCGCAATGCTTGTTTCAAGTATTACAGTAGTTACAGAACAAATAGATTCTGCCGTGGAATAAAAGGTAATGGGAGACTTGCATGGATGTTAGAAGCTGAAAAGAAAGCTTCTAGAAATACTGTTTTTATGTTGGGCAGTAACTTGTACTAAAAAAGTACCACTTAACATCGGCATTAGACTAAGCCTTTCTGTAGTTTTCTTTCAGCCCAGCAGTAACATAGCACCAGTTCTCTATTTGCTCTGTATCAGTGGTGTCAGGAGAACTAACCCTTTGATTTGTAAGATTATTGGCTGAAAAACAGTATGTTTTGGGTTTTGTTTGGGTTGTTTGTTTTTTTTCTGGTAGTACTGATTTCATTTGGGGGACCATGAGATTAGCACAGAAGCTTCAGCAAATATTTAGAAAACATGTCTAAAAAAATGGAGGTGTTTAACTGGCTCTGTGATATTGCCTACTTCCACTGTGTGAGTTTCGGTTCTTTTGGTTTTAGGTAGGTATGTTATCCAGAATGTGGCAGCCCAAAAAGATGGAGAGAAGTCTAAAGTCAAAGTGAAAGTCCGTGTCAATACTCATGGCATTTTCAGTGTGTCCACTGCATCTATGGTAGAACCAGTTAAAAGTGAAGAGTGTGAAGATGTCAGTGTTGAGACTGAAGTGGAATCTCAGGACCAGAGGCCTATGGAAAACTTAAGTGATGTAAGTTGATTTTTCTTGCGTGTGAATGTCCTTACTGATGAAAGTGTGTTCTGATGTCACGTACTCTGGAAGAAAAATACCTTCTTCTAAGGAAGCAAAAGGAGATTAATTTTAAGATGTGCATAGCTGTGAGGAAATAGGTCTTTACAAGAACAGGAGACAATTTGTGTGATCTTGAAAGTGTGTGGATTTCAAAATCAATTATTGGGCAAAGTGCCAAATAGCAGCAGGTGGGTTGTTTGAGGGTGGGGTTGCCTACACCTGCCATAGTTATCCAACTGTTCCAAATAGGAAAACTTGATTTGGATTGTTAATCATCCATGCTCTTTGTGTTAAAAGGATTGTATGTAATCCTTTGTATTAGTAAAGTTTTTTGGAAGTTTTTGTGAAAGGGAAAGCTGAATTGTTTTCTACAGCATTGCAGGAGAGGGGAACACTGGGGAATAATGCACATTATTATAGTCTACTTGATGTTTTAATAGTTTTCTGAGGGGGAAAAACTTAAAAGGTATGACTCAATAAATTAAAAGCCACTTTTTGTAAGAGAAAGTTGTAGCATGTGCACACACACACACAAGTATCGTGCAGCAAGCCTGGCACTGGTAGCATTTTCATCAAGTCCTTCTGAACTTGCACCTAGTGTGTATCTCCACAGTTGAAGCGTGTGTGTTTCTATGTGTGCACAGAATGCTTTGCAGGGCACTTTGTACCGTATGTGCGTCAGAAGTGAAGTGCCCTAAACCTAAATGCAAGTGCACATGCCTTCTACATCCTTTGTGCCTGGGCTTTCATTTCAGAAAAATATCCAGCAAGAGAACAGTGAGGCTGGAACACAGTCCCAGGTACAAACTGATGGTCAGCAAACGTCACAGTCTCCCCCTTCATCAGAACCTCCCTCTGAAGAAAACAAAATCCCAGATGTCAAGAAAGTGAGTGACCCTTTAACTCTGTTGAAAATGTTATGCTATATAATGGTGGCTTTTAAAATGGTAACATATTCCAGGAAAAGTAAGGAACTTAGTGCTTGAAACCTTTTTCATATCTTTACTATTGTGAAAAATAATGTCTCTCTTGTCATGGTTTTCGTACAGAGTTTGCAAAAGGATTTCTGCAAGAAGTCTCTACCATGTCCCTGTCTTCTTGCAGTGTTGCTCAGCTGGTTTATTTGGGTTGCAGACGTTTCAATTTAAATAGCAGTTAGAGGCCAAGCTTACTAGGCTTGCTGAGGGAAGCTGGAATCAGGAATGCATAAATTAAGAGGAAATACCTAGATGGAAAACATTTGCCTGCATGTTATTGCTAGAGGTTTGGTTATTTCATCTGTACAAGATGAAAAATGCTTTGGGTTAAAAATCTTCACCACTGCCGGCATCATTAGTGAAGTGCTAAGCTGCAGATGGACACTTCTGGAAAACCTGCAACCACTCCATAAGTCTGAGAAATGTCCTTCCTGCAGCTCAGTGCTTACTGTCTGTGAAACAGACTGTAAGGAGGCTAGGATTGGAGGTGGAATCCCCAGAAGGAAAGTGCTTCTCAAGTATATTTTGAAGATTCTGAAAGAACATGGAAAAACCTTTGTGTGTTCTTCCTCTGAATGTTTCTTTCACCGTAGTGATACTTCATCAGAAGGAAGTCAGGAAAATTATCTTATTTTTCTTCTTTCCAACTCAGACAAACGAGAAGAAAGGTGATCAGCCCCCAGAAGCTAAAAAACCCAAGATAAAAGTGAAGAATGTGGAACTACCCATTGAAGCTAACTTGGTTTGGCAGTTAGGAAAAGATCTCCTCAATATGTATATTGAAACAGAGGTGAGTGAGTGTGATTTAGGCTGCTTTCTTGTGTGCAGTTATTAACCATTCACCTGCTTTTCAAGGCAACCTCTGTTCTTACACTGCCACCCTGGAGCATGGGCTCAATTAATAATGAGCTAATATGCTGTCTGACTTCTAACACGTAACTGACAAATATTCATCAGAAACAATTAGTGTCAGAGAACTGATCCATGGAATGACATCACAGATCTGTTTAAGGGGTTGTAATCCTGAGAAGTGCAACCCATTTCTTCAGGTGAGTCTACTGCATAATAATAAGAATTTCAACAGTTAGGTGAGCCAAGGCCTCTGGAAGTTTTACAGGAGTTGTGCTTTGTAGAATGCTGTTTGAACATTTGTATTTTTTAATTAAAATATCTTCTGTGGTATACAGGGAAAGATGATTATGCAAGATAAACTGGAGAAAGAAAGAAATGATGCAAAGAATGCAGTGGAGGAATATGTATATGAGTTCAGGGACAAGTTGTCTGGACCATATGAGAAGTTTGTTTGTGAAAAGGTAGGTTATGGTTTCAGGAACTTCTCGGAAAACACTGACACCAAATATGTGTTTTGTATTTCTTGGCCAAGCTTTCTCAAAGCCACCCTGGAAATAGCTCCAAAATCAGAATTTTGCTTGAATGATAACAGGGACTAATCCAGAATTAAGCTTAGGCTTACCAAATATGTATCTCTGAAAATAAATTTGTCACAAATGGAGTAAAGTTTTGTTTCCAATTAAAGTTGACGACTAGAAGGGGAAGCTGTATTGCTGTATGCATAACCAAAAACAGGAATTAGAGCTGCACCCCAAGCATTGGCCTAATCAAGGACAAAAGGCTATAAATGCTACCTGTGTTGTAGATGTGTGTGCTTCTCAGTTCAGAAGCTGGCATGGTTTAAGTGACATAATTAGGCAAAAGCTGAAGTAGAAATTAAATTTTTATAGGAGGCCAAGAATTAATGTGTATATTTACCAGTGTCCTATTACTTCAGGACAAGCATGGTTGATTGGTGTGTATTTTGATGTTTGTATTGAATTCTATTGACACACAGGATCTGCAGGGGTTCTCTGCCCTCCTAGCAGAGACAGAAGGCTGGCTCTATGAAGAGGGTGAGGATGAAGCAAAGCAGGTGTATGTAGAAAAACTAGAGGATTTAAAGGTAGGTCTGTTAATATGCCCAAAATGCAAAACTTCCAAAATACGGCAGTAAACTACATTAATGTTAATGAATCACTTAAATGTCTAGAAATTGCTTTTTCTAGAAATTAGGTACTCCAATTGAAATGCGCTATCAAGAAGCAGAGGAACGACCAAGGCTGTTACAAGAATTGGGACACAGGCTCCAGTATTATGCTACAATAGCTGGGGAATTCAGGAATAAAGTAAGTGGCCTTGGAGTACTTTTTTTTTTTTTAACCATAGTGCTTCAGTGAGGCTCATTGGCTGGAAGGGCTTCAAATTCACTCTCAGATGAGCTGCAATCTACTGTTATATAGGTCACAAATTTAACACCACAAATGTTTCCCAGTGCTCAAAAAATCTCACACAGTGTGTCAAACTTTCAGTTTCTTGATACTTCTGGATGTTTTCAGGCTAAAGAGGACATCCTTATGAAGAGTTTAGACTCGTGGTCTGATTCTTGACCTTTTAAAAACTGATCTGACTGTTTTGTAAAAATGTGCTGCTCTTCCAGTTCTTGCAGGAATGAGAATTATTATATGGTGAGAAGCATTAGTGTAAAAGCTACTTGTAGATAAAGTAATAAAATCCCATTTTATTATATGTGAGTGTTTGGGATTTGTTTTTTCTGAGTTTTCTGGGGGTGGGAGGGGTAGTGTTTCCATTAGTATTTGTAGATTACTTTCTTGGTAAGCATTCCTGTCTGAAAATTTGGTCCTTGGGTTTTCACTTAAAGAATTTTAATAGGACAGCTCACAATACTCAAACTAATTCAGTTTGAGACTTGCATCAGAAACAATTCTGTTCTCAAAGCTGTAGATTACAAAATTGTCGTTGAGTGAAGTCATTAGGAGTGTTACACAGTCTTCAAATAACTAGCATCACTGAAAATAGTATATTTAAAACTTAGTTTTATTTAAGAATTCTAGGTATGGATTCATAGGTTTTGTTGCTGGGTAGGTCCTTCTCCTGATAGCAGTTATTTGTGTAACTGTGGCACTGTAGGGAATGCTAAAGTTGAAAACTCTGATCCTTTCCCTGTACATTAGAATCTCACTGTCTAAACTATGTCGGGCCCAGGTAGCCCCTCTAGGAGGGGAGGGAATGTTTGCTTTTTTTTTTTTTTAATCAGCCTTGTTAAGAATGTTAAATTTCATTGCATGACCTGTTGGTGAAGCTTCTATGCCCTCTGTGAACCATGTTTCTTGTTTATTTGGGCAAAGCAGGCTTTATATTGACACCTGTATTTCTTCTTGTCTCTTGCTGTAAGCGACCTAATTTGTGGCTAACTTCTATTTATTTTGACCATCAGTAAAGATTTATAAGTTGTAAATAATGTCTTGTTAGCATAACTTAATGACATTAAGACTTGACATTCTTAACTGGTACAAAACATTTGTATTTGGGCAGGATGAGAAATACATCCATATTGATGAAATGGAAATGATGAAAGTAGAGAAGTGTGTTAGTGAAGTGGTAGAGTGGATGAATAATGCTGTCAGTGCACAGGCTAAGAAGAGCCTAGATCAGGATCCAGCTGTGCATTCAAGTGAAATTAAGGCAAAGCTACAGGTACGTACCCTAAGAAACTATCTTTAGAGGTTGATGCTAAAAGTAAGTGGGTATTTGTGCCCTTTGTCTCCCCCAGTTTCATCTTGCTGTTCTAGTGTTCTTGAAAAGTAGGTGTGGAGAGAAGGAGATTCAGTAGAAAGCAGAGGAGCTCTAGTATACTGTACACAGTTCTGCGGAGCTTACCGGTGTTTTGTGTCTTTCAGTCACCTTAAAAACTCAGGTTATTTTTCAGTGTTTTAGTGATAGGCAAAATAGCATTGAAAAAAACCCATGTGAAATCCAAAATACTTAGTTGAACTTTGCCCACAGAACATCAGATAGTATATAAATTAATTTATTTCAGGCTATAATAAGCACTTGTCAGTTTGGACTCAGGGAAGCAAATACAGAAGCAAATTTCAAACAGTCTTTTGGACACATGACTTTTCACACTAGTGAGGCTGGTGGCTCCTGAATATGTATTCTGCCCACACCTTTTCCATTTCTTTTAGGAGTTAAACAATGTCTGTGAGCCTGTTGTGACACAACCAAAACCAAAAGTTGACTCTCCTAAGGAAGAAAACCCATTAAATGAACAGAGCGATTTTAAAACTGAAGAGATGGGAGAAGATGACAAAAATTCTGAAATGCCTCAGCAAAATGGCGAATGTCATCCAAGTGATCAAAACACCATTAATATGGACCTGGACTAAACCACTGCACTTGGAGCAAGTTATTTCATCCCATGACAGAAGATGTTTGGGCTGTCATATGTGATGGGGGTGGGAATGCATTGTTTTGGAAACTATTTATATTTTTTTTTCTTAAGACTTGTCTGGGATATGTTGTATTATGGGAGGAAGAATAGTAATAGTGTTGGTCATGACTATCCTAAAAGGAAAATTGCCTTGGTAACTTTCAGATTCCTGTGGAATTGTGAGTTCATACTAAGCTTCTGTGCAGTATTTAACCATTTGCATCACTAAAGATGAAAAGAAGCCCTTGCTTTGAAATGTACTGCTCCTTCAAAAGGTTGTAACTGAAACACTCGTAGGCATTTGTAGATGCCAAGGTAGTTTTCTTTTGTCTGGACATCTAACTGGGTATGTCAGAAAAAGCCAGTGTCCGTCCCATTCGTAAGGACTTTCCAGAAGAAATCCTTCTGTTCTAAGGTTTTTGATTGTTGCAGTCCAAAGTACTTATCAGGTAATGAGATGGTGAAATGTGTTAGTAGCATGCAGAAACGCTTACGTTTCATCTCTTGCTAAACAATACATTTTTCATGTGGGGTACGTAAAATGAAGGAAATGCTAATTCTGTTAGTGTTATTGTGAAGCTTTTTAATGAGCTTTGAAATAAAGTTCATTTTACTGATATCTGCTGACCTCTTGAGTCTGACTGTTTTCAGTACTTCTGCTTGAAGTGTTGCCCTTGTCAGAGTTTGACAGGTCATTGCTTTGTGTTCCTTTGCAGAACAGTCATAAAAAGGTTTAAAACTCACACTTGGCACAGAAGAGTTGTGCGGTGAGTGAATGTAATTCAGCCCCTTTATGAGTTATGCCTCTTTCTTTTCTTTAGCCCAGGGGTTGTACACACCTGAAAGAACCTGGGAACTTCACAGGTCTTAAGGCATAGGACAGCATTTGTAGCACAGAACCCTATAGTTTAGAAACTACAGTCTGCAGTTCAGAGTAAGATGTTAAAACCTGGTTGAATACTTAGGCCAGGCTCTACTTTTCGTTATCAACTAAACTGAAATAATGAGATTTTAAGCTCATTCAAGTGGCTCTGGTTAGACCTTGGAAAAGGTTTTAAAATCTGAGAATTCCTCTCAAGTAAATATCTAGTCTGTTGGAGATTTTTTTTTAATGTACTTAGTGCAGGGGAGCTCTGCATTAGATACCAAATTACACTACGAAATTAGGCACCTGAAAAGCTGTGGGAAGAATTTTCTTGGAAGCACGTTCTGAAGGGTGTTACCTGCTGATCCCTGGGAGCACAGATCCCATATATAAGTATGTGGCACCAGATGCTTAAAAAACAGTGTCACTAAACGCGAAAAGCATTTTGGTTTGGGTTTTTTTACAAGGTTTTAGTGTGGCCACAGCAATATTTTGTCTTGAACAACACAACCAAAAGGAGAAAAGAGAAATCGGTGCCCCTGGAGCTACTGAAGAGGAAGTACAGGTGAGAGGACTGGTGCTTTCTAGGGCCAGGTAATCCTATTCAAGGCAAGTGGGTTTTTTTCTAGTTGGTGTTTTTAGCATCACCCTTCTGTGAGTCTTCTCACAGCCAGGGGCTACAGTGTGTGCAGCTCCCTACAGTAGTGCCCAGTTTTCTGCCATTGACTATGAGCAACTGGATTATCAAAATGCAGATCCCTGGTGCTGGTGGCTTTGAGCTGACCGTTCTTCACTTCTGCTGATTGATTCCTTAGACAACTGTGTACAGTTGACAACAGTAGGAATATTTTGGTTGTTCCCTTTCCTTTTGCTAGAGCTAAGGGGTAGGTAGTCAGACCACACTTCAAAAACATGGCTGAAGTATGGAAGGGTACTTCTATGTTGGTATTAGTAGAGTGGTATCATCAAGCGTTAAGTTTTATTAACAGACTGCTGCTTGCTTAGATTATTGCTGAAATGGAAATTACAGTTCTAGCACTATAAAAGATAAGGACTTATATTGCAAAAATCAGTAAGATGCCATAGCAGAAAGCTTTGCTTAATCAGAGGAAAAAATTGTAAAGACATTTGAAGTAGAATTGTGTCAGAAGTACTAGTCCTAAACCTACAAAAATAATCTTTTCTGGTCCTGATGGATTGCCATGTATTCAGTTACCTTTACAGAAGGCACTGCTCTAATTTTCCTCTAATGAACCTTCATAAAAAGTCTGCACAGAGAACAGATGAATTCGGGGTGGATTTTTTTTTTCCAGATTTCTGCGACATTAACTATTTTGTATCAGCTAATGGTGTGGCAAGTGATTAATCCCTTATGATTAAGTGGCTTATTTAAATCTTACAGTGCTTATGCTTTACCCTGACTGGGGGGAGAAGGAAAACAATATGTCAGTGATACAACCTTTACTTCTCTCTGCTTGCCCCAGTTTAATGACTTTGCTTTCTAATTTACCTTTTACCAGACACACAGGAAAATCCTGTGTGCCTGTTTCCCTTTGAGCTCAGCATCAGTGACAGGGAGGTGAGGAGGTTCAGGATGGCAGTTTCCTTCATGCTGCAACATACCACAAGACCACTCAGCACTGCAAGGCAGAGGTTACTGGCCGGTTTAATCTCACTGGCACAGGGATGTAATGGCCCTAATGTTTTACTGACTAAATACTGCACAAAGGTTTGACTCTTTTGGAAGGGAAGAAAGAAAAGCTTGATTCTTCTAAAGCAAGCTTTTGCAATTATTTTCATAAAGGATTTTTGATGGTGTGTATTGTTACATTCATATAAAATGTGCTTCTCAAAGTTCCCAATTTTACCCAAGTTTTTACAACTGTTTTGCTATAGTGGCATTACTGACAGGGAGAATTTACATCAGTATTCAATATGCTTTTATTTTTGAGGTATGGCTTTCCTCAAGCTGCGTTCTGAGATTCTTGGGACTCCTTTGAAATACCATAGAAAAGTGTCTAATAAATACAAACTTCTATTTCTTATTCAGAAAATGTGTTAAGTATACAAAAAAACCTCAAATCCCCCACTAAAAATGTTTAAGGTGACGTGAGTGGAAAACACTCAAAAAGGACTTAATCAGATTGCCTGATTGGGTCATTATTAACCTTAATTAAATATATAAAATATTCCTTAACTGCCTTCATCTTCCGAACATAAGACTTTTGAGTTAACTCTGTCTTTAAAGTTTATAAGCTCCCAACACACATCAGATTGTCTAAAATTCAACCTTTCTGTAACTCTGAGTCTTAGATTACTAACATTTATGTAAAATGCATGAAACTTGTCAGAACTGTTGTATTTTCCTTTGTTGTCATTTTTTTTCCCAAAAGCTTTAGTTGAACTAAGAATGAGATTATTCACAATCTGAGAAATATTTTTTAAATAAAATTTTAAACTATTTTATGCCAACAAGAGCTTAGAACCACAAAAAGTTAAGGACAAAATAAATAATAAAAAGGTAGAATCCTAAAATTTATCTATTGTTTAGCCTCTTTCATACAGGTTTGCACTGGAATATTTTGCTAGACTAACACTACATAGACTGATTACTACTAAAGTCCAAACGGTACATTTTAACACTTGGTTAGGTATCCTGCCCCTCAGTGAAATATTCCTTTTATTATTTACTGCTCCCATTAAGTAATAGGTTTAACTTTCTTCATTGGTATGTGTCTTGGAAATGATGGAGCCAAAGTTAAGTGAATTTCTCTGGAATACCAAATATACTTGCTTCATTCATAAGGAAGTTCTCTTTTATCAGGTTGGCTCTTTATTCATGTGAATAAAGAGACGCAGATGGAGACACTGGACTGGCAGGTGAGCTACTAAATTTGAGTGGAGGTTTTAACTCTTCTGTTACAGCTGAGTATCGGATTGCCAGGGTGTCTACTGCTCTGGTACAGGTGACGTCTCTGTTCTAGGCATGTCTTTATGTTTTGTGTCTCCCTGTGATTAAGCCACAGCACAGCTCTTTGAAAAATATTCCAAGAAGAGATATGTGTTTGTTTATTCCATGAACCTTGATCAATTCCCCCAAACTGGTATTGATTTCAATGAATGTTAATTTGGAGAGCTTTCAGCTGACTTTCAAAAGTGGTGAAGGAGACAAAACTGAATAGAACAAAACAGGATTAAGCATAAAATTTCCACTTATTGTTAAAAAGGCATAGCAGACATAATAAAACCTCTCAACTTCTGCATTTTTTAGATTTTGGAGTCTTTTATAGCCTGGCTTATAGTTCTGGCTGAAGAAAAAGTCAAACTATTTGACCATGCTTTTTTCCTCAGGATGTAAGTTGCATAGGAAAAGTAGAAAGAGCCCAAAGGCATCCCCTGTGGAATGAAGAAACCTCATCCTGTCACCTGTGGGCCCTGGTGATTTAAAATACAGATGAAGATTAAAGCAGAAGAGGCAAGAGAGAAAAATATAGGTCTAAACACCTAGTGCAGTCCATGAATCTCAGTGGTAGGGCCTCACCCACCCCTGGCTCCAGCAGGCGAGTGATTAGGACAGGCCTAAAGGAAAGGAAACACTAGTAAAGGAAACACGAGCTGCCTGCAGGTGTTCCTTCCCTATGCACCCGCTGTATGCCTCTTGCTTAGCCCTCAGCATTACTTACCCACGTGCTCTCCAGGCAGACTCCAGGGATGAGCTGTGCTGTCCAAAGGCGGGGACAGCGGGACCCTGTCTTTGCACATCTCCGCTGATGCATCAAAGCAGAGGCAGAACAGCAGGTACATCCACAGGTGCCTACCAGGAAATCTGTGACAGCACCACTGACTTGCACTGCCTGCTGTTAGGTCAGAGCTGAGGTTCCCTGTGCTGCCGGGGGGGCTGATAGTTAGGTAACTTAGCACGTTGCCAATGAAAAGCAGCTGGCTATAGGTCTGTGTGCTTTTGGGTATTTCCACAGCCCAGCTGAGCTATGGAAGAGCATTCTTACAACGTAACTGTTTGTGTGTGCATGCCAATGATTCCTATCTACAGCAAAATAGGGAATGAATCTGTAACATCCCATACAATTTCCAGTCATACACAGATAGAGGTCAAAAGAGGAGAATGTGTCACTCAATGACATTGTGAGGGGGTCACACTTTGTGCAGGGCCAAGCATAAAGCCTGACAAGTGAAAAACTCTGTAAGTGCCTCAGTAATGCTGTTTCAATGCAACAAAATGTTAAAATAGTTTTCATGCAGAGCATGAAACAGCCCCACACGGGTAAATAGCTCCCACTAAACTGTAAGGATGTGTGTCACAGGATGCTATGCCAACCTCCTAGCTGAGATTGTGCTCAGTCCTTACCTCCCACTGAATTCAAAGTAGGTTAGTCAGCATTTAGCCAATGGCCCATTAAATTGTTTTACTTGAAATGCCACACAGGGGCAAACTTTGCCATGCTGTAAACAAGCTGCTGCAATACCAAGGACATATTTGTGAGACTGAACAAGAGGAGAAAAGAGATTAATGTGGGGGAGGAGAGGGGATTTTGATTTGTTTGGTTTACTGTTATAGAGGGCAGGATGTTGCTCATTTAAATCCTTATTTTCTCTTATCGTGTTTGCCCAGGCATACACACATACATACAACCCCTCAAACAGTTTATCTAGTCTGGAATAAGCCACATCACCTCCATCATGGGGACTCCTGATCTGAATTCCCGAGGATGTAATGCCTGGTGCTGTCAGCACGCGCTCATCCATCGCCATCAGTCGCATGGAGAAGCTGAGCTCGGACTGGGATGGACATGCAGGCCAATTGTGTGATTAACCAGCAATTTACAGTTTGTGATAACACAGCACAGGCTGTTTAATGGACACACACTGCATCATGTGGAGGCCTTAATGAACCCAGACTGTATGGATGCACATCTGCAGCAATTTTTCATAGAGAACATGCTTTTCCTCCTTCCTTTCACGTGTCGTTTGTCGGGAGCCGTACACACAGTGCCAAGCTTGGCTCTACAGGGTGTGAACAAGCTGACAGGTGTAAAGTCAAGCAGGCTCCAGGAGCAGAAGAAACCTGCAGAAGAACAAATGGTGACGGCAAAACCATTTCTCAGTAGTGGCAGAACATGAGTCTGTTGGGAGGGAAACACACAGGGAATGGAATTAGAGTTATAAGCAGCAATTCCAAACCTTCCTCCACTGATCATCATGCTTACAAGATGTTTATTTACTAGAGCTCCATAACACACTGCCTTTATCAGTCTTGCCATTCACCTCAAGTATTCTCTGGGTATTTATCTTCTAAGCAAATTATTAATTTCTTTCAAAACTTTAATATTAAAAAAGGGAGGAATTGATAAATATCCATATTTAATGGAAAAACCCTCAACCTTAAAATAGTTAAAGAATGTTAGAGCAAGTCCTGTTATCAGGGAAAAATCAGAGCTTTCCTGGATCACTGTGTCATGTCAGGGCCAGCAATCCTGCAGATTTTACCCCACAGGAGAGGTGTGTTACGCTGTCACCAAATTAAGGGATTTGTTTTAAGATGCTGAAAAATCAGTAATTTGCATCTATATGCTCAGGGATTAAAAGCAGAGGGAGAGGGAAGATTAGTTATTACTGCAAACTGAGTAACAACTAATTCACAGTTTTAAAAAACCACATAAGCATAGTCTTTTTTAAAAAACCCCAACATTATACAGATCATTTAAAAAAACCTCCCCATAGACCTCAGAGCTGTAACATGTGCTGGGACATGGGCGACATCCCGGACTTAATTCCTGCCTTGAGGCCCACTGAAAATGAGATTCACTGCTCCAGACCCCAACCCAGCTATGCAAGCCTGTAGAAATATTGCTTGGGTATTGCTTGTGTTTGCAGCTTGGAAAGAAAAAAGAAGAAAAAACCTGTATGTCCACTGCAAGCCTGCCTAAAGGTAGGAAAACTTCAGAATTACTCAACTTGCAGAATTCAGAATTACTTTTCTTTAACAAATGATGTTAAATGAATAAAACACATCATGTTGACACAGCAAGATGTCTCTGTTACTGTGCTGAAGGTATAGTAATAAACCTTTTTCTGACGCAGTGGTAATGCATCGATAAGCATTTCTTAGAGCTCCCCTTCACAGCCTCACCAGGCTGCTGCTGGCATCAGGTATCACCACTGACAGCTTTCAATAGAACTGGTCAAAGAAAGCTGGAAAGATTTTACACCAGAAAACCTGAATCTACAGAAATGCAAAGCAGTCTGCTGAATGATGCTTTTACTAAGATTTTACTTCAGAGCAAAACCTTCTGTAAAGTCCAGCAATCCTTAAAAGGGGCTGTTTTAGCATTTTCAGAATAAAGTCAGTTTTGTTTTCCTTTAGAAATATGCTTCAAATTATTTTTGTAAGACAAGTGTGTGGCAGAAGTAAGCCTATAAAAGTCAAAGCCAACCATTTCAATCTATCTTAAATACTTTTCCGATGTTTATTTTGCAAAGACTGTTGGATGCTAGGTGGTATTTATTTTTTTCCCAAGCAGCACTTGCCTTTTCCACCAGCGCAGTCAGTGGGAAGTGGTGTGGGAAGTTTGTGGCAGTTGCAGCTGGAGGTCATGATCCCAACCACAGTGTCACCTCTGTAACCAGGTGAAGCAAGGAGAATGAATGGACAATGGATATCACCCAAGATATTTCCTTTGTGGGCATGGGGCTGGATGGAAGCAGAGAAAAAACACACAAGAAACAGTGTTCCTCTTCCTGTTTCATTCTTTGCAAGTTCTTCAGCTTGGTCAGACCATACACATAAACCTGACCATGCCACAAGCTTGGTGGCTCCTGATTTCCACCTCCCATCTCAGTTCACAGCCATGCAGTCTTAACTGCCTGGCCCTTCCCAAGTTTTTATTATTTCTGTCTCTGATTTTTCCTCCTAGACCTTATGAAAACCAGTGACTGAGGATCATGCAATGCTAAGATGAAATTAACTGCTTAACACAAAAATCTCATTTGCCTGAATGAAATCAAGACCAAGTTTTTATCTGTTGTGCCATGCCGATTTACCCTACAGAGTAACTTACAGCTCTCATTGAATAATGCACTTGAAATACAGACCTGAGGGGGATCCTTTCCATGTCGTTCTGCCAAAGTTTAAGAGCATGAATGGACCTCATCCTCCAAATCCTGGCCCAAGGAGACCCACAAGAGAGAGGGTGGTTTGGCCTCCACCAGAAGGGTTTTGTCCTCCTTGGCTTCCAGCACATGCTCCTTGCTTGGGGAACAGGAAGGTTCCCCTTACACAGGCAGTGTGGCCCTAATGGACAAAGGAACTGGGAAAAGATGATAAAGACTTTTCTGACTTTTTTCCCCCAATTTTGAATAAAATAACTTCTTCTGCTTTTGAGAGAAAGCGATCAAGAAAAGTGTCCCAGAACAGCCAGCAGCTTATTACAAGATTCTTCCCCCCGTTCAGTCCCATTTCCAATATTGCCCAATTTGTTGAAGCCAATACATTTGGTTTCAACAAGTGACAAAAAGGTCAAAACCTCTTTTTTGGTTGATGCCTGCTGGTGCCTCCCTGGGAGCTCCTCAAGGAATTTTGGGCCTCATTAGGAAAGAGCAGGACCCTCAGATCAGCACAAGTAACAAACATTTCCTCTCTGCATCTTAAACATGTTGCCACCACAGTTTGGCTCCCCTGCAAAAAGCAGCTGGAAGCTTCTCTGACCACTGGCAAATGCAGCTTTGCACAGATATTTTTTCTCAAAGAATGGTCCACAATTCTGCATTCAGAGGACAATAAAGCCTCAGGGTGTTTCTGCAAAGTTGTATAGACATATCCAGCTGTTGTGGTTTTGCAAGGCCTGGTTTTTGGTAGCGGGGGGGGCTACAGGGGTGGCTCCTGTGAGAAGCTGCTGGAAGCCCCCACCATCATGTCCTGCAGGGCCAATGTCTGGCTGGCTGCAAAGATGGACATGCTGCCGGCCAATTAAAAGTAGTGGTAACGCCTTTGTGATAACAGATTTAAGAAGGAATTCAAAACAATCCTGGCGGCACAGTTTTAACTCCAGCCAGGGAGGTGGGGGTGAGTGAGAAGATGTGAGCTGAAAAAACAACGTGGAGGCACCAAGGTCAGTTTGGAAGGAGTGGGAGGAGGTGCAGGAGCCGGAACCGAGATTCCTCTGCAGCTGGTGGTGAGACCATGGTGAAGCAGCTGTCCCTCTGCAGTCCATGGAGGACCATAGGCTTGCAGAGACCCACCTGCAGACATTGGAGCAGGGGGATGCTTGAAAAGGCCTGCAGCCTGTGGAGGAGTGACCCATGGCACAGCAGTCTGAGGGCCGCTGTTGCCCATGGGAAGGATTGATGTTGCAGCAGGTAGCAGAAGACTGCTTGTGAGATGGACTTTCTAAAGGGAGGAGTTCCTGAAGAACTGCCTTCCAAAGGGGACCCCACTATCCAGCAGGGGAAGTCTCCAATCCTTGAACTATGATGAACTGACAAAAAAAAAAAAAAAGAAAAAAAACATTCTCTCTCTTCCTGTGTCATTTGGGTAGAAGGTAGAGCTGGGAGGAGGGAGAGGGGGTAAAGAAGGTGTTCTCCAAAAGCTCATTTTACGTCTTATTATTTATTTTTTCTTTTTCTGTTAGTTTTAGTATAATAAATGTAGTTTCATATCTTTGCGTAGTTTGCCTGTTTTACCAGTGGTTTTTTTGAGTTCTTGTCTCTCTCATGAACGCTTTGAATTTTTTTTCTCTCCTCTCCTCTGTCCGTCTGCGAGCTGGGGGAGTAAGTGAGCCTGGGTAAGTTTTCATGGTTATCTGGCCTCTTGCCTGGCTCAAACCACAAAAATTTTTATGGGCTGCAAGGAGGGAGTGAGCCTGGGTAGTTTCTGGCCTCTGACCAGGCTGAAACTAAAACACCAGCTCTCTGGGCTGGTTAGTCAAGCTGACCTCAACAAAATTGCTTCCATCAATCAGCCCATAGCTAAGCAGCTGGGTGGTTTCCCAGTGGGGCAGAGAGGGCAGATGGCCAGTGTAACACCACTTATCCTGGGGAAAGATTCCTGAGGCTTTGTGTATCTTAGGCACAGTTTTGGTTTCAAGCCCAAACAGCAGGTTCTAGTGGTGGCAAAGTGATTTTTGCTCCGTTTTAACTTTTACCAAGCTCTAAACACCAAGTTTGGGTTTTCATTTAAAATAATTTAACATTATTTTATGCTAATAGATCATGTCTTTCTACTTAGAAAGCACGTATTTATTCCCACATAACAGCCACAATACACCCAGAAAAACATTCAGGACACAGCTCTGGGTGGTTTTGATTTACAGCATACTTCTCCAAATTAGAAAGAGATGTGGTACTTACACATTGTTAATTCAAATACTCAAACATATGAACAAATTTACCCACTGGTCTTCAAAGGGATGGAATAGTAATAATTTTCCTCTCTGGAATTACCATTCCTCTTGGAAACTAGAGAACCTTTGGTTGATGCACTTGGTCCTCTGCTTAGTGCAATAGGTTTTCACTTGTGTGCGATGCAAGACTGCGAATAGCACTAGTTCAGCTGTCTTTAAAGGAAAACAGAAAAAAGAGACAAAGAAAGTTTGGATTTTGAAAAGTAGCTCAAACTTTCCACTTAAATTTATAGAATCCTAGAAATGTTAAGGTTGGAAAAGACCTTTAGGATCATTCAGTCCAACCATTAGTTCAGCAACACTGTGTTCTCCACTAGACCATGTCCCCAAATGACACACCTACCCATTTTTGGAACACTTCCAGGGATGGTGGTTCTACCGCTTCTCTGGGCAGCCTGTTCCAATGCTACTTCCCACTGCTCATCCCCATCTTCAAGCCCCAGTTTTGTTTTCTGTTGTACAGCGCAGATAACTGATTCTTTTAGAGCTCCGTCTGACTTGCACACATTCTGCGTGTGGGCAGAGCAGGCCATGGACTGCCTGAGCCTGCTCGACCAGGCCGGGCAGCTCCCTCTGCTTGCACCACAGCTCTGCTTAGGTTTATTTCTGTTCTTTTCTTTCCAGAAGCTGTAATACACATTTCTTTCTGAGGCATACAAAGCTGACTAATCCCTCAGGAATGTCTCAGAGGAGGAACCTCCCACAGAAAAGCACAGTTACTTGCAGTATAAACTCCCACCAGATGCATCTGACCCTGGGACAAGACTTACACAATGTCAGGGAAAACTTTACTTACTCCTGTTCACCTCTTCATAGATGCAGTCACAGATCTCATCACACTTTTCTTCTGCAAGAAATAAAAAAGCCCAATCCGCTCTCATTTATGTCCTTTAAATGTTTTTGAGTTTTCCAGAAATTTGCGAACTGCGTGTCCCTCTTCAGAGCACTCAGACGGCGCCTGTTGTTGTAACAACCTGTCTTCGGGCATCCATCTCTGCCTCCTGCAGACAGCCTTGCACAGGACTCAAACACAGCCTTCTCTGCTGCAGGCACCAGCACTAGTGCCTACAGAGGTATAACCAATATAAAAAGAAATGTAGCTTTACCCACTGCTATCAAGTCAAAGAGGTGACTGCTGCTCCTTTGTGAGCATCAGGGAGCTCAAATAATTGCTTTCTTGTTTCAAAATCCCACACTTCAGATGTCTTTAAATAAAATTTTAAAAATTATTAAAGAAAGTTTGGACTTTGAAAAGTAGCTCAAAGGTTCTGCTTAAATTCTCACCCCTTGTCTCCCCAATTTCATGCCGTGGCTTTATTTGCCATTGAATATCATGGAAATGTCATGTCCTTATCTCACCTCTGCTCAGGTCTCTGGTCCCTGACCAATACTACAATGCTGGCCACAGGATGAGTTTGGGTGGGCTTTAGTACTTACAGTCCTTTTGTAGGAACTTGGATCTGTGTGTCTGGAGGCTGCATTTAAGCAGCCACTGCTGGGTGGGCAGCTGCGCAGGTCCGGTCTGTGCCACCCTCACTGGTGGGAGTCGCAGGAAAAAACAACCACCACATCATTTGCAAGACCTGCCCCATGACTGTGCTCAGAGCACATCCCACCCTCTTCCAGGGAGGGATGAGGACAGTGGTATTGATAGCCAGGTTTTTGCTCGATGTCCAGTGATTACCCACAGACCCTCCTACAGAAATCACTTCCATTTATGTGGGAGCTGCTCAGATGCTTCAGAGGAAGGCTGGAAGTCAGGTGATCTCAGGGTGAGGGAATGAGGCCACCTTGCAGGGATATGAGAGCCCGGTGAGCAGCATTCCAGACCCTCTACCTTACTGGCAGTACTCCAGAACTAATCTAGTGGAAACAGATGTGGCAGTATCCAGTACAGCTGCTGGGTCTTATTGCCACTTGAGTCATTCACCCAAGGGAAAACCCACCGCAGGCTCTGGACCCACACAGTGCGATGGGAGTGGGAGCAGCATAAATAGCAGTCATGTTCCTGGGGGCAGCTGCTGAGAAGATGACTGGGATGTTCAGCTACATACCGTGTAGAGAGTGGGGTGTTAGATAAGCACAGCCTGTGCCCCCCACGCTCCCAAGGGAGGAAGGGAAGCAGAGAGGGAGGGAGGGACTGCAGGCCATGCTGTACGTGCCCCAGGGAAGACAGGAACACGTGTAGCTGCTCTGCATCAGTTTCCCGATACATTAAGCAAGCAGGAGAAACAAAGACCCAGGATTTCACTGGCTCTGAGAACTGAGATAAGGGCAATGAGGCTTTCAGCCCTAGCAAGCAATGTGTTCCTTATCTGTCCCTGATATGGCACTCCTGCCATCATTTCTGAGTTTTGCTCTCACAGGCCTCGCACCTGTCCGACCACAGGCTTCAGGGAAAAACCACAATGCAAAACACCCTCCCTCACCCCTTCTGCCCAGCTGTCCCTTTCCACACTTTTAGGCAAAGAAGAGCAAATGTATCCACAGAAACATGAAGGGGTTGCATGCCAGGTGCATAAAAGCAAGCCCAGAGCTTGTTCCTGGTTGTCCTTCCTCAAGCTGAAAACCGGCAGCTCTGGCCCTCAGCAACCCAAGCCCACAGGGAAAAGAGAAGGAAGAAGAGCTCAGCCTGATTGGGGAGGGAGGTGGGAAGTGGAGCAAGAAACACTCTGTTCCTTGGAGCGTTTACAAGATACAACTGCAGAGACATCTTCAACACCAGCATTTCCCAGTTCATGAGTAATTGACTTCAGATTTGAAAATGTTCATCTACTGCCAACAATGGGCATGTGTTTCATTTTCACAGATCTTTTATGATTTATGCATTCAGATATTAGACAATTTCAGGAAATCTGTATAGAAAGAAACAGATTATTGTATCAGTAGCTTCTACAGACCTCAACAGTGGACATATAAAATATTTTATATAATCATTCTATGATTCTATTATTTTAATATCTTCAGATGTATGAAGGTAAAAGATGGGTGCTGTATGGCTTCTGAGCATGCCGGCACATTGGCTGAAATTTAGATAAGAACAGCTTCATGTTAAGCAGTTCTTATATAAACCTTTGAGTTTCTTACTCTGCCAAATCAAATGCGATGGGCCCAAATCTCTTAACACTGGTGTTTTGAAGAGTGACATTGTGAGTTTCCTCAGGAAGGTTTAACCAGAAGTAGCAACCCTTCACTGAGGAAGGCAGAGGTACTGCAAGTGTTCGCCTGAAGAAAGCAGCTCTTCCTGCTTGTTAGTATTGCTCTGTGTCTTCCTTGTGCCCCATCTCTGTGTGCGGCCACGTCCACTGCAGCCCCTAAGTCACCTGGGCTCCTGGCATCCCCTCTCTGATTGGGACCCAGCAGATTTCTAAACAGGTTTGCAAGAGCCTTGAAGGGCATACAGCAGTGCTGCAGGACCTTGCACAGAGCTGAAAGCCCTGTGCACCTGGAGGGGCATCTGTGTGGGAAGAAGAACCCAAAAAACCCACTCTGGGATTCAAAGTTTAGGGATGAAGAACAGCTCCAGCCAAGCTCCCATTGAGAAGACTTTATGTTTCTGCAAAGCATTTTTTTATAGAAGCGATTTTACTCTGGGGTTTGTGTCAGCAAAGGGGTTGTAGTATTGAGAGCAATGAGCTGCAGTACTGTGCTCTGGGGAGTCTGGCTGTATCTGAAGCAATGCAACAGAGCTGTCGTCCTGAGCTCATGATCAGCAAAAATACCAGTGAATCCCTCCCTGCACTGGCAGCTGGGACACCACAGCTCTGCACCCAGCTCTGCACCCGGCTCTGTGCTGGCACACCACAGCCCCTGGGTGGGCAAGTCAGGCACTGCCCAGTCCCCTCCTCTCACAAGCAGGTCATACTTCTTACTGCACACAAATGCTTTTACTTCCTTGGGGGTTTGGAACACAGTCTGATCCCCTCCAGCTCTCCTCGGAGGAGCTCTCACAGCCAGCCTCAAGGCCTCCCACTGTCCCTTCCTCACCTTCATCTGCAGCTCAGTGTGAGCACCACCAAGGTCACACCCTGGAAAAGCCTGGAAACCTCCCTGAGCACAGCCAGGCAGCTGCAGGGGCACAAGTAGCTTTTGTGAATTCAGCAGTGTGATCCTGAGTCACTACATGTTCCTCTTTTTTTAATTTTAGAAGTAGTTAACTCCTCTATCATCTCGATGTATTCCTCCTCTCGCACCCATAGGATTTCAGTTACTGTAGTTCCCATCAGCTGGCACAAAACTCCTTTGCTCTTCCCTAATATGTGACCACAGTCCCAGCTTCCTGGCTCTTTTTAAATCTTTCCTTGAATTTCTTCAATTTTGTTAGTGACTGCTCTCCTAAGAAGCAAGGAGGACTGACTGCAGCTTTGCTGGTGTCTCTGCACAGAACAGGCACAAACTTACCTTGTGCCAGCACCCCAGCAGCTCTGGGAAAGGGGGAGCAGATGGACACACTGTAGGGCCCAAACATTTCTAAGAAAATTAGAAATTAAGAGAAAAGCAAACAATTCTCTCATCTTGTGCCAAAATCAAAATTTTGTTCCTGCTACAGAGAAAGAGGAGAAAGAAAAGCCCAGGACAGTTAGAAAGCCACACAACAGATGGAGTTGAGGTCCTCTCTTCCCCTTCTACCTTTCCACGAAACCTGGAAGTTGCACAGAGGTAGATATGGTGTGTCTGTGACTTGCTGCTACCAAGAGGATTCCAGAAAGCACTGCCACAGAGCAGAATAATTATCTATTAATAACTTTATAACCTTGAATTAGGCACATTCTTGTAGGTGGTGAGCAAGTGTATTGTGCATCACTTGTTTTGTATATTATTATTATTGCTATTATCCCTTCCTTTTCTGTTCTATTAAACTGTCTTAATCTCAACCCATGAATTTTATTCTTTTTCTCACCCCCATCCCACTGGAGGGGCAGTGGGGGAGAAAGTGTGAGCGGCTGTATGGCATTTAGCTGCCTGACAAATTAAACCATGACACCAGGAACATGAACTTTGAGACTGAGAGCGATGGGTGTTCGTGGTCAGATCATAAGGCAAAAGTGTAGTTGTGATTGTGCCAGTGTCAGCTCTATTGATGACTTTATGTCTGCCTGCTGTCTGGTGGAAGGATGCCATAGACAATGTGGTACGAGCATTGTCTGCAGTTGCCACATTTAGGTTGAAAAAACTCATAAGTTTCTTGACATTTATTGGTTTTGGAGTGTAAATGGACCATTAACCTTGTGCACGTTGTGCTGCACCGACAGTAATATTTGAGTAACTCACAGTGCTGCTGCTGCAGTAACAACTGCACTTTGCTTTGAGCTTACTGAAGGGAAGGTGCCGTTCCTGCATATTCTTGCAAGTCACTTGGGCTATCAAAACAGCACCATTTTTTTCTGCTAAGTGCCTGGAGATGGAAAGACATAGGGGCCTGAGTTTGGAAGGGAAAGACTGAACTCCAGAGATTTTGAGTTTTCAATGTTCCTCGTGAAAACCGTGATTTTTAGGAGGTGTTGCTCATGAGGTTAGTCAGCCAAGAGGGTCTCTAAGTAAGTGAAACAGAAGGACAGTAACTTCATCATAACTGTTGTTCTGGATGACACTTAAGAATAGCTTAAGGGAAAAAATATAAGAAATATTGCACGAGCAGTTAATTTGCACTATTTCCAACAATTCGGCTAAATCTAGAGAAAATAAATATACGGGTTTAAAGATGGTTGCTATAGCAACCAGAGGAGATTTTTATTGTTGCTTATGAGAGTAAAGGAGGTTCTGATTGATAAGACAATCACATTCAAATAGTCACTATGGAAACCCAAGGTGACCCGGAGGAGACGTGATTCCTCTCACTTGGTTCCTGTGGGCAGATGAAGGCAGCCTGGGTGGGGGAAGGTCTGGGCACAGTGATAAAGCACACCACAGCAAGGCAGCACAGCACTCACCGTGATGCTAGAGGTGCTCACTGCTTCATATTGCAAAGCTGTGTGAGCACTGACCTCTCTAGCTGTGAAATAAATTTATTTACTTACCCTTGAAATAGTGAGGGCTTTTCTCTCGTTGAAATCAATAGGAGCTCTGCAATTGATTTCTCTGGGGGCAAAGCAGATTTGAGAGACCTTCCTATGTCTTCAGTCCATCAAAGCCAGGAAGCTCTTTGCACTTCTCCTATTGAGCTCAGTGTTCAGCAGCTGCCTGTGCTTTGTTGAAATGGGGCCACAGAGTTGCTGAGCACTTTTTGTTTTTGCTAACAACACTTTCTCTGAGAAATAGGACAGAAAAAAACATGAATATGCAAGCCTTTTGCTTGTAGATTGGTTATTTAAGGACCAAAGTTGTTCAGCCTGCCCACAACATAAGCCAAAAATTGAGTAGTACCTTGATAATACCTCAGTAACCACTTATCTTTTGCTACCAATATCCATTTTTTAAGACTTTGATAGAATGGTAGATAAAAGTGCAGGTGCTCAGCACTCCTGGACACAAATGAAAACTAAAGTTATCTCAAATGTTTATTTTTGTTAATGCTATGGATATCAGTTGTGGATATTTGAAATACACCAGTTCCTCAGTAAGGATTCACAATGGTTCAGACCCTGCCTGGTTCCTCTGCCCAGGCCTAGCCACACTCTTCTTCTGTATTATTTAGAAAATCTTTGATTCACACTATGCACATATGATCAAATCATAAAGATACTAATAATCAGAGATTTTTATTTTACATTATTTCTAGTGAGGTAAAAAGAACTAGCTGTCAGTCTCAGGAAAACACCAATATTTCTGTAATTTCACCGAGTGTCCAAAGTAAACATGCAGATAGGGGGAAAAAATGTCATTTGGAAAAAACCTGAGGACTGCAGGAGTAGAGCACTGAGCAGCACAGTGTCCCTGAAGCTCTCACTCTCCTGGGTTAGCTGCCAAAACTGGTAAAAGCAGTAAGGAAATTAGTCCAGCCCCGCTGCCAGGTTGCTGACTTTTCTGATAATCCTTGATGGGTTTGGAAATTGCCCTCCCATGTAGAAAACCTAGCTGTGCTTGTACAACAGGTAATCCATAAAGAAAAAAAATTAAAAAGAGAATATTGCTTCAGCTTCCATCATCAAATGAAAAGTTCAAACCTGAGGCTGCTCCTAGAAATGCAGGTGGCACTGACAGACACTGTGCTGAAGCTGGGAGAAGGGAGAGCTTCTTGGACACACATTGTCTTGAAAGAAATTCCTGCTGGTTTTAAAGATAAGCAGAGTTGTTCCCTTTTACTAAAGCTGTTGAGCCATGGCTGGAAGTAGAAATTACTGCTTTAATGTAGATACAATGATTTAGCTACAAGGAAGAGAATGAGATTAATATTGAATAAAAGATGCTCACAGGAAGGTACAGTCTGCTGGGCGAGTTCCTGTATTGGTTTTGTGTCTGTAGAAAGGAAATACATAGGCAAATAACAAAGAACAAATTAAGCTCTTTGCACTGGAGAAATGGGTGTAAATGTGTAGCTGGGCCTTTTATCCTCAGCAGTCCTGCTCACACTCTCCATCACCAAATGACAGAGCAGCTCTGAATTTTTTACCTTTTAAAAAAGATTTTTAAATGTAACTCAATCTCTCTGCACCTTTCAGCAGATGTAAGTCACACTGGGAGAGAAAACATCTGCAGCTGTTCTGGGAAAATATTCAGGGTGTAAAAAGTCTCCCAAAGGACACATGAAAATCTGACAGTTTCTTCACTCATCAGTGGGGATAGATAGCACTTCTTTACCAGTGCTGGGAATGGGTTGGGAAGATGCTTTTCTGCGAGCTTATTACCCTTTTTCTCTGGGCTGAAGAGGTCTCAGAGCACCCCTCCTGGAAGCACATGCTGCTCAGTATTCCCTGCAAATCATCCTGACTTGAACTGGCTCCTCTGGGCCTCAGCAACCCCATACCAGAGGCATAACCTGTCTCTTACAGCCTGCTTCTGTAAGCTCCACTTTGAAACCCATCCAAGGAGATGGTATGACTTGCTCTCTTCCTCTCTCCTTCCAATTTTAAAGAGAAAAAACACTAACAACAACAACACAAACTGCACCAATTATTGTTATAGCAGCAAAGCATCATTTTGAGAAAACAGTTCATAAAAACATCCAAAATTGTAGGGAGTTGAAATTCTAAAGCTCTCAACACTGTGGGATGTGTTTTGCTTTCAGAGCCCAATCCTTCATCTCCCTGAAAAGTGACAACTAGTTGTGAGCCTTATTGCTGTTCCGTGGTAAATGTAGTGGATAATGTAGGGTTTCTCCAAGAAACGTGCAAAGGCAGTAAGCACCATCTGCTGGCTTCAGCATGAAAGAGAAACCCAGGAATTTTTCATCTGGTGGCATGTTTCTTCAGCTCTTCTGCCTCCGGTTTTAGAGCAAACTCAAAGAAACTGATCCAACAACATCAAGGCATCCAACCAGAGTGGGTCTGCCTAACCAGAGCAAGACTGCCAAGGGAAAATCAGTTATCCTGCAGACAGATCAAGGTAAGACAGGACAAACAGAAGAAAGTTAAATGCAGTGAAAATTCACAATAATTTTGTCACCATTCAAACTGAGCATCATTAAAGGCCTTAATTTTTCACCCGGCTTTGCATTGTATTTGAAACACAAATGCTTACCTCGGTAGAGAACGTGAGCCTAATATTGACACAGCCTTAAAAACAGGAAAGAGCCAGGAAATGTTTTGCAAGAAAATTGTGTATGTAGACTTGTTTTGCCCCCTCAGTCCCTGATCTCAAATAAGGATATGGGGATTTGGCACAAATTCAGCAGGCTGGCGTTTCACAGATGGTTAATTCATACTGTAGATGTTGGTTACCAAGGATCAGCAATTAAGCTGGTGAGAGCTGAAGGCACACATTGGCTTGGCAAAACTTCTCAACAATTTGCAAAAATTGAACCCAGAGCACCAATAAAAGTAAAAAATATGTGAGAATTGCCGGATTCCAGTTAACCAGCAGAGCCAACCCCAGTGTTTTTGCATTCTTGCAATGCTCTTGCATTCAGAGCAAGACAGAAAATGCCACATTTCTGGTTAATTCACAAGAAGGTCAAGTTTTGCAGTTCTGGGGCCCAGGACTACGGCGCGTTCCTGGCTCTGAGCATGCCAAGTCCCTGGCTCTCCCTTGGCTTGACCCTTGTGGCAGTGGTGCCCCCCTGGTGTGAGGTGCCTTGTCCACTTGCCATGGGGGCTGCACAGCTGGCCAGGCCAGCAGAGAGCTGCTCGGGAGAGATGAAGGGCATCGGTGTGTATCAGAGGGGAATTTCCCACCCTGTCCCTCCCCAGAGAGCGCTGAGGTTTGTTCGGGGAAGCACTGATGGAAGAAGGCTTGCTCAGGTGCACCGGACCAGGCTTCCTTCCCCCTTGCTCAGCCTGAGCGCTGTACACTCTGCTTGTTCTGCCACAAGGGGATAACAGCAGCAAGACACCTATTTTGGTGGCTCTAATCAAGGGATAATTCTTCCTCGGAAGATGTTTCAACAAGCATTTGGAGCTGTCTTCTCGGAACACATCTGCAATATGAAAATGTTATGGTCAGTTGTTTTAAGCCTATTCTAGCTTTTGACTACAAGATGAAGCACAGTGAGCAATTCCATCCTAAGTTTGTACTGCCAGATGGCCATGGGAAATGGTGGCAGTGGCTGTCCTGT
>WBMZ01000740.1:0-101383 GCA_013400975.1 Atrichornis clamosus | reverse complement strand
ATACTTGAAAATACCACCCAGGAGAATTTGTTTCATAATCTTCCCAGGGACCAAAGTAAGACTGATGGGCCTATAATTTTCTGGATCCTCCCTTGGGTCCTTCTTGTACATAGGAGTAATGATAGTCTTTCAGTCTTCTCGGATGTCCCCCAAACTCCACAACTCGAAGATTACGGAGAGTGGCCTCGCAGTTGTATCAGCCAGCTCTCCTTGGCTGGATACTGTCAGAACCCATCAATCTGTAGGGGTCAAGCTCCTGTAATAGTTCACATACCAACTCTTCCTTCACTCATGATGGGTCTGTGTTTGCATCAGCCAGGATTTTTGTTCCCAAGACCTGGTGTTGGTGAAAGGGCATGGGTGAAGAAAGTGTTGAGTACCTCTGCCTTTTCAGCCTTATTGGTGACTAATTCATCTCTCCTGTTTAACAGCAAGCAAATACTTTCCTTCTGTCTCTGCTTGTTTACATACCTGTCCTGATTTGAGCTGGCAGAGAATTAATTTTCTTCCTAGTAGCTGGCACAGTGCTGTGTTTTGAATTTGGTATGAGAATAATGTTGATTACACACTGATGTTTTAGTTGTTGCTAAACTGTGTTTTCCCTACGTCATGGATTTTTCAGTGTCCCATACTCTGGCAGTGAGAAGGTCCACAAGAAGCTGTGAGAGAGCGTGGCCAGGACAGCTGCCCCCAGCTTGTCAAAGGGATATTCATACCACAGAATGCTCTGTTCAGGATACGGACTGGGGGGGAAATTGGCCAGGAGGGACCTATTGCTGCTCAGGGGTGGACTGGGATTTGGTCAGTGGGTTGTAAGCAATTGTATTGTGCAATTGCTTGTGTTGGGTTTTATTCCTCTCTGTCCTTTTCCTATTTTTATTTTATTTCACTATATTTCAATAGTCAAACTGTTCTTATCTCAATCCGTGGCTTTTAGCTTTGCTCTGATACTCCTCTCTGTCCCACCAGGGTGGGGTGTATGCATGGTACTTAATTGTGATCTGGGATTAAACCATGATAGTACCTGAAGAACCCTTGTAGTTTTTGACATCTCTGACTGCTTTCAATTTAAGCTGAGCTTTTGCTTTTCTAACTGCATGTCTGCACACCCTTGCAATGCCCTTTTGCTTACTTGGACGTAATCCGGAAGCCCAGAAGAAGGTTCACAGAGAACTGGACAAGATGTTTGGTAAGTTTTCCATTCCTCCTTTATCAAGATTGAAGAAATGGGGATAGGAATGCGCTCTGTGGCCATTCTAGAGTTTTAAGTAGCTAGAAGTGGTTGGGATGGGTGCTGGAATGTCTGCAGGAGAGAGTACNTAGAGTTTTAAGTAGCTAGAAGTGGTTGGGATGGGTGCTGGAATGTCTGCAGGAGAGAGTACTGAGAAGGTTTCCCAAGTAAAGGGTAGGGTTTTTCTCTTTTTTTTAATGGTGAAGCAGTTATAGATAGTCACTTATTTCCTGTTGTTTTGATCCTTGTCCCTTTCCCTTTTCTCCTAAGGAGGATATCAAGTATTGAATGGCACAAATATTCTTGTCATTATTTATGCTCTACTGAGATTCTCTGGACGAGTTTAGCCCTGAACCATTCTTCCCAGAACTTTGTAAGGAAAAGCACCTGGATAGTTTCCAAATATTTAATGTTGTTCATAGTTTGCATGCATCCTTCACTTTGTAACTGACATTTCTGGTCTCACTAGGGGGTGATGTGAAGGACATTTCACCTCATTTTCCCCTTCAGTTTTGTGATTATTTTCATGGTAGGCTTTTCAGCTGAGTGTTGGTGTCATGGTGTCGGCAACAGGTCTGCTGCTGGGGTGGCCTCTCTGAGAGAAGGCTGGAGAGGAGAACACAGTTCCAGCTGGCTCTATAATGGACCCACTGCAGGACACAGCTGAGCCCAGCAGCCAAGCCAGTGGCGTGTCTGTGAAAACATATTTACAGAGGAGTACAAAAAATGCTAAACAGGCAGAGGAGTATGGGGAGGAAAAGAGAGTGAAACAGCAGTGCAAACACCAACATCAGTGAAGGAGAAGGAAGTGCTCCAGGCACCAGAGCAGAAATTCCTCAGCAGCCTGTGGAGAAACCACGCTGGAGCAGGTTTATCCTCAAGACCTGTAGCCCATGGAAGGGACCCATGCTGGAGCAGGAGAAAAGTGTGAGGAGGGAGCAGCAGAGAGGAACTTTTGTGTTTGTTTCTAACTTCCTGGTTATCTGTTTTCAATTGTCTACAAATTAAATTAAATTTCCAGTGTTGAGTCTGTTTTGCCTGTGATGGTAACCAATAAGCAATCTTCCAGTCTTTATTTTGACCCATGAGCTTTTGCTGTTGAGGGAGGGGAGTGAATGGGTGGGTGTCTTGACTTCTGGCCAAGGCTAACCCACCACACTTGTAACAGGCTGTACAGCTATGACTGTGTTATATGCAGGCACATCAAATTTGGACAAGGAATTTCCTAGAGCAAATATTGATACCAAATCTCCTGTGCTACAAGAATGCAGGTAGCAGATTTGCAGTGCTGTGACACACAAGTTTTCCTGATCTTAAACTCCCCTGTTTATTCATTCTTCATGACCTCTGGCTCACTTCATGTAATGTGTAGCATGCTGCTAAATGCTTTCTTTAACCTTGCTGGAGTTTAGCAAGGAGGAGGCCCTGCAGGACCTAGCCAAATCACAGAGCAGTGGGCAGAATCTCCACCTTAGATGAGTTGTGATCATCCAACTTGGGAATGTGCATTTTCCTTGACACATTGATGAATATATATAGGTGTGGTGCTTTGGCAGCTACTTAGTGTTACTGTCTTATTAGTTATGACAACATCATTGATACCAGAATTGCTGTGCAACAGTAGGGTGTGTTCTGGGGAATGAGTGTTGTCTCCTTTGTTGTAAGACATGTTGTTACCCTGGTAGGGAAGATTTTGGTTTCTTAGAGAGGAGACAGACTGTTCTATTACTCTGTTGGGAGTAATTCATTCCTGCAAAATGTCTCGTAGTGAAGGATCCCAAATGATGGCTACACAGCAGAGCAGTTTTTGCTGTACAGTGAACACCAGGTTGCAGAAACCAGGCAAAGTATGCTTGATGGAGGTGACATCAAAGTAATCAGTGTGTCTCTGAAAAACACAGCTGTGGTCTCTGTCTCACAAATGCTGTTAATCTCCTTTATGTGTGTGAGGAAGGCTCCACAGAAGGATTTGAAGCTGGAGTCTGCCTTAGGATTTGGTCTTGGAAGCCTAGATTTTTGGACTATGGCGGCATGAGATTTAGCATCAGGCCCTAAAATTCCTCTCTGAGGACTGGGGAGGTCTCTGAGCTGTCCAGCGCTGATGATATATCTTGAAATGGAGACACACTGTGTTATATTTTCTTTGTATAGGTCATGGCTGTTGTGGACTACAAATAGCCTATTTTTTTCAGAGTAACCTTCTGCATAAAGGTTAATCATGTTTTTGTGGTGTGTTGAGAAAGAGGAAAAACCTTTCTTAAGAAAAAAACAGTTTTTCCGAATGAGTTGTGTATTTCTCTTTTGTCCTGTTGTATCAGATGCAACTGATTTAGCCTGTATTTAGCCTTGCTTTACTTTCTTTTTGTTTTCTTGCTGTTAATGATTATTTTACTAGTTTTCCTTATTGAAGAATCCCGGCTGCATTCTAGGGACCAGCAGAAGCCTGTGTTGTCGTCGTGTCCCTTGGCTGACACAGCTGCGTAACAGGCTGTGTGTCTTCTGTCAGCATGGGCAGATAGGCTTCCACTTAGGTAAGAGACTGAATAAAACCAGTTTTCACTGTTATGAGCATTTATAAAAGCAAAGATTCACTAACCAGTGGAGTGCTCACAGAAATCCAGCACTGAACAAATAGCTCTCTGGGTAAAAAGGAAATGCTAATCACAATCTGGCAGAAAACTCTTCTCCTACTGAACATTCTTCGAAGTTTGTTATGATTCCAAGTCTCGGTGACATAATTAGGCCTCAAAGATGCCAGATCTCTCATTTCTTCTTTCTTGGGTATGTATCTTTTATGTCTCATTCCAATGTTTCTGCAGCCTTTTGGTAACATTGTCACCACTGCCAGCTGCTGGCACAGTGTTGCAATGTTTGTTTTGCTGTGTTCCCTACTGTTTTCCCTATGGCTTTTCACCTTCTCCCTGCTGTTTCACAGTTTCTTTCTTCTTCTTTTTTTTTCCTGTAGGATTTATCAGCAGTTAGAAACACAGATTTGACTCAGAATCACAAATAGTCACCTGAAAAAAAGAGGGGACTGATGACCATGTAAGTTGCCTTAGGTGTCTGCAAGACTGGGTAGGTATCTGCAGGTTTTTGTCACAAACCATTACAAACAACAGCAAGAGTAGCAAAGTTCATTTCCAGCTGTTTACTGTGCAGAAAGATACAACAGTCAGCATTTGTGATAAGGTGTTTGCTGGGAGATTGCAGGAACAAAGTGCCAAAATTTACCCCCCTCTGCTGCCAAGGGTCACCAAAACCTTACTTAACTTCTGATGTTCTGAGCTTTCTATTTGTGGTTTTTAGCTTAGTTGTTTTGTTTATGCTGCTTGTTGATTTACTAATAATGCTGGTGCAGTCAGTGCAGTCATTCTTGGTACAAAGCAAACAGGATAAATGTGACTATGGCTATAAGTAGCTTTTATGCTGTATTCACAGAGTGAAGTTTTGTGAATTGGCTGTGAACCATGCTGCCTCTACCAAAATTCTGTTTGACCAAAAGGTTTCTGAGCACCTGCTTTGAGGTAGAGATGCTCAGTAGCCCTGCAGCAGTCAGAAGAGACCTCAGATCCTCCCAAGGCAGGAAGGGCAGCAGTGTAATGGTGGGTTTCGTCTACCCAAGCATTTTGCAAATTGGGGCACAGGTGCTGGTGCGGCCAGTTGTGTTACTGGCACCTTTTAGCCTGTGCCTGAGCATTCAAAAGTGAGATCAGTAAAGGACATTTTAGCTGAGAAGCATCAGTGTGCTTTGCAGTGTTGCTCCTGATCACGGGTCTTTATGGGCTCTGGTTTTTGTAACCCCTTGAAGCCATCAACCCAACTGAAAAAAGGCATTCCCCATCTGGCCCTTCAGTTATTGTGTTGGACAGCTCTGAAGCAGTTCCGTGTGGCAAAATGGTGTTCCTCGAGCACCTGAAAACAGATTGAGAAAGATGATATTGAGAAAACTCATCTTTCCCAAATCAGCATAAAGGTGTTTTTTCTCTTGACTGTGCTTTGTCTTTTCCTTCTGAGGTATTGCATGGGCCTGCAAAGAATGTTCTCACTCTTCACTTGGGTCAGAGGAGCCAAGTGACGGCAGGGAAGTAGCACTGTTCCCTCTGGCTGGCCTGCCATCAGGAAATGCTTGCAGGCAGCCTCCCCATATGAGTGGTTTTTGACTTTGTTTGTTTTCCTGGCACAAAACTACGCCAGTGGCCTGTGTGGTAGCTCCGCCTCCTGCTCTTCTTGCCAACTTCTCCGTGCACTTTCTGCAACTGCAGAGCAGGGTGCAGGCAGCGCCAGCTCCGCAGCAGCGATCGAGGCTCGGAGCAGGAGGCTGAGAAGCGATGATGGAGGCTGTGCAAGGATTCACAGGGAGACCCCAGCTGCTGCCCTGGGGAGCTGGGGTCATCGCTCTGCTGTTGACGGTTGTGACTGTGTGCTCCCTGCCCTCCCTGATGGATTACTGGAGGCGATGGCGGATGATGAAGTCAATCCCGGGTATCAGCCCCTGCTATCCTGTGCTGGGAAATGCCCTGCTCTTCGAGCGGTCAGGAGAAGGTAAGGCCAGCTCAACTGTAGCCCAGCTGTGAGGTCTCTGCACCATGTGGGCTTTGCTGGAGGAGCCAGTGGTGGTGAGGTGCTTGTGTGGCTGAGCTGTGGCTGGCTGGGGAAGGGATGTGGGGTGTCAGAGGATGTGCTGTTGCCTTTGGGTCTCTGTGGGCAACCTGCAGAGGGGAACTGTGTGAGGAGTGGGCACTGAAGGGGAAAGGAGAGGAACTGCATAAATGTGGCATTATTACTGGTCACAGAGATTAACTGGAGGTTCAATCTGACAGGAGCAGATGCTGAGCTCAGACCATTACAGCTGTTGGTAGGGTGGAGCATGAACATTGTGGAATGTGTTTTTGTGACAGGAAGGCGTGCTCAGGGCTCTTGCAGGAAGTGCTGTTTCCCAAAGTGAAGTACCCTGTCCTCATGACTTTTAGCTCTGATCCAAACAAAACTTGGAACAATTCTCTTCCCCCAGGCGAGCATGTGCAAGGAACTTCAGCATGCCAAGTTGCTGGGCCATTTTAAGAATTTGCTGTGACTTAGATTTTTGTATTAGATGCAAAAGAACTTGCTGAGTATTTATAGTGCATCCCTCAAAAGCAAATGTTTTTGTTCTTGCACTAATTAATGGTACCTTATTTTTGCCAGGTGCTTGAGAGAGCACTAACGTGCTAGATGTTCCCTTTTCATTTGGTACTCACTTTTTTAACAGGAACATATTTCTAAGGGAGTTTGTGGTGTGAAAGCATTCTTGGGTCTGCCGTCAGTGGCCCACACACTTCTTTCAGTGTGTGTTTGTGAAGTCTGTGTATGCCAGTACTGCTCTGTGCATGTATTGCTGGCTGTACTGCTGTGTATGCTGCCAGAAGAGAGACTAGTGGGTCATGGGGGCATGGTGAAGTCAAGTGTGAGTGCAGCGTTGGAACACAAAGTGCCCAGTGCTGACCCACGCTGAGACATGGTGCCTCTGTTCACAAGGGTACACGGTCATATCTTTCCTCTGGATCCAACCCCATATCTAAGGACAGATTTGGTGGATGTGAGGGCAGGCAGCTTGCCACAAAGTTGACTTTGAGGAAGCAGTAGGAGGATCAGAATCTGGATGTTTATACATTTATATGAGTAGGATGTTTATATGAGCCTCTCTGACTGAAAGATCGTGATTTTTTTTTTCTTTTTTATATTCTTAAAAAAAAATCTTCTTAAAAAACCCAAACCAAACCAGAAAACTGCTTCTATCTCCAGAAAGCAATTTGATGGAAACTCTGATGTTCTGTGTAGTCTCTAATCTCATTTACTAGGAGGAGTCACATAGCCCCCATGCTTTGATTAAATCCTTGTCCATCGATCTTTGTTATTTTTTATTTGTGTAAAAATGAGTGAAGTTTGTGGTTTATAATCTTTTTCATTAAAATATGACAAAATAAACCTTAAAAAAAGGGTAAGGTGGTATAGCAGAAAGGAAAATGACTTTTCATATGATGGTGTATTGGTAGACAATTGCTGGAAAATGTGCTATTTTAATCATGGCAATGTTAGAAAAAATATTTTTAAAAAAGCAAAATAATCTGACACTCTTAAGCCTATTGGATGAGGTGTCATTAGAATTTTGCCTCAGAGTAGGGAAAGCAGTATTTGGTTATCTATTAGGAAACTTCTTTTTTTCTTTTTACTTTTTTTTTTCCTTTGATTCGGGGACCTTTGAATTTTCAACTCTGCAGAGGCCTGGAAAGGTGTGATTTGTTGTTTAAGCTTGTTTCTGAAAGGACAAAGAAGTGTTTAATCCTGAACATTCTGATAGTGGTCCCCACCTCTAATATTGTGGAATGAACCTGATTGCCCTCTGTGATGAGATAGTATCAAAGACCTTTTTGAATCAAATCAAACACCATCTACTGCTCTTCCCTTGCCAAGAGATCCAGCTATCTCCCATCCTTGCTGTATAGCTGAACTGACAAGACATGGACTGGATAAGGGTATAATAATGTGGGAGAAGAATTGGCTGGATGGTTGAGCTCACTGGTATGACGTCCAATACGACAGCTGGACTGTAGTGGTGTCTCTCAGCTTGATCTGTGGTATAAACGATCCTGTGAGTCTGTGCCCTTAGAGATGAGTAGATCTGAATTGTAAAATCCATAGGTGCAAAATACACTGCTTGGTCATAGCAACAAGATAAAACTACAACAAAATCAAAATTGCAAAGCATATGGTGTAAAAGAGTTCATTACAGAAGTCTTGTTAATTTAGTAAACCCTCCTTGTTGAAGCTCTACTCTGCTTTTTTATTCCAGGTTTTTTTAAACAGCTACAATTTTATACTGAACAGTTCAGAAATTGGCCATTGTTCAAACTTTGGATGGGACCATTGCCTGTCATGATTTTGTATCACCCTGACAGTGTGGAGGTGAGTGTGCTGGTCTCCTGTCTATTCTACTGTCATGCAGAGCAATGACAGTAGAAACCTGTTAGTTTCTATTATCTCAATATAATTTTTAAAAAAAGGTCTTGGACTGCTTTTCTTTGGGATTGTCCTCTGAGTCATTGCTAAAGAAAGGTGTAAAGAAAAAGAATATAAAAAGGCCTAGTCAGAGGGGGTTGGGAGGAATACTGGGAATGACCAGCAATTGAAAGCACCAAAAAAGCATCTCCTTTAGCTTTGTTTTCACATGTGTGAAAGCTTCTGCTCCCAAGATCAGAACAAACAAGCAGATAGCAGCGAAGATGAAACTACTGAAATAAGGATAGAACATTATGAAATACAGGTTGCAATACTTGTGTCTCTTTGACAGACTTCTGCATTAGAACTTGGTGGATCTGTTTTGATGCCATGAAGTGTAGCCATTAGTTCTGCTGCCGACACTGATTGTCCTTGAACTGGCAAGACAGAGTTGTTTCGCTGTTGGAGTGTTTATTGAAGAAATAGTGAGGAAATCTCTCTCCATCTAACAAGTGATATCTTTTTCCTGTCCGTTCATTTTTCTGACAGGTTATTCTGAACAGTTCAAAACATATAGAAAAATCATACCTGTACACCTTCCTGCATCCATGGCTGGGCACTGGACTTCTGACCAGGTATAATGTATAATGTAAAATGAAATACAGGTGCACTGCTGTCCTTATGAAATTTGCAGGGTATATGATAGGAAGAGGTCTTGGTGGCAGAAATGCTGTGTGTACCTCTGAACAGAGATTGTGTGTGTTGCTTATCTCAGTTGGTCCATGCTGCAGACCAGTACGATGGTCCTGATGGTTGGTGATGCTCTGGGGAAGGATAGGAGAGTATCTACACCCTGTCCTTTATTTCCTGCATGAAGTGGAGCATCATAAGAAGTGAGCCTGGATAAGAGCTTATGTCAGGAGTAGGGAGAGAGAAGAGCAGTGGTGTAAGGGTTTGGTGTCCTCCAGTCTTGGAAAGGTAAGGGAATGTTTGGTTTGGATGATGCAGATATTAAAGCATCAGAGCAAAGTGAGTGTCGAGTGGCTTTGGTGCCTTTGAGCCTCTTCTGAGCTTTTGCAAAAAGGTCAAGGTTCCCCTGTTAGTAATGAAGCTTTGTTGCTTGTTTGGAGCCCTCACAGGAGGACTCCTTGTGCTTTATGATGGGACCGTGCTATTGTAAAATCAAACTGCGGTCATGTGGGGTGGGAAGCTGTCATGATCCAAATATTATTAAGGTTCTTAGAAATACCTCTGCCCAAATTAAGGTGCAAATGAGACCATATGCCAGTCAGTTGTATGGGTTTTATTTGATAGTAAGTATGAGAGAGAGAGAGGGAGAGAAAGAAGAGAAAGCAATAGGTGGGGGGGACAGAAAGAGGCTGACAGAGACAAAACAAGGAAAATATCACCACTCCGTGGATCCCAACAGTGCTCCGTTGATCCTCTCCAGCTGGTGTTCTTGGTGGTGAAAGTTCCCCCAAAAAGCATAGGATGCCATGGGTTAATATACCCTCAAGCTAGGTGGCATGTCCCAGCATGACCCCATGGCAGGGGGGCAGAATTTTCTATTGTCTCTTGCAACAGACTTTGGACCTGTTACATCACGTGCAGTCCTGTGGTGCAAGGCTTCTGGGGAGCACTTTGGGGGGTCTTTGATGGTCTCAACTGCCTCGCACGTGAAAGTCCCGTGGATGTGGCCTGTGGGCTTGGGGGTTCCACAGGTGGGCCAGTTTGTGTAAGGGAGGATGGGTGTTCAGTGCCTCTGGCCAGAGGTTACACCATGCACCCAAACATCTCCTCTCCCCCACCACCCTCGGCTGGGGGAGAGTTTGTGTAAACCTGGCTTCTGTGAGCTGTGCTCTCCCCCCACCCCAAACTCAGACAGGGATGACTCTCAGCGCAGCTGCTGGGTTTGATTCCCCTCTGGGTGCTCCTTTCCCCAAGCCGTGTTTGTTTCTTGTGATTGAACAATGGATTTCCCCTTTATCTAATCTCAGTAGTTTGACTTACAGTCCAAAGTCCCAGTCTTCAGGGAGGCTTCTTTGAAGGCTTCTTTATAATGAACAAAACTTTATATCAATGTTTGAGGCATGAACTATTTCTATTGTATCTCTGACAAGCACAAGTTCATGTGAGAGGATGAGTAATGCCTTTTATCCTGAGTTTTGTTCATGGCCCTTAGGAAGGCAGTAAGTAATCAGTAGCAAAGTGCAGATTTGAGGTCCATGGGCATCAGGCATGGTGTATCCTCACTGTTCTTCCTTACTGGTTGCTTATTCTCCCATAGACTTGTAGAGGTATTTTGAGTTCCTTGTGCTTGCAAAAACATAATGGAGAAGAATGTTCCAGTCTCTGCTGATTAAGGGCAGCAGTGGCAGACAGCAAGCAGATAAGCTGGCCTGAGGAGTGCCCCAATAGAAAGTTAACAGGAGCAGTGATGTGATGGTTTTACCCTGTAAGCAGAGGTGCCAGCTGTGTGCCTGGGGTGCATGGCATTTAGAAAAAGTGAACAATGACCACCAGGAAGCTGATGTCAGTCATCACTGTGGCTTCATGCCTGTTCACTGGAATGTGAGAAGTGATTGCCTGTCTCCAAGGAAGTAGTTCATAGCCAGGCCTTGAGACAGTAATTTTTGTAATGTCCATAGGCCCTAGTTCTCTGCAGTCCTCATTTCATGGTCAGGGGATGAATACAAGCATAAGTAGCAATTCAGAGAGACACTGGAGTGGGTTGAGGCCTTGATGCTGAATAGCTGGTCTGGCCTATAGTTGGCTTCTACTTGGTGCCTCTAACCCTGTGCACTGACCAACAAGGCTGTATTGTCTAGAGGCTTGTTGGCATCTCAGTTTGTTGGGGGCAGCTAGAGAAATGGTGGCCTCTGCTTCCGAGAGATATGGAGCAAGAAATATTTCCATTTTCTCCTGTGGAGTGCTATGAAGAGCTTGAAGAGACATCTACAGTGTGTCCACATCTTCCAGGCTGCAGTATTTACTGTGTACTTTTGGTGATGCTGAGGGTTTTATTTTTGAGTTGGAGTTTTGCAGCCTTCCTTCTCCGCATTAATTTTACAGCACTGGAGACAAGTGGCGGTCACGGAGGAAGATGATAACGCCCACATTCCACTTCGCAATCTTGAATGACTTTCTAGAGGTCATGAATGAACAAGGAAATATTTTGGTGAAGAAACTTGAGAAGCATGTTGACAAGGAACCGTTTGATGTTTTTCTGGACATTACTCTGTGTGCCCTTGATATCATCTGTGGTAAGTACTGTTCAGTTATTGTGGTGGGACTGTGAATGATGCAGAATATCATGAGTTCAGCTGTTCCAGTTTGTGTGAGGGGGTGATTGAAGAGGAATATCCTTGCATATTTCCTAAATGCATTTCCATCCTTCCCATCCTTTTTCCTAGCGTTTATTATGTGCGTCTGAGCAGGTGAGTTTGTGGGATGGGCAGGACAGAGGTAGTAATCTGAAAGGAGGTTGTGTTGTGGAATAGGATTCCTGGGCATGGAAATAAAAAGAAAGATCATTCCTTGCAAAGGGATATGTATATTCACTTGTTGAAGGGACAGTATGGTGATAGTCAGAAACTGGGAGCAGTAGTAACTTACTGTGTACACAGACTCTGCATTTCACTTTGCACTTGTGGATTGTTGATGCTTTCCTCCTTCTAGAGACAGCAATGGGCAGGAATGTGGATGCTCAGAAGAATAAGGATTCTGACTATGTTTCTGCTATCTACAGGTAAATGGACATTTTCCTTAGTTACTTTGGAGTTGAGCTGGAGTTGATGTTGCTGGTGTCAGGAGCGAAGGCCAGAGGGTCAGAGAGGGAGGGATATAAAGCAGACTAACCCTGAGTCACTAAATACCCTGGAGGTATTTGAAAAACATGTGGATATGGCACTGGGATCATTGCTTAGTGATGGACTGTGCTAAGCAGTGTGGGTTAACACTAGGTTAACAGTTGAACTCAATCTAAAAAGTTGTTCCAACCTAAATGATTCTATAATTCTATGATCTCACTCCTAGCTTTTGATGGAGCTTGTTGAGACAGGTATGTTACAAAAAAGGGGTAGATTTGGAGGGTTTGATTGTCATCAGTTCCTTGCCTTTCCCAAATTGTACAAGTGTGCTTGAAGTTGTCCTAAATATAATAATTACTCCTCTGCAGCTAACATTTGTGCAAGAGCTGAATAGCAACAACAATCAGCCCTTCCAAATGTACTCCAATTCTGTTTGAGCATACCTGGAGTCTCATATTGTTCATTTTAAATACTTTTACATGAGGTCTGGTATCTGAACAGTCAAGTAGGAATGCAATGCTCTCAGACAACTGTTTGAGTTCCCAGGGCAGGTATTTTGGAAGCCTGTCATGAGTAGTCTTTTCAGCAAGGTTAGTACTTTACTGAAGTGGAGTGTGACTAGACTGGATGACTTAATAGGCCCATTTCAAGAGGATTCCAACTAAATGAGAATATGCTCTCCTTCTCAGAGATCAGTGCTTAAAGATATAAAAGATGTAAAACATGGTGATGCTGGGACAGGTAACAGAAATTGTGAGATGATGTAAAATCAAGAAACAAATATGTACAGCCTTCCTTTCAAATGAACAGGTTAAAACCTATACAATATCAATACCTTCTACTTCATTAGGGCATATAGAAGTCTTTTTTTGGTTCTTGAAAATATACTATAGTTTGGGGTTTTTTTTGTCAAGAAATGTTACATGATGTAATTGTTTTGCCCCTAGGATGAGTGATTTAATCCAACAGCGACAGAAGTGCCCTTGGCTTTGGCCTGATTTATTGTATATACTGTTCAAGGAAGGAAGAGAGCACAAGAGGAGCCTCAAAATCCTTCACAATTTTACAGATACAGTATAGATTTTTTAAAAAATTATTATTTATAATGATAATTTTCATTGTTGGAGCAAAGTCTTGCGCTCGGAACTTCCAAATGGGAGTGAGGTTCAGCCTCCTTGATATGCCTAAACGTATAGAGGATGCTGAGGAATTTCTTGAACATAGGAGCTGATGTCCCTTTCAGGATCTCTGTTGAATTTAAACAAGGAAGTAGAATACTCCAAAGGAGTGTCAGAACTTGCAGGTGCTTGACAACTGAAACAAATAACTGAAATTCATTAAACTCTTGTTCTGCCCCAAAAGCTCCACATCTGAGTCACCTGCAACAGCTCCCTGCCAAAGTTGGAGCAGTAAGCATGGAGCTCTGCATGATAGTGCCATTTGGTCCAGCCCTCAGAAATGGAAGCCTGGATTCATTTTCCCCTATTCAGAGCAGAACTGCTGAGACAAGCAAACACATGCAGGTCCCCACATCAGCAGTAAGACACTCTGACACAGAAACCATTAAGCATGCATCACTCGGCATAAAATGAAGTGCTCTCTCATCTTGTTAGATTGTGGAAGTAAGAGCCCTTTCTCTCACCAAATAATTCCTATGCCATTCTTGCCAATGTTTGCCCTCCCAAGTCTACTATTGGGATGTTATCAGAGAGGCTACTTTCCCTATGCATGTACCCCATGATGTCATTGTATCAATGTCCATGACAAAGGAAATAATCTCTGAACTTTGACTACATATAATGAGCCACATTTACTCTGTGTAAGTACTTCATGTTTTGCTACCTTTTATTGGAAGTTGTAGCAGTGAGGCATGAGAGAGGCTCCTAGGAGTACCTAAGGTAATACTTGCACTCTTCCCATGCTGGGCTGGTGCACTGAATATAAGAAACCAAATCCTATAAGATAACAAAGGACAGTAAATAATAATGACACCTGGTGTAGGTGCTGACAGAAAGCACTGAGATGAAAGATGGTTCAATATGTGACATGTGCACGTTTAGTAAGGAAAACAATGCGTGTATATAGAACCGTACTTTTTTCCATCATTCAGTGATTCCTCTGAACAGAATTGCATAATCTACAGCCTTTTTTTAATAATTGTTTTGTTGTTTTTAAGAGCAATGCTAGTTTATTGAAGGATTCTGTTTTGGTTTTGCAACAACAGTGGTAACAGTAAGAAATTTCTGTCTGTTACTGGGGCTGTGTTTTGACCTAGAAGAGGGAAATGCAGCCATTGCTCTCATACTGAAGAAAATTTGGGAAGCTTTAGTGTGGTGGTTCAGTGAAACTTTGTGTAGTCTTGATGGAGGGTTGTGGGATGCTTTGGCCTCTCTTCAGTCTCCTGGGTTCTTCAGAAGCTGAGGTGAGATCTTTTCTTAGTTATTGGATAGGATAGAGAAGATCTTATTGGTGATTAGTGTGTTCACACTGGTGAGTTTTTTTATTTCCTGTTGCCATTGTTGACATTCATGCTTTGCTTGTTCCAGATACTCTGGATATGTTTACCCTTCTTGATGATCCCCAAGTTGTTTATGTAGTTTGGCTATCAATTTTCTTGATCAAATAAAGGCTTTGCAAGGTTCATTCTATTGCTTGGGACAAGAGTGTTTGGTCATATTTCACCTACTAACACAAAAAGTCAGTTAAATCTCATGACCTAATGCTGACAGCTGTGCTAACCAGCTCATGTAGACTGCTACAGGTGGATGTTGTTTTGGTAGGCTGGGACAAAACTGTATGATGCAGACTGTGCACTTGTGCTGAAAGCATCATACCTGATGTAATGGTTCTAATCTCAGGTTATTGCAGAAAAAGCTGAAGAACTTAAAAACACTAAGCAAAAGAAACATGATAATGAAGGCAACTGTGAAGAAAGTGGTCCTAAAAAGAGAAAAGCATTCCTGGACATGCTGCTGAATGCAACAGATGATGAAGGGAACAAATTGAGCTACAGGGACATTCGTGAGGAAGTGGATACTTTCATGTTTGAGGTAACTAAGGAACTCATTGGTTTGTTGGGGGTTTTTTGTTTGGTCTGGCTTTGGGTTTTTTGGATGGTTTTGTTTATTTTGGTTGTTTGTTTGTTTTCCTGCAAACCTGAGATTCAGAATTTGCAGGTAGTGACTCTTGTTCAGGAGGTTGCTTTTAATAAGAAGTTATTCTAGTCCTGGAAGCCTAAAAGGAAATCTCAGTCTTTCTATCCTACCGAGGTGGAATATAGAAACATTGATGTGCCCTGGAAATATGTTGGACAATACATATGTGAGCAGGCTCTAATAATGAAAGCAGGTGAATAATAAAAGCTTAATGGCTCACATGGGCCGTTGAAAACCTCATTAACACTGAAAAGAGCTATAAATGGTTTCAGTGTTTTGACTTGCATTTTGTCATGTCTCCTCATATTTTGTCCCTTGCTACATTGGCTGCAATTTCCTGGTTCTGTTGTCAATTGTGCATTTGTGGATTGTCTTATAGAATCTTACCATAGAATGGCTTGGGTTGGAAGGGACCTTAAAGATTGTCTAGTTCCAACCCTCCTGCCATGGGCAGGGATGTCACCCACTAGATGAGGTTGCCCAGGGCCCCATCCCAGCTGGCCATGGACACCTTGAGACACAAGACTCTCAAAACTTCTTTGGGCAACATGTTCCTCATTACTCTCTGAGTAAAGAATTTCTTCCTGACATCTAATCTAAATCTCTTTTAGTTGAAAATCATTCCCTCTTGTCCCAACACTATCTGCCCATGTAAAATGTCACTCTCCTTTTTTTTTTTTTTTTAAGCCCCCTCTACGTACTAAAAGGCCACAATCTGGTTTTCATGGAGCCTTCTCTTCTCCAGGCTGAACAACCCCAGCTCTCTCAGCCTGTCTTCATAGAAAGGTGTTCTATCCCTCTGATCATGTTCGAGGTCCTCCTTCTTATATGATTCCATGTCTAATGAAGGATCTAAAGAAGATTTTCACAAGTTTTCCACATACGTCCATTAGATGGACTTGAATTCTATCTCAGAAGAGCTTAATTCATAGAAAATTGTATTACTGTTTGTAACCTAGAGAAACTCTCTTCTCATCTTACCCTTTGTATTACAGCAGCATCCTGAACTTCACCACAAGTATGCTTTTTTAGAATCAAAATCCTTTTCCAGTCAACCTTTCCCTTCTTTGGTTCACCTTTCCTCTCCCATTTCCTTTCCTTTCCTCCCCACAATGCTGGGAACTACTAGTTTATTCCCTTTTCAGAGAAAACCAAGTATTTCTTCCTATGGCTACTGTACTGTGTCTCATTAGACCATTTTTATATAGTTTTGTAAAGGTTACAGGTCGTGTCCATTGTCTCTCTCTTGTGATAGTAATTTGCCCCCCAGATGTTGACTGGACAGTAACCAAAAAGATGAATATACATCTGTTTCAGTGTGTAGATACCGATAGTTCATGCAACTTCTGAGAATCAGAGGAAAGGGATTTTGCTCATGCTATTTCAACACTTTTCCCTTTTGGTGGGTTTTCAGCACCTGACACATTTGTGGATCACCTTTTATCTTGATAATTAGTGGGTTTAATAGAATTATTCACTCTTGATTCTAGTTTTTCTCGTGGTCATGGGACTAGTAAGTCTCACATTTCTTACTCCCTGCACACCTAAGTATTTACAAAGCCCACTGGTGCAGGGGAATAGAGTTGAAGTGAATGTCTTTGTAAATCTGGATCTGTAGGGCCACGATACAACAGCAGCTGCTATGAACTGGGTCCTGTACTTGCTTGGACATAATCCTGAAGTTCAGAAGAAGGTTCACAGGGAACTGGATGAGGTGTTTGGTAAGTTTCCATTCCCCCCTTCACTGGGCTTTTCCTGCATTTGTGAGTGGAAATGTGTTAGAAGCCTAGATGTAAAAGGGGAGTAAGAAGCATGCCTTGTGGCCCTTCTGGAGCTTTCAGCAGCTAGAGGCGGTTGGGATAGGTGCGGGAAGGGCTGATGGGGAGTACAACCAACCTTACGTCTTTGGGGCAAGATATGCATATTCAATATATTTGTAACACCTTCCTGTATGTAGTCTTGGTGCATGATGAGAGTTTCTGGAGAGATCCAGAATGAGTTTCTTTAGCCAGAAATGATGAGTTTTGGTCTTGCTCATCCCCTTATTTGTTTTTGAACAGAGAACACTGAGCGTTCTGTTACAATGGATGATTTGAAGAATCTTCGATACCTTGAATGTGTCGTGAAGGAAGCCCTTCGGCTCTTCCCTTCAGTTCCCATGTTTGCCCGTACCTTGAGAGAGGATTGCTGTATTAGTAAGTAGTGTTCTGTGTTTGCCACTTCCCCTCCTGGTGGCATCTCTGCGGTGGAGGTGTTTCCCATGTAAAGGGCACCGGTGTTTTATTTTTTATTCTTCTGTTGTGTATAGAAAGTCATTTGTTTGCTGTTGTTTTGACCCTTCTTCCTTGCTCTCTTCTCTTTAGGTGGATATCAGATACCAAAAGGCGCAAATGTTCTTGTTTTAACTTATGCCCTGCATAGAGACCCTGAGGTCTTCCCTGACCCAGAGGAGTTCAGGCCTGAGCGATTCTTCCCTGAAAATTGTAAGGGAAGGCACCCATATGCTTATGTGCCCTTCTCAGCTGGTCCCAGGAACTGCATTGGTAGGTATATGAAAAGGAAGTCCTTGTAATGTGACACTTCTGCTTGTGGATATGGTAACTGAGACAGCAACAAGTGCTCTTTGTGTACTGTCCTTCCTCACCCCTCACCCCTCAATTCTGGGTGCTGTGTGCCCTGCAAGCCTAGTGTTTGAGCTGCCGCATTTGTTTCTTCCCAAGGGTTTCCTTTCTTCCTGGGACCAGTATGTGTCATGCTGATGTTTCCTTCTCACTGCCTATTATTGGGCTCCTGTGTTAGGACATGATTTCTTCCAAATTTATGATCCTCAGTGTAAGCAAGACAGAATGAGAGAAGGCAAATGTCCTGCACCTGTTTTGCTCTGGAAACATCTCATCTGTCTCTCTCATGATCTGAGTTGAGTGTCCCAAGCATGCAGTCTGCAGCTGATGTATTCTTTCTCTCTTTCTGACACTGTAGTTGCTTTGGTGTTTTCACTGTCATCCCAGAACCCACTAGCACTTCAGGTGCCAGTGAGACACTTGGCATTTATTTGTGATCAAAGTAGAGGCATTGTCGTCTATATTGAAGAACACATGAAAAGATTGTTTCCTGCACTGACTTTACGTGCAGATGGGGAATATGCAAAAATTGTCATGCCATTTGCAATAATGGGAAATACAACTTCTTTTGGGTTTTTTGATTTTGTTTGTTTTCTGGTTTTGGGGGATGGAGTTGATTTGTTTTGTCTCATTGGTAGTAAGTGCCCTTTCCATAAAAGCAGCAAACTAGATCTTTCCATGCTCCAAAGACAAATCTAATTTAATATAACATGTCTAGCTAGTTTCTGAGTGTGCAGGAATATGTGCAGGAGAGGTGGTGTTTTAATATCATTGCAGAAATGCATGGTGTGTACATGTGTATCTGTGTATATCATACAGAGGGGAGAACATAAAAAATTCTGAGCACTGCATTTTGTGTCCTGTTCCCATTTTTTAGTTTGTGTGAATGACCTGGATTGTGGTACTTGGTTTGATTTCCCTCACATTTCTCTGTTATCACGTTTCTTTCTTCACTGAAGGAGGTTTCACTGAAGAAGTGTAAATTGAACTTTGTCCTCTGTGGTACCAAATCATCAATATGTGTGAGGCTTAATGATCATTGAAGGAAGGTCTGTCTGTCATTCTGTTGCAGTTTATCTCCTTTACTCCTCTTCACATATATGGAACAATCAGATTTTTCTCTCCCCACAGTCCCCGTGCTGCATCTTCTGCTCTGGTCTGCCATCCATCCCCCTTGCCTGGTCCATTCAAGAGACATGACAAGGCTATGTTTAGTATTAGTTCCATATAAAGTGTTGACTGCTTCCATGTTGTTATTTGAGTTCTATGTACTATGGAAAGGAGGACGTGGATTGTCCCAGGAAAGACAGAATTTTCATGCAGAGAAAAGTGCTAGTATTGTGTTCATATGAGCTTGATTTTGGCCTAAAGCTAGTTCTGTTCTCAAGGCAGGTGCACAGTCCTTGCTATCTTGCGTTCCTGTGAGCATGCAAGTGCAGCAACTGTTGATGTAACTTGACAATAACTATTTGTTTTTCTGCCCTGGAACTCATAGGTCAGCGCTTTGCACAAATGGAGGAGAAAACTATTCTAGCCCTCATCCTGCGACGCTTTTGGGTGGACTCATGTCAAAAGCCAGAAGAGCTTGGTTTAACTGGAGAATTGATTCTTCGTCCAAATAATGGCATCTGGATTCAACTGAAGAGGAGACCAAATGCTGGATCAGAATGAAAGGAATTTCAAGAGTTTACGTCCAAAAGTCTTCAATTGATTTAGGCTGAGATATGTCTTAAAATCAAATCTCTTGATGTCAGTCCATCAATTTGTTAAAACTAGTTGTTATTGTTTCATTAAAGAAGATGTTGTGATAGCCCTAAATTGCTCTACTTTTCTAGTACTTGTGAACTTCATGTTCAATCATTTTTCAGTCTTTGAAATGCAAGTCTTGAAATGCAATCAAATTTTGGTGCCTTATCTGCTCAGATGAACTATTTTATTACAACAGTACCACAAAAATTTAAACTGTCATGGTAACAACAGCAATGTCTGTGATGAAGTGATCAACTTACATGCCATAGCATTTGCCAGATAACTGGCAGTCTCAAGTATTCATGCAGTTTTCAGGTTTCTTTGTTTCTGAAAGATACAAGTGATAATTCTTCCTCTTGGCACAATATATTTTCTTTTTTGGTGATGACTGCATCTGTGAAGACAAAGCAAAAAATCTCTGATAATTTCACTCCTCCTTTGTAAACATTTATGGTAGTTCTTAAGTAGTGAATACTCTGAAATATTTTTTAGCAAAGTGTACCAAAAGCATTAATCTGTATAACCATACCAGGAACTAGACAGTGTGCAAATTACACACAGGATTTTATAATGACAGAAGCACTGTATTATCATACACTTTGAGAATAAACTTCTACTATGCCTCAATGTAGCCTGAAATTTTATTTGTAGAAATTGCATGCCTGTGTGCAGGTAAATTACTGATGGATAATTATTTCTTAGCATCAGTTCCTCTGGGTTGATCAATCAACTAGATTTGACTGTGTTAGACAAAGCTGAAACAATGAACCAGTGTGCTCTTGCCTTCTAGGGCTCTGAAGGCAAAATACAGAGTTTTTTTGCTAATTGATGTTAAAGAGGAATTACAGTGATGGAATGAAATGCCTGTGAAAGTTTCTGACTGATTGTACCTTCAGGACAGGTCAAAATCTGCTCCAGGACATACAACTGGAGAACAGACTCTCTATGATTTTTGCAAGCTCTGAAGAAAAAGCTGGTGCTAGACCAAGCTGAGATCCTCTAGCTGGTCTGGCCTGTGCTTTTGGGCTTCTTTTGGCTGGTGTGTGTTATTCCAGCACCATGCGTGGTGCTGTACAAAGAGGGGTGCCCACTGATAACCACACCTCATGTGCCTTCTTAAACTATGTCCTTAAATTGAGGATTTTCAAGACAAATGAAAACTAGTATTACTTCCTTTTCTTCTGTGGGTTCTGTTTTGTGAAAACAGTTTCTAAGATAGAGTAAATTACAAGAATTCTTTCCATAAGATCATTTTTGTGACTTCTATCTACACTAGCCAATATTTTTTTGTGTGCTTTGTTTTTGTACCATACTCATATAATGGATTTATATCTCATATAATTTCCTTATAATCTCTGAAATGAACAAGAAAATAATTGAGAAAATAAACAAGAAAATAAGTGGATAAAACTGTAATAAGAAACTCATTATGAAAAGTGCATGACCTCAAATGCTGGCACAGGGTTGCCAATGTGAAAAATCATGCACAAAGTATCTTTGCCAAAATGAGCACTGATCCTATAATCCTATAATCTTTGTATTCTGAGCTGTTCTGAAATGGCAGTGATCTCTCATCTTCTATTGTGAAAACTGGTTCTGAAGCAATCTGAGGCTGCTAAGGAAATAAATATTGACGAAAACAATACGGAGAGTACAGGGAGCCTTATGCCTGCAGGTTGGATGTTAAACACACCTTTCTACTGGGATCACAGAAATGGAGTGTGTGAGTGTTTCTGGATCATGGTTTACAGCTGTTATGAAGAACACTAACACCAAACCCTGTGCGACATCTAGAGAGGTTCTGCTTGAAAGCACCTGCAGGTGCCTCAGAGTCAGTAGAAGTTTCCAGTCACCTTGACACAAACTGCATTTTGGTGTCTGAAATGCTGCGTGTTTGGGACGCATTCAGGAGGTGCACTGGTGGTGCTTGCTAGACATCTACCTGCCTTCCTGGGTATAATCCTCGTGCTGTAAAAGACAAAACGTCATATGTAGATGTTGGTACACTGCTACAAACAAATCATTTTACGATGTGTGATCTCACATGTTATCTCCTTCTCTTCCAGCAGCTAAAACACTCAAAGAGCCTTCGGAGAATCCTACCCCAATTTTCTTCCTAAAAGAGTATTGGTGACACTCTCTGGCAAAACTCCCAGTATAGCACTACCTCGGTTTATAGTCAGGTCATATTTAGAAGATGGTCTTCATGGTTTGCATGGATTAAAATATTAAAAACTAAATTAACTCACTTTCTAAACCAAACAAATTCTGAGATTCTTCTGGAAATGGAAGTACTCTGCTAAGTATAACTCCATCTTTTGTTCAAAAAATGGACTTTTCTATTCGATGCACGGAGTACAACTTGTGGAGATATAAAGTGTTCACTGAAATTGCAAAATATTTTGAGCAAAGGAAGACCAAAGTTATTAGTTAGCAAAAGACGGTATGCCCAAATGACCTGACTCCAGGCTAGTAGTTCAGGGACACATACAGCTTGCTCAAGAGTTCCTGTTTGACAGCTTACAGGGCTTGGTCAAGACACTGGGACCCTTTAGTGTATGTTCAAACATTCAGTTTTCTCTAGTATCTAATAACCAGCATAAGGTGCATTAGCTGCAAGAAGTAAGGCCTAGGGCAGTTATGTAATTATCCATTTATATTAAAAAAGGGTAAATCTGATTATAAGAAAAAACAAGGCCTCTTAAGTAACAAACCGAGTAGCTATTTGTTGTTTAATATTTGCAATTATCTTCTATTTTTTTAATATGGTCCTGAATTTGATCTGCATTTATTTCTTATTTGACATCTGATTTGCAATGTTTTCTGGGCTCAATTGCCAGGAAGACTTTTGTTGACAGGTAATTGCAGGATATGGAACTACTAAACTGCATTTATTTTGATCCAATACACAATGCTGCACTTTCCACAAATTGGTAAATTATTCTATCCATCTCTGCAGCCACTTTAGGTGGTATCAAGTCAAACAGAAATTCTGGCCTAGTGAGACAGTGGATGACACTCAGATGATGACACTGTGTCTCAGATGAAATATTTGAGATATTTGATTGTAAGAAGATCAAGATTTAATTTTTAAAACTTGTTTTAGCAGCATTTGGTATTTCTCTTTGTCCATTGTTGTATATCTAATTATAGCCATGAAGTACTTCAGAATATTGGTTGGTTGGGGTTTATTTTTCATACTGGAGCATTCAGGTTCATGAAATTATTACAGTATCCTCATTCAGATGGAAGGGTGTCCATAAAGCCATATTAAAATGAGAATGTGTGTTCCCACCGTACTAGGACCTTCCTTCCCTCATTTCCTCTGAGATACTTCTCCTCTAGTTCTACATCACAACCAGCAAGTGTTGTCTCATCACAGAGAGTAGATCCTCTTCCATCTTGAAGCTGTTTTTTGAATAGGATTGCCATAAGAAATGTGGGATTTTGTTCTGCCAGGCATAATTAGACCTAAATTGGGCTAGAATCCAGTCATTAATTTCTTGAGGTGAAACAGTTCAGAAATTCCTGCCATCTTGGTGTATCCATGAGATTGTGCATGGATCACAGTGGGAATCATCATAAGCTGCATCAAGCAAGTAGGCAATTGCACTGCCAGGGAGATGTCATCTTAAAGAACTTGCTTAGGCTGAAGCAGGATTTTGCATTTTTTTAATGCCAAGTCAAAATGAAACAGTAAAACAGAAGTAAGCTCTCCATTTTATTTCAGATGATTCAAATACATTTTGTACTTTTATCATCAAAAATGTTTCCATTTTATAAAAATGTTTTGGTGAGCTCTTCTCTTATCTCTGCTATCTGAATTACTGAACCCTAAATACAATATCCTGTTTTAGTTCCCAGAATGTTATTGATAGCTAAGTTAATACAATGAGGGAATTAAGACCAAAAGTAACCTTATGTGTGGAGCCCTTACGAGCCTAAGGAGTGTTAGATGGTTTTGGCATTCCATGCACTTTTAATTTCTAACTCTTTGCCTAGTTTAAATCATGTAATCTCTTTGGATTTCAGCAAGGCTCAGTAAACTTATACCAGCTGAGAATTTGTCTCAGTATATTTTGTAATTTGTCCTATAATAAATGTCCTGTATTAAGCAATAACTCAATAATTGACACAGAATCCATAATACCTTATTTTCTCTGTACAGAAGTACAACCTTGTTGATTTGAGCAACAGTGCACCAGTGTAAATGGGAGCATGTCATATGAAGCAGGCCCAGTGAAGAAATATATTTATTTTCCAAAGAGAGCCTTCTCATTATGATGCTCTTTGAATAGTATTGCTGCCTTGTTTCTCAGCTTTACTATCCAATCCAACTGATGCCCATACAGATGTAGTTAAAATGATGTTTGCTTTTAGAAAGAGTGTCATATCTAAATTTGAGAACTGCTGCTTTAAGAAAGTATTTTTTCTCTTTTTTTTCCCCCACTAGTTTGCTTCAGAAACAAACAGCCATCAACAGGAGATTCCTTTTCCCGAGACAAACTTCTAAAACAGATAGTGGATTATAGACATGAAAACTTACAAAAGCTTCTGATGAATCTGGATATAATTACACGTTGCATGATGACACACATGATCTTGGTAGAATTTATGATCAATCTGCTCTGTTTTTTCTGTTTGTTTGAACTGTATACCTTATTTTTCAAAAAATGTGTGGTTGGAGTTTTTTGGTGTTTTTGTTTGTTTGTTTGCTTGTGTTTTAATAAGACAATAACAAACTGGAATAATTGCCCAATATCTGAAAAGGAAAGCTCAGATGAGAAATTAAAAGTGAGGAAATTAAGTTCTTGGAGAAAATTCTAATTGCTTTGTGCCACCAAGCTAAATGCACACATACACAAAGGCAAAGTAATTATTTTAATTGAATACTAGTACATGTTGAGCAACACAGAAAATGTTAAGTTCAGCCTGCTTTGTTTGTAAATATTCAGATACTGGTAGGTTTTGTGATTGCTTTCAGGATGATGAAAACTCTGTAATTTGAGGTAAAGGTGGAAATTTTTCCAAGGGTGTAAAAGATTATCATAATTTTATAGGGGAGAAAAGACAGATTAAGCTGCATACTTGTGGTTATACAGATCAGTTTCAGTGCAGTGTGGATGATGGATGTTCTGAAAATGTTTCCTAGGGTCAGTAACAATATTGACAGAAAGAGTACTCGTTCAAAGTAAATATTAAAGACGAGTTAGCATTACAGGCACAGTAATATTTAACACAGAGTGTTGACTTTTTTCTTTTAGTAGAGCGTAAACATTATCCATGCATCCAGACCTAGTGTATATTCAGGTATGTAATTGTTATTGGGTATTCAGTGAAAGGTTTTCATAGCAACAAGACAGTGTAGCTTGGTGTATTTACGGCTAGTGTTGTGTGGTTAGTTTATTTGATTATTTCACAGCTTAAGTGGCTGCATGTGAAAAAAAGTTTAGAACTCATATAGCATATGAAACAGTGAGTGTGAATCATTTGTTTGCTACCTTGATAACAGTATCTATTAAACTATGAGGAGAGCCACTATTTGTAATGTCATTTCAATGGAATATTGTTCCCAGTCTAAGCAAGAATGAATATCCTGCTGTTAAAAGAAGCAGAAATTCTTGAAGGGCTTATACATTTTCTTGCTTCTTACTTATAATTTTTATTGCTAATCCTTGCTTAGTAAAGGAATAATATTTGTTGCTCTTCCATGCTACTTTATATATGCCAAAACAGCATATTGCAGCTGTAATTTGTAATTTTGAATTAATTATGAAACGATACAAGTGTAAATCAGTGTTAGGCTTTGTGGTGCTTTATAAAACTAATTATACACCCTTTGTTAAACATATCCTAAAGAATGATTTTGTGGTTTTTAGGATGATTTGGATTTATCGGACTTCTAATTTCATTTTTTTACTTGCTTCCGTTTACAGTGGTAAGTGAAAACATAATTCCTGAGATTTACACACAGTGCAAAGCAACTCTCGTAGAAGGGTAGATGATTAGTAACTGCAGTCTGTTCCTGAGAGAGCTGTTTATCCTACTGGATTGCGCTTGGTTAAGTTTGGGTAACTGACATAACCCTATTGTCTGACATGGGACTTTCTGCTGGGGCTTTTCTGACGCTGTCCTGCCACTCCCCCTCCCCGTGCTGTCACCTCTCCCAGCACACATGGGACCATGCCATGGGCAGTCTTCTCTGTAGGACTGAGACTGCATTCACATCGTACCTGCGAACTTGGTGTGGTGCTCCGTGTCCTGTGCCCAATGGCAAGGTTGGTAGCTTTAGCAGCAGCTTGGGAAGGAAGCCCTTTGCGTTTGATTGGGGGTGCAGGATGTACAGTAGTGTATGTTTTTCAGTCTGTGTTAATGATTTACTTTGTTCCATCAGCAAAAGTTAAACTACAAAAATTGATTGCGTTTCTCTGAAATTCCCTTTGCTGATAAATTATAAGTAAGGCCTAACAGAGGCTTAAGTTCAGTAAAGTATTAACTGTTTTCTCAGAGAACAATTAGGTAACAGCTTTTTAACAAAATCTAGTTGATAAATGTAGTATTACTTAAAATGTTTTTCCTGGCTTTAAATCTCAGCACAACTAAAATCTTGGAAAATTTCTGAGGCCTAGAAAATATTTTTGTTGAAGTATTTAGAACTGGAATAGTTTTACATGGTGCATAGTTTTACAGCATAAATAATTTTTTTATGTGTTATTTTATGCTAGGAGAAGATAAACAAGATCCAAAATATCTGATACAGCAAATAATTGCAATATTCTTTTCTTTTAGCTTTAGAATACACTTAGAGTATTCTAAGAATAGAAAATGCTTTTCTGTTAATGACAAAGTTGGGCAAAGAAATTCCACTGAGAATAATAAATACCAGTTTTTAGAGAAAGATCTTGAAAATATATATATACCAGAAAACTTGGATGTTTATAAAGTCCAATTTTTACTAATAAGAAATTAACCTTTGAAAGGTATTAGCATATCTAGCACATATGTCTGAAAATTCCTTACTTTTCTTTTTTATGAGATATTTTACCCATGTGCAGGAAACATTGAATTGCAAAAGTATAGTTTATAATCACATTGACAAATAAAATCCACTTGTAATATCTTAGAACTATAAAATCCAATATGATAGTTCAATTTGTTTTTATTTTAAATAGCATTTGATACAGTATGATCACTCTGTAGTAACAGACTAAACCACTAGATAAAATGTTTTCAGTTGAGTTTCCTCCCAGTCTGTAAAAAGTGCGTTATTTTCTCTTTATCTTTTGCCGAGAAAGAGCACTTTTGTAGATTCCAGTGTAATAATCGGCATTTTGCTGGTTTGCTACTCCTTTTGGAGGGAAAATTCAAGGAGAGTGGTCTCCTGTGAAAAGACAGATCTCTTGTGTGTTTTAACACAAAGATCTTACAGTCCTTTGACAAACTACCCTGCTTCTCCACTACAGTAGAGGTTCAAGAACCCCGAGAGTCCTGAGACTGACAGAACCCGAGGAAATGGCTTGAAGTTGTGTCAGGAGAGGTTTAGGTTGAATATTAGAAAAATATTCTTCACCCAGAGAGTGGTTGGGCACTGGAACAAACTCCCCAGGGAAGTGGTCACAGCACCAGCCTGACAGAACTCCACAAGCTTTTGGGCAATACTCTCGGGCACGTGGTGTGATTCTTTGGGATGGTGCTGTGCAGGGCCTGGAATTGGACTCAATGATCTTTGTGGGTCCCTTCCAACTCAGCATATTCTTGATACTGTGATCTTATAAGTACCTTCATTTTGAAAGATGGAAGAAGGTTGTTGCTTAGGTACCTTTGTCACACATCTCTGCAGCATGAGTGGCTGCCATTATAGAGTTCAGGACGTCATTCAGAGTTCAGAATTCCTGCAGATGCGAGGTAGTAGTAGAGCTCATTTTTATTCTGGACAGTTCCGGAGACACTGTTCCTGTAACAGTGTTTTCTTCATTGTAAAGAAAGTTTGGGGAGTTCAAAGTGGAGTGTGAGGGAGATGAGAGGGCTGTGCACAGTGGCACCAGCTGTGACTCTGGCCTCAGAGCATCTCTAAAAAATACGATTGTCTTTACATAAAGCTTTCTAACTCTTTTTGGTGTCTGCACTTCCTCCTGGTTTTCCTCATAATGATGCTCTGTATTGGTCTCCCAGAAGAGGCTTCTGCTGTTCCTGAGATCTGCAAGGAGAAGGTACCTTCCCTCTCTGCCATGCAGATCTGCCTTGTCACCCATCCTGCTTCTTCGCTTTCTGCCTTGGCTCAAGCTGCCCTGCTCCAGCTTTGGGTATGAGGCAGGGAATGGAGGGAGACACCCCAGTGAGTTTTATTTCTGCTGGAGCGCCAAGACGAGACTTTCAGAGGAATTGTGCTAATCAGCCCCCTTACCCACTTTTCCTGACAAAACTGTTTTAAAAGCAAGGTCAATGACAAAGAGGAGCAGTGGTTTCACTCTTTCCTGGTGAGCTAATAATTGACACATTTTGTTATTGCACACCAGAATGTGTGACTCAGACCTATGAAAACACATACTTCCAAGGGGGAGACCTCACTACGCTTTTTACACCGACTGCCAATTACTGCCAAGTAGTGTGTACTTATCATCCTACCTGTCTGCTCTTCACCTATTTGCCAGCAACATGGACTAAAGATCCTGCAAAAAGGTAGGCTGTTCATGTATGTGTGTCTTTTGCTGGTCTCCTGTGATAATGTAGAATCCTGATAATATTTTGACAGAACGCAGGCACACAGGGAAAGGTACAAGGTTGCCATGGAAAACAATGTCATGTATCTCTAAAACTGGTGATCTAAGAGTAATTGCTTGAATTCAAAAGGTTAAATTTGACAAGGCCAAATTTTTCACACTCATACACACTAGCCCTTTCAAGGAAAGAGAACTGGCTCTGTACTCCCTCTTCTGTATCACATATTTATTGTTGAGGGACAACGTGAACAATTTCACATTGCCAGTGGTCCCTTCTACTGTTCCCCATTCTCTCTATTTAGCATATTTTTCTCATAATTAAGAACTTCAGTAGCCTCAGAGAATGAGGTTGGCCTTCCTCTCTATGCCCAGTGCATTTCTGTCTTCCAAACACTGAGCACTGCTTCTCACTTTATTGAGACCTCTTGGAGCATCCACAAACACAGAGTATTCTCATCTGCCACCAGTGCCACCAAAGCATATAAGGTTCTACCCTGTTTTAATTCCAATTGCTCTTGGCAAAATTTTCATGTTGAGGGATATTAGACAGTCTGCATTTCTCCTGAGAAACACTTATGAAAGTCTGTCTTGTACTGCAAAAGCCATGAATTGCTGCATTTCAAAAAACAGGTTCTCCTGCTATTTAAAAGACAGCAATACAGAAATGCTGCCGAAAGTGCATATGGAAGGAGCTATCTCTGGACATTCCTTAAAACAGTGTAACATCCAAATTACCGGTAAGATATGCTTGTTGACATGCATGCATTTTATGCTCTGTATTGGGTAGCAGCTGTTAAAATTTAGCATTTTGAAAAGAGGACTAGAATCAGGGAAGCAGCCAAGCTGTGATTTGTATGTTCTTTGCAGGCTGCTTTCAAACACAGGTGACCAAAACTCCACTAGTTTTACCCTTCAGGTCTGACTATCCACCACTCAGGCTCCCCAGATGGGGTAACAGGGAAATCATGCTCCTGCAGTCACTGTTTCATTTGCTGGAGGCAGATGGGAGACCATGCTTTAACTGCCAACTCCATTTCTAAAGATTAATTTACTGCTACAGTTCCACTCCAGCAAGCTGCTTGTATGGCACGTGTGACCCTGCTTTATAACTCTGAGGTGCAGATGCTCATCAAAGCAAAAGTGCATTGTCACAAAGTGATGTTAGTACCTTTGTGATTCTGTGTAATAATTTATTAGCAGCTGCATATTTTAGGGCATGTGTGCTACACATGAAGCCTTAATGTCAGCATGCCATTAAGTTATGGCAACTTGTGAGTTATCAGCAGGCATATTAAAATGTGTTATTTTATTTATGGGATGGGAAAAAGAATAGAAATACATTTTTAGAACTTGGTCTCTTTCTTCACAGCTTGCAGCCCAGATGTCCATGTAGGACTGGATATGGAAGGGAATATTTATGATATTGCTATGGCTGACAGCTATCAAGAGTGTCAAAAAAGATGTACCAATGACAACCGTTGTCATTTTTTTACTTTTGCCTCTGAAACATTTCACAATGCAAGCTTATGGTAAATACAGGTTGGATTCATTTCCCTGGACAGCCCTGTGCTTTAGTAGAGCAGACTAAGGTGCAAGAATTTACTCAAGGATATTCAATTTATTCCTCCTTGAAATGTTGTTCACACAGGTAGAAAAATATCTGTAGTAAATTAGCTTTCATTTGTCCATTGGTGAGAAAGATCAACATGATTATTATCACCTCGAAAAAACCTAAAATTCTCTGAAGATACTGAAATGCAAATAATATTGGTAGGGGTGCAGCATATTTGCTCTGTTCTATCTTGCTCTGCTCTTTGTTCTGAAATTAGTATCATCAGAGCAGTCAGAGAAATTATTTCATTTTTATTAGACCTATTTTTGAGCTCTTAATCTGCTCAATTTTGCAAGTTAAACATTGTTCAGCTAGCTCTGTTCATCATTTGAAGTCTGTTCTGGAGACTTGAGATTGTTCTGGCCCATGGCCAGACCACGCTCCATGGTAGGAATTGTGGGTTCAGGAGGATGATTTAGTCCAAGGAAGAAGCCTGTTTTCTTACCACTTTCTTATTCTTTATCATTCAGTAAAAAATGCTTCTTGAAACATACCAGTGTAGGAACTCCAATCAACATAAAGGTGCTTGATGAGGTTGTGTCTGGATTCTCTTTAAAGCCATGCCAGCTTTCTGAATTAGGTAACTATATAAAATCTCTGCTTCAGTTTAGTTTTAAGGGTTATGGATACTGAAAAGCAATCTAACATTGACATGTATAAATGATTCATTATGTAGAATAATTCTAATATAACCTTATTCTTACAAATATAGTTAGTACACTCAGGCACAAAGGAGGTTTATATCTTTTTAATTTTTTAGTGTTATCATTTGTCTTACAGAAACTGTTCCCTGCTTTAAAGATCTAAAGAATTCTTTCATAAGATTAGCCTGATGAATTGTTATGTTATCTTTGTATAATGGATACAAAAATGAAAGATAAAATCCAATAAAAATCAAAGCTCCGGGGAAATATAAAACATTCTAAATTCTGTTTGTGTACTGTGTATGCACTTGAAAATTTTTTAATGAAGACCTGCAGCTTTCTAATACAGCTGGCTAATAGGAAGGGATATATTATGCATTTTGCGGGTGATTTGTGATGAAAGCAAAACAGTCTGTGCTTGTTCCTTCAATCATTACTCAGACAAAAGTCTCAGGAGTCTAAAATCAGACAGTGTATGTTAAACCTTCTTATTTGCAGTTGAAGCATCTTTCACTTTTTTCTATTTTTTTTAAATTTTAAATCTACCTCCACTTTGTTTTACTGTGGTGAGATGTGGTATCTTAATGGTGATGATGTTATTCTGCTTTCATATACCCTTATTTTACCTCACAGACAATCTAGCTTTCCTGTATAAATCACATTTTGGAGAGACTATATCAATTTTTTTTTTCCTAAAATCAGTATTTTAGCTACTGCTAAGCAGGGCTGGGGCAGCATCAGGACCGTCTCCCCAATATTCCCCTCATCAATAGGTTGGGAGTGGGCAAGACCCTGTGAGGGGACACAACTAAACCAGCTGACCCAAATTACCCAAAGGGATATTTCATATCATGCGATGTTAGCTCAGCTATAAAAGCTAAGGAAAGGTGGAGGAAAGCAGGGAATTTGTTATTTACAATATTTGCCTTCTGGAGCAACCACTGTGTGTGCTGAAGCCCTTTTTCCAGGGAAGTGGCCAGACATTGCTTGCTGATGGGAGTAGGGAATAAAATTATTGGTTTTGTCTTCATTGCTTGTGTGTGCACAAACTTTTGCATTTGCTTTAGTAAATGGCCTTATCTCAACCTATGAGTCATTTTCCATCTCATTTTCCCTCCCCTGTCCAGCTGGGAAGGGGGAATGATAGAGTGAGTTTTGGTGGGCACCTGGCATCCCGCCAAGGTCAACACACTACAGGCCTTTTTGGTGCCCAGTGTGAGCTTTTCCTGTTAAACTGTCTTTATCTCAACCACGAGTTCCCTGGCTTTTACCCGTACGATTCTCTCCCTGATCTTACTGGTGGGGGAGTGAGTGAGTGGCTGTGTGGGGCTTGGTTGCTGGCTGGGGTTAAACCATGACAGCATGTAAAAATCAATCTTGTTCCTGCCTGTCTTTCTTTACTTTCTGTGTCTTGTGACAGAGGCAAGACCAGAGAGAGAGACAGAAGAAACAGCACTAGTGGATCAAGATATCAACTAAGGAAGTCAGCTGTCCTAATCTGAGACAGATCAGCTATACCTGTCCAGACAGAGATTTGTCGAATATAGTCGTTTAAACTCAGTAACATCATCTGCCTTGTTGTTTTGTCAATCTAAAATGGGTTTATTTGAATACTTGTTCGAGGGTTTTTTTCTGACTTTATTTAGTTTCTTTCTTTCTGTGTGGTCTTTTATATTGTGCCTTTGCCTTTCTGACTTTGTCCTTATGCACACATGCTATTACACATCATAGCAATTTGTCTGCTTTTCTGCCCTTTGCAAAGTACCTTCCTTGAGGTCACTGGATACTGAGCAAATGATCACTGAACATGATCCTTGAGACCATGGGTTAGCTTCCCTAAAGTTTCAGATCCACATTTATGCTTTAAATATAATTTTTTTTAAAAAGTATCCATTCTCCTGAACGTCATTTCTCCTCAACATAGGATCCTGCCTACTCATTTTCAAAGTTGACTCTTATTTTCTAGACTTCTGATTATTTTTTTTGCTGTTCTTACTGTATAATTACTGCCAAGTTTTGTTGTCCTTTCTGGCCTATGTTTTTTGAAAACCTCACCAAATTAACAGGAGTCACATTAAGCTCTACCTCTTAGTTTTCCTTATTTTGCCTTTCAGTAGTAAGATGTTTCCAGTATGTTTCTGTAACACACTGGACAGTGTAGACTTGATTGCTGTACTTTCTCAACAATTGAAATTCTCTGCTGCCACTGAGTCCTGTCTTTTGGATCATTTCACTAGTTTTACTATCTCAGCGGCTTGACAGGTTCAAGAAACATCCTCTGTGCCAATGCTTCATTTTTTTCATTTTTTATTCTTGCACTAGGATTCTAACTGGGACTTCCAGTATATCTTTGGAGAAGGCAACTCATCTCTTTTTAAACATGCTAGTAGTTCCTGTAACTTCTCTATCCGTAGTCTGCTTGTGTGAACTATCCCACCAAGCCCCTGTTGTGTTATTTTGGTCATGTTGGAAGGCAGACTGTACAGCACTCCTACTTATTCTGCCTACTTTTCAAATAGTAAAAGAAGTGTTAAGAGGATCATCCCATTATTTTTCTTCTAGTCTTCCCATGAACCTGATAAACCCATTTAAAATTAAAGCTTTCCTTATTAGGTTAGCAAATCTATATTGTAACATGTCATTTTTCTTTTCCTCTAAATGAACCTTATCCCTGTTCAGTGATGCTCTCCATGACTTTACATATTAAAAAATGTTACTGATAAATAGTTTTTGGTTAAAATGTTGTGTTATCTTTCCAGTTTATCAGTCACAGAAGGAAGATGGAAATAAAGATAGAAAGGAATAATCTATAGATCTCAATATTCTGGTGATATATTAAAGTCTTTGGAATTTTGATATTTTGTTCTTGTTTTACACAGATTGTCAAACGGACATTTTTGAAGATCAAGAGTTCTCAGGAATTAATATTACAAGTTTTTTCACTCCTGATATTTCTGTCTGCCAAACTATTTGTACATATTTTCCAAAGTGTTTATACTTTACATTTTTTACCAGGAAATGGCAAATAGAATCTCAAAGGTGAATATGACAATTAAATGTAATTATCTATGCAGATTTTTTTTTTTTTTTTAAAAGCACAGAGTCTTTTTTTTAAACACATTTCTTATACTTGCATAAATTTATGTTGAAGGGCTATTTTCAGTAAAGCACAGCCTTTGTGGTCTTTTAAATTATAAATAAATTTATAATTTCCTGTGGGCATTTCAACCGTTTTCCAATGTGATCAGGGCTTTTGTATTGTGGTTGCGCATCTGGTCTTAATCTGAAAAGAGTTATGCATGACAAAAATACGGTGAACCTCCAGATTGTTTTAAAGACTTAAAGCTGAATTTTATGACATTATCAAAAGAGCCATCTGGTTTCCTGGCAGGGTGAACTTATTTACTTGAAAAGATTTTTCAGTTAAGTTAATGGTTTTTATAATATTTCTATTTGACTTCCTTCTTTCATACTTAGAAATGAGAATAATTAAAAATCCACATTCCACACAAATCAAAACAAAGTTTCAAAGAAATTTCAGGGAGAAGCAAAGCTGAGATGGCATGCATCATCTAAAGTCGCCTCTTCTACATATGCATAAGTATTGTACAACCTTTAGTAGTACAGTTGTATGGCATTTCACAGCACAACAAAAACTGCCTCAATTTAGTGTGAACTAGTGAACTTAGTGAATGCATTTTCATGTGAAATACTTCTACAGATTGAGACTTGGGAGAGAAGAGCATATTTAGAAAAGAGCCTTCTCTTACCGATACAAACAATTATTTTTAGGATGTGAGAATAGATTAAGTTATTGTAAAAATTTTTTCATTTTAGAAATCTTTGTCTTCTGAAGACATCAATAAGTGGAATTCCAGAGGCACTCATATCACAAGAAAATGCTGTATCGGGCTTTGGCCTCTTAAATTGCAGAAGATCTTTTCCTGGTAAACAATAAATTGCAATGAAAACACTAATTTTGAATTAATCTAATTAATAACTTTCTGATGCTTGGAATGCAATCATTCTTACAGCGTGCAATTCTCGCACTTACGTGCATATGGATTTTTTGGGAGATGAACTTAATGTCACTTATACTAAAGGACACAGAGCCTGTCAGCAGGTTTGCACAGACGTGGTCCGCTGCCAATTTTTTGCCTATTATCACCTCCAAAGTTCGTGCAATGAGGAAAGGTGAGATATAGTTTTTTAAATGTTCAAAGGTTGCTGAAATAATCATTTGACGGATGTGGTGAGGTGGTAATGTATGTGTTCTGCAATAAGAAATACAAACTAAATCTTTGCATTAATTCATTGGCAGAAAGTGTGAGTGTCACCTAAGAATGTCCTCAAATGGATCTCCAGTGAAAATAGTACATGGACCAGGAAGTATCTCTGGATACTCACTAAGATTATGTAAAAAAAAAGCCAGTACAGGTAAGTAAAACTTCTTTCATGAAAAAGAGCCAGTACTTCACTGATTTCAGTGTACGAGTCCAAACCATGTTTTTTAAAGTGATTGCACTGAATTGGTTGCATTGTCTCCACTCTTAACTTGTGAAGTTAGAGTGTTCTGGAAAAGTGAAGTCAGCCAGGTGTGCACATTGTAAACACCAGAAATAGCACTGTGAATTTGGTTTTAATAGACTTTATGATCATAAATAATGAAGAATGTATCATGTATCACCTTCTTCGCAATAGGTGGTCCCTATTCAGTGATCAGCAGTAGTCTCATTTTCATTTTTCGTTGGTGAGTGCAAGTTGTCTTTAAGCTCAGTTTGAAATTATTTCTGTAGTGTGTATGCAGCATTCTGCTGGAACAATTAGGATCGTGGGCGGGACAGACTCTTCCCCTGGTGAATGGCCGTGGCAGGTCAGCTTGCACGCGAAGCTGTCTCGCCAGAGACATCTGTGCGGGGGCTCCATCATCAGCAACCGCTGGGTTCTCACAGCTGCTCACTGCGTCACGAGGTGAGGCCTACATGTAAATGTACAAATAAACCCCAAAATTTAATCCACCATGTGAGATAGATTGAGATCTACCTTTTAGGATTATAACAATGAGAACTAGAATTAGATGAACTGCTTTAATGTAACCAAAAGGTGACATTTTCAGGTGGACTATTCATTTTCTTGATGTAGCTGGAACTCCATATTTTGTCCCTTTGTAGCATGGTATTGTATTGCTGATGCTAAATTATTTTAATGAATCTAGAAGATGAAACTCTAAAGCAGAGAACATATACTTACAGAAGCCTAGACATTCTCTGGAGAGACAAGCTTTTCCTTACTGCATTAGGCTGTTTAGTCACAGACTGACTGTTTGTGTTTTTCCCTCAGTCTTGAGAACCCCAACATTTGGCGTGTTTATGCTGGTATTTTAAAACAATCAGAAATAAATGAGGATACACCCTTCTTCAAAGTGGAAGAGATTATTGTTCACTCTCAATATAAATATGCACAGACTGGATATGACATTGCTTTAATGAAACTTGCTAAGCCTATGAATTTTACTGGTATGTAGTGCATTGAAGAGGAATTCTAAGAATGTACCCTATGACAGAGGGCTGGCATTGCTATGGCTCTGCATGACACCTGGGATGGCTGCCTTTGACATGCAGTTACTGGGGTTTGAGGAGAATCCATTCTGTTGGCTTTGAAAAGAGTAGCTTTAATTTATGTGGTGGGAATGATATATAGTCTAAGGGACAAGGCATAACATGGAGGGTGTCATCAGGGGTCATATAGGTGCCCACAAAACCTTAATGTTGCTGTTGTCTCTGCTGGTCAAACTAATTTTTTTAATTGCATTTTAGATCTTCAACTACCTATTTGCCTGCCATCAAGAGAAGACACTAACATATTTTATACTGACTGTTGGGTAATTGGATGGGGTTACAGAAAAGAAAAAGGTACAGACAAATAACTTTGAAACAGTGAGTTCTTGTATTTTTAAAATTAACGCATTTGAAAAAAACCAACTCCCCTTCTTTAAAAAGAGAAAATTCTTCTGTTCTTACCTACTGTTATTCTTTCTAGACAGTACTAAAATTCTTTATTAGAATCTATTTCTATTAAGACATCATAAAACATATATGAAAGATATATGAAATTATCGTTAAAGAGCTCCATCCTTTGACACAATAATTCATTTTATAAATTGTTTCAATAATTTTAAATACATGAGAATTCAACCTTAACTATATCCTGTACAACGCTCAAATACTTTTCCTTAAATTCTACCTTAACCTACTGGCAAACCTCAGTATATTTCTGAGTATTTCACACTCCTTTGTATTTTCCTAGCTGAAAAAAAGGCAATAAACTTACCACTGAACTGTTTCGAATTACAGTCTGCACATAACCCATGATTTTTTTCTAATGTGATTGTATTCATATGACTTTAGAAATGGGAGATTGAAGCATGTTGCTTTTATTATTCTGAAGATTGATTATAAAAAATGCCAATGACTTGTGTTCTGATAGTAGAGGAAAATTGAACTCCTCTGATTTTATATGGAGGTAGGCCAAAAAGTTCTTAATTATGAAAACGTGGTTTTACATCTATTTATTTACTTATATTGTTATGTATAATTTTTATATGTTTATATAGATGTGTACACACCTAACTGAAGAGTATCTTTTCCTTTATACACCTGCCTATCTGAAGGTTATACTTCAGTGTGAAATCTAACTAATTTAAGCAGTATTGTATAGACAAATTTATTCTGTTAATTACTAGAGAAATGGCTGCTCTCAAATATCCTTGTTTAGTCCATGTGCGGATTTCTCCATCCTGAAAACTACTAGGATAGAGAGCAGCACAGATTTGGCAATTGGGAGATTCCAAACTTATTGCAACACTTTACTAGGAAATAATAGCTACCAACACAAAGCAGTGCTAACAGCAAGCTCCAAGGACCAATGTCCTGAGAGTCATTCACATGTGAGGATTCATTGCAAATCACAAGGGAGTTTTGAAGCTTTTCCAGTCATGAGAGAGAAAATGGCATTATGAAAACATTCAAATTAGAAGACAATTCACATTGTTTACTAAAACAAAGAAAGGAAAATTGGTGTCATGAACGTCTATTAATACTCTAGATGCAGTGGCTCCCATTTTGTAACATCAGTGTATGGAGATTTCTAGAGCTGAATTTTAAATACTATTTTGCTAGAATCAAGCATTTCTCTGCTCGTACCGCCTCTTATATAGGTCGGGTACAAGATATTCTTCAGAAGGCTCCCGTTCCCCTCATGTCAAAAGAGGAATGCCAGGCAAGGTACCGGAAGCGCAGAATAGGTGACAAAGTGATCTGTGCTGGCTATGACGAAGGTGGAAGGGATGCCTGTAAGGTAATGACAAACAGTAGTATATCGTTATATACTCCAACCATGTGTTCAAATAAATCATTGAATACTATAATTATTTTAATTGTTATTAGAAACGTTATCAATAGAGCTCTTGATTAACTTGTCAGTTTTGGTTGTCAAAAACATTGGAAAAAAGGCACATAGAAAATATTTCTTGTGTGACATTGAAATTTTTAAGGATAGATTCCATGAATAGGAAACTCTGAGTGTGGATATACAGATATCTCATCCATTTAGAGAATAAAACAGTATTCCTTCAGATTATCAGAAATCCAAAGAGAGCAAGTATAGTATCTTGAAGCATTTCTTCAATAAAAGCAGATTTCCTATGTAGTTTTTCTTTTATTTTAAATTTCTTGGCATGAACTACAGTACATAAAAGCTTATTTTAAAGCATCCACTGTGTACAAACCAGAGGGAGGGTGCTAGCAATGCTGTTTAAATGTATGGGGAATAGAAGGCTAAAAACATACTGTGCAAACTGCTCTGTTCATAATTAGAATTGAAAATGTCACAACAGCTTGAGTTCAGTGAGCCAAATTCTCTGCTCAACTGTAAACTCATGCACTTCCATCAGTTTAAATATTCTGAGTTAATTTCTGCAAGAAGAAAATAGTCTGATTATTAATATTAAACTATCAAATACAGTTTTCACTGCAAACATTTAACAGTTAATATACTTATGTTGAAATGTTACTGTCGCTATGATTGGTTAGGAATAAAAATATATGGAGTTGGGAAGTAATTTTTCCTCTCTGCCAATTAAGCTTTCTTTATCTGATGCAGTGTACCAGAACATGGAAATGCTCCTTTAAAAATTAACACACTTACTATTGTCTTAAAAGCTCATAACAGCTACTCTAAAAAACTTTTTTTTTTTAAAGATTGGTTAGGAATAGGAAAAGAAAACAGAAAGATGTTTTATCCTGAGGGGAACAGAGTCACTCAAACAAGATAAGCCATGTAGAGAACTGAGATACTGAAAACAAGGTCATGAGACAAAACATTGCCAAATTTACTGTTTTTCTTACTTGTGCACATAGTTTTCATTGGGTTTTAAATCACTATATGTAGATAAGTTAATGAAAAAAAAAGGAAATATAAGAAGCCAGTAGTTTTGAACCTTCATGGAAAGTGGAAATTATTTGCAATTACTATTTAGAAACAATTTATTAAAAAATCAGAAAATCTGCTTCAGTCCTCTCTTAATTAGCCTTAAGTGAAAGTGATTGAAGTCTAGGCCGTTATGGTGGTAGTAACATTGAATGACGCTGATTTTATTCAAAGCTTTCTTTGCAACAGAAATACTGATGGATTCTCTTCATTGCGTGCTCTCTGTTTTTCTCCTGTGACACAGGGAGATTCAGGAGGGCCGCTGGCATGCAGGCATGAGGAGGTGTGGTATCTAGTGGGCATCACCAGCTGGGGCGAAGGGTGCGCTCGGCCCAGGCAGCCAGGGGTCTACACCAAAGTTGCTGAGTATTCAGACTGGATTCTAGAAAAAACTACACAGCATTAGCATTACTGACTCGCTCAATGTGATATTGTGCAATAACAACCCTAAGAGCAATGTGATAAAGCATATTTAGTGTTTTTTAAATAGTGGTTTTTATTGGCCTGGAGTGTAAAAGACTTGTTCTAAAATGCAGAAAAGCAGGAATGAATGAATTTTCCTATTACTAAATAAAAAACAGTAATAAAAATAAACTCTGATCACTGATTTGGCTGAAAAAAATATGGCTGAGCCATGGATTTCTTCTGTCTTTGCTAGCATAAAACAGGAGTGGATGAGGTTGCAGGACCTGGGACCTGGGAACGGCTTCTGACTTGGGAGGTTGCAACACAGCAATAGAAATTTCTCTCCCTTGTCTGAATGTGGTTAAAATGGGCGAACCACTTGCAAGCTTACTAAGCGGCTGGGGGAAGGGAAGCTGAGGCAGGGAGATGCCTATACAGTTGAATAAACCTAGTTTCCTTAGGAAATTAGCCAAAAAAGTGCCAGTAATAACCAAGAAAACAAACCCAGAGGTCTTGGCAAGCTCTTCGGCAACAGTTTTGCAACTGTGGGAAGGGTGCTGTGTGTGAGTTGGCACAGGCCAGCAGAGGGAACAGCCACAGCCCTAAGGCTGAAATGCAAAGAGCAAATTTCCTTCCGTTACCTCGGTGGCTGGAGGGTCCCTGGAGCAGTCCCTGAGCAGAGGGACGACACACGTGGACTCAGGCACCCCCAAGCTCAGTTCATGCTGGAAGACCCGGTCCTGCTGTTCCCAGCAGTCTGCCAAGGGTTTGTGCATGCGTGCTCTACCGTCCTGCTGTGATCTTCACTGGCCTTTGATCTTCTCTGGGCCATGGCGGGGAGCTCAAGCGTGTCCCTTGGGGTGCCTCCAAGTCTACTAAACACCTTTGCTATCCACACACAGATGTACTCAAGGCACACAGAAGGTAAACAGCAGGAGGCATAATACACGTTTTGCTACATTGCTACTCTGCAGGCTTTTTTCATTCCCAGCTGTAAGGTCAGTTGGATGTGTTTATAATCCCCACGAGCCTTCCACTTTCAACCCATTGCTCCCAATGCACTGTCTTTCACTTACATTATTCTAATTTCTGTGGAAAGTTTAGTCATAAGAATGATAATGAGGGGCAACTTCTCTTGAGGCAAAATATCCAGAAAACCAATAAAAGAATCCCCCCTTTAGAGACATCATGCCATTGGTCTTTAGCACAACATATTTTTATTTACCAAATACCTAATTCTCCTTGATTCAGGAAACAGCTTTATCCTTTTCTACTTCTCCTTAATTCCTTATATCATTTCTTGTTACTTTGTGTCAGGTAGCAAGTACGTTTCATGGTTAAAATTAACACTAGTGTGACAAACAGCAGTCAAAAATTAACTGCTTTCCCATAGTAAGAAGCAGCATTTCACACTGCATCAGAAAGGAGAGCAGAGAACATAGCATTGCCTTTGCCAAACTTCATGAGGTTGTTTCCTAATCATCTACATTACCATATTTGCTGGAAATGTGTTCTAGAACACTACTTGTAATTGCCATACAGCACACTGGGAAGTAAACAGCAGGAGTGGCTTTGCAAGTAAATGAAGTCATGAAAATTAGAAATTAAACATCAATTTTATGGGAGATAATAATCAAGCTGCTGAAAATTACTTTTGTATTTAATTTTTTTATGCTTTATTTGTAAATAATACAGAGGGGAAAAAAAGTAATTTCTCACTATAAGCTTGTGTTCTTATCTGTGCCTGTGTCCAAAGAGGCCCTGGAGTCAGAGTGCCTCTCAGGGTGTGCAGTGCTAAGCTGACTGCAGTCAACAAACCTGAAATCCCAAAGCTGTATTCAAAGACTGGGGAGTTGATTTAGTTTTTCTGTTTATTTTTAAAGAATCAGAATTCAAAGAAGCGGTGAACACAATCCAAACATAACAGGAGGGGAGAGGGAATGGTGCTGCTGCAGACATATCTGGGGAAAGAGAGGTGCTGCCTTCCTTCTGCCCCGTGGTGGACTGCTGGTGACAGGGGCTTGAGTCACTGGGGGTGCACAGTGCCAGCAGGCAAAGTCTGGTGTGCGTTGGGGGAATTGGATCAAGGGTGAGAGGGAAGGCATATCAATGTGCTGGGATTTTTGCCAACACTGCAGAAGCAGAATAGGAGATAAAGGTGGGGACTTATGTCCTTTTCATGCTCTGTTTGATCTGCAGCTGGTTTAAAATAACAGCAGACCTCAGACAGGCTGTCAAAAACCTAGAGACTTAAATAAGGGACTGTGAAAAAAAAAAAAGGGGGGAAAAAAAGAAAGATTCTTGGCATTCAAGTGTGGTTCTGTTCTCATGGGGAAGGAATCAAGACAGCTGGAAAAGAGTTGCTGAAGGAAAAAAGGAATTGCTTCAATATGAAGAGGCTGAAATTCTTTAAATAAGAATCATCAGGAGACTATCCAAAATACTTGTCTGCCAAGACTAAAACTGTGTATTTGCTAAAGAGTGTATGCAATGTCACTCTGATAACCTTTAATACTTTCTCATAATAATGCTTCCATCAGCTTCTTTTTCAAATGCACAATAAATAGATATGCTTTTCTTTTTTCTTTTTTCCTTTTCTTTTTTTCCTTCCGCCCCCCCCCCCCCCCCTTTTTTTTTTTTGTTGGCGTGTTTGTTTGTTTGTTTGTTTGTTTTCTGCTACAGCTTTCCAGGTCATAACTATTGGACTAACATAGAGGAATGACAGCTCAGCAGTGCTCGGTCTTCCTCTGGAGCTCCATGTTTTGTTTCTCAGAGGTATACCAGGTGATAGCAATATGCCAAAGGAAATTCAGCTGTTCCTGTGGAAAGGATAAGGGATCTCAATGACTGCACTTTGTGAGCATGAGCAGCCGTTGACCAGATAAAATCTCTTATTCCAGTATATTCACACCTAGAGCGGATATTCTTCAATGACATTTTGCATTAGTTTTCAGTCCATCTGTAACAGATTCCTGATAGCTAAAAGTCAGTACCAGGAATAGGTACATGGAGAATGCAGAAGTTCTTGGTGGCTATATGAAGTCCTTCTGACTTTGTTTAAGGTGAACTACATGAGGGAATGTCTGACCTTTTTGTGGGTTATACACCAGCATAATATGTAATTCATTGAGACCTTTAGACTCATAGATAGAAATGTATTGGTATTATTAAGTGTTATGTTGCTTGGGCTTTCTGGTATCACATAGGTAACTTGCACTAAATGAGAGGCAGTTTATGACCTCTATTTATTCTCCCTTCTCTGCCTCCCTGGGGAAAAATAATTTTTAGAAAGCCAACAACCAAAAAACCTATCTCAATCTCATTAAAGAAAAGCCTGGCCTTATACTTTAAATCTGCCTCTGTTTATGTTGGGACAGAACATAAACATCTGTGCTTTAGTTGTTATTTTGATTAATGGCAATGTCTCTGGTGGTTCTGAAAGTCAATAAATCTCATAATCTTACACTAGATAGGCAGAAATCTTGAAAGGGGCAAGTGTCACTATTGATGTATTGAATGGCAATATTAGTCTGGCCTGATTTTTTGTACAAATAGGATCCTTGATCCCAGAAATTTACAGGCTTGTTCAGGCACAGGCAAAACACTATATGTGCTGAGAGAGTCTGGAGAAAAACAATTAGTTCTTCATAAAGTAAGGCACACTCTGTTGCTGCTCAAATGGACTTTTTAAGTTGTAATAGCCTTCTCTGTAGTCATTTTAACAGAATTGTAAAACAGACAAACCCAGTTTCCCATTAAACTGGCAATGCAGTGTTTCCTACCACTGCTGGTGCTTTGCCTGATGTCTGAGGCTGAAATATGTCTTCTTGCAAGTGACCTGAGCTGTGAACAAGAAGACCTAAAGCCTCTAATTTCTTTCTTCTAGGACAATTAAAAATCCTTGCAGCGAAGATCTACAGAGATCACCAAGTAAGTCCATTTCCTCTGCTTCCCAGCAGAGGGGAGTGAAACAATTTGGTATAAGCTTTTAGTGTAAGTTTTATTTGTTCTGTGAAAAATTATTATTCTGCTGTAATGAAAAATGCATGTTAGGTGCTGAAAAATAACAAACTGGATGGAATTAAAATAATTCACAATGGCAGTCCTCACAGTAGGAAAACTGCGAATTCTTATTCTCTGCCTAATTTCCAGTATGTGTGGAGGATTCTTTGGAAAATTATTGTTAGGTCATTTTTTTTAGTGAAATATCCACACTGTAATGCATTCAAGTTATATGCCCACTTCAAATAGGAGGCAATATTATTTTGCCTCTGAACAATAATAGTAGATATGCAATAGCATATATTCATAGTGAAACATTTCCTGGAGTAGTAATTTGATTGTTTTTCTATGGTCTTTTTGTTGTAAATCACATTATAGATATGTACAGATGTGTTAGAATTACTGTGGAGTGTTGCATGTTACAAGAAATTTTTCATGAGCTATGCAGTGGAGATGTTGTGCTGGTTTGAGACAAATTCAGGAGGAATAGCCTTCCCCCACCAGGTTTGGAGAGCAATCTCTTGGAGGAAAGTGAAAAAACCCCGAAATTGTTATTACAAACACACACCCCCCCCCAAGTGCTTGCAGGCACAGGCAGATTAATAATGTATGATTATAAACCTCTCGCGACAGAAAGCAAAACCTGTGTAAGCTCAGTAGTCCTTGCCGTGCCCCCTTCTGCTGGCCCGCGCCGCGGGGCACCCCCGGGGTCTGAGGATGTGATCAGGTGTCGTGAATCGGAGCTCAGTTGAAAACAGTTCCAGGAAAAGGAAAAAAAAACCAAGGAAAACTTCCTTGTCTCAGCTAGTTATAAAAATAGAACAAAAAGAAGCAAACAAAAAAAATTCGCTCTCCATCTCTCTCCCTTGACAAACAGCCGAAAAACTGGCCAAAAATCAAAAAAAGGAAGGAAAAAAGCCCCCCACATCTTCTCTGCCCTTTTCAAAGCTGAGAGAGCAAGAGAGAGAGAGAAAAAAACCCTGTCCAAATCCCTGGAGAGTGTGTGTCATTGTTTATATTCTTTAGCCTGAAACACTCTGGGATCTTAAAGGTACAAGATTCCAGTGTGACAATAAGCAGACGACAGGGATACCTGGTGTTATTACAGTCAAGCCCCGAACAGATGTAAAACAGCTGTTTTGCATGTTTTGCTGTTCCTTAATTTTCATAGGATCATAGAAAAGAGATCTTGAGAAGGTGCTTAAAGATTATCTAGTGCACCATCCTGCCCTCATGGACAGTCAGGAATGCCTATGTAATTCATGACAAGACTTTCTCTAGACTCTAGGAACAGAGGTTCTACAGTTACCATATACAAGCAATTCCAGTGCTTGAAGATCTTTATCACTACAAAGTTTTTCCTTGTCACTGACTTATATAATCTTTCCTGCAGTACAATTTTAGTATTTCTTGTGCTACTTGCCATGGTAACGGGAAACAGGGAGGGGGGAGGTTGGGATTTCCTTGTTATTGTTTTTTGTTGTGCCTTTTTTTTTTTGTTAGTTTTCTGCAGTTACGCTTTATGTTTTTGATACTCTTTTCCCATCACAATATGATGTTACCCAGTGTTGAGTAGTTCCCATATTTTTGTTAACTGGTTGATTTACAGAGGTTAGAGAAGTGTGTGGGGTGGAAAAATGATACCGGAGGAAGAGGAATGCATGCACAGGGCATGCAAGAGATTAAGGGGAGCTGATAGGAACTAAAGTGAAGTTAAAGTGAGTTGGAACAAACAAAACCAGAATCAGTGCAACTTGAAGAAAGACCAGTCTAAACAGTAGATACTCATCTGGGCACCTGGAACCGAAAACCTGATGGAGCACCTAGATATCCTTTCCAGATCCACAAAAGTGTACCCCAGGACCTGAAAATTAATGAGGTATGGTACAGGAAGTCTTTCTGTGCTAGGAAGTTGGAGAATCATCTGAAGTGCAGCTCTACCCTAACATGACTGTGCTGTGCTCAAACCTGAGCTTTTCATCACACAACTGCTATGATTTTCTGCTCTACATTGATGTAGCAGATGCAATTGTCAGCCTCATATCTGTACTTCCACTCCATTTCCACTGACTGTACCATCTGGTAGATTTTGTCTCCCAATAACCTCTTTGCTTATTTTTGTCTGCCAAAGCCATGTACAGTGATTTGGAGAATGGTATGGTTTTAATTATCATAGGAGATCTGAACAAGTCTCTGTTCTGGGGTGTTAATTGGTGATATAGCCTCCCTGAAGTTTACTGCGTTGCATGTCCCTAGTGCAGCATCATTTTTTGAATGATTCTTGTTGGTTGAGTGCTGCTTATGGAAAGGTGCTTCTTAAGGAAACACCATCCTCAAGCTGTCTGAAACTTCTACATTTCTGTGCTATGATTCCCTTTTCCTGTGTTTGGTCTACTATATAAGAACTTTAGGCATGAGTATTTTGATTTTGAACTTGTGCCCAACACTTTGAGTAGGGAACATACTCAACATGTGACTGGGAAAGGAGGGAGGAGCAGTGTCATCTCATGGGGGATGGGGTGAAAGTGTAGAAGGGGAATGAGAAAGGAACGACAGAGCAGCTTCTCTCTTCTGGGCTTCCTGGGATTTGGCTGTTTTGAGAGCAGAGTTGATGCCATAATGTTCACTGAATGCAACTAATTTTCTGAACTCTATTGTTGGAGGAACTGGGGTGAACATTTATGTGATTAATACTGAATAAACCCACATAATCCAAGACTTCGGACTTCAAAGTGTCTAAAACTTTAAGATGGGCAAAATGGACTGGTGGGAACACTAGAATGACTATAAACGTGAAAAAGAAATGGAATAAAGAGGGTGAATATTTATTTCCAGTAAATTTATTGTGCTGATTAACAGAATGGTTTGCATGGCTCTCTGATTTCTTTAACATTCACTAAGTTTTCAGGGAAAAAGCAGCTTTTTCATGTATTCTAAAATAACTTTCAATAGCTTGTCACTAGGTGGCGCTTTAGCTTCAATTTGGCTTGTGTTTAATGGCTAGGGCGAGAAAATGAATATCTAAAAGGATATTCTCATTCTTATGGCTGACAAGTAATAGTAAGTAATTAAATTACCATCTTCATTTGCAGAACTTGGAGAATTGAAAGACAGCAGATATGTTTAGCTCCACATTTCTTCATGGCACAGGGACATTAAAATATGTAGGACATGAAGGATGACAAAATCAAGCTTGACAAAAGCTGTTTGCCCACAGCTCCCTGCCAATGGAACCCCACAGTATTTAATACGTTAATAAATAGACATAAAACCACTGAAAGACACAGTCAGTGCCCTGAACACATCTGCTCTCTCTGTGGGGCTTGTCTTGAAGCCGGTTTGGGCACAGTGCAGTTGTCTGTCCCTGAATCCGGGAGCTTGGGAGAAGGAGCTGGGGGAAACCTCAGCTTGGGGAGTTCAGTCATACCTCATCCGGTGTGTGAGCCTGGCCCTCACACAGTACTGTGCCTTATAAGCTTAAAATAAATTTAGGCTGTACTTTACTAATACATAACCGGGTCTTACCACCAACCGGGTCTTACCACCAAAACCATATGCATCTGTTAAAAATTCTTTTGTCAGATTTTCATATCTGGAAAAACCTGAAGTGAGATTGTCTGAAACGGATAAATTGCTCAGGATTAGGAAGAGATGATAATCTGAATTGTTAGTCTCCAGCATTAGCTCTGAACACAACCAAAGGGAGCCATGCAGAACAATATCCCATGTACTGCAGGTCCTTGAGAAGCAAAAGAATAAATAATATCTTGCTGCCCTTGTGCAGCTCTATTGTTACAAAGTGGCTGTTGACCTCAGTAAAACTTGGACCACTCAGGCAGGAGGAAAGAGATGTTCTTTCTGTGCATCAGTGAATACACTAAAGATTTAGAGTTATTTGTGGATTAAAGAACAAATGACTACAAGTTGTATCAAGAATGAAGCTGAGAAAAACTCTCTGGGGTAAAGAGAGTGAAGCAGTGGGTAGTATGCCAGTTGAGGATATTGTGGAACTTCCATCACTGGAAGTATTTAGGGCTAAGTTACACTGTGGTGTAACTGGCCCTGCCTTGCACTGGTGGTGAAATGGACCTTCCAGATGCTGCCTATGATCACCACCAACAATACAAAATCATGGGTTTAGTGTTTTTTCTATAATACCTATTTTCTTTTGAATATTTGTTTATTTGTTTTGCTTGCCCATTCGTTAGCTCGTTCAGTCCTTTCATTTTCCTGCAAACAGAATTTTTTATTACGGACTTAGTTTTCTTCTCTGCTTCAAGAGAAGTTCTTTTTTTTAGAAAGCTTGAGTCCATTTAAGATCATAATAAATTGAAAAGAATAAAGACAAATGAGAAGATAAAATAGACCTAAACATGACTAATATGAAGACATGAGTTAATTGTGCTGTCCTGTTCAGTGTGATTTTTGCCATTAGCATGAGAAAAGAGCAGGTTTTGCACTGACCAGGTTGTACAGGGACCCAGCACTTGTCTGTGCCTCAGCCTGAGCTGGGTGGCGCTTGGTTTAACAGCAGCACAGTGGTCAGTGGCTGCTGCCTGACCTGTTTTTAGCTTGAGTGGTGGGAAAGTGTGGGGGTAAAGGCCAAAGAGAACCACTGTGCAGAGAACTACAGCCTGCTGGGGTATCAGGGCTGCGGGGGCATTGTTCAGACTTGGCTGGGAAGCAGTGATAAACACAGCATGACAAAATGCATAAAAAGATAATTTCAAGTGGATCTTTGGCATATCCAGAATCAACATCATACTCTTCTCAGTGAAGGACTGAGGATGTGATAGTTGCTATACGTACAACATCTCTCCATCCAACAAAAACCTCACAAGGAAGCCTGAAACCATCGACTTTTGGGTGCAAGGGAACATAGTAAGGGCAAGCACACACCAGAGAAAAGGGGTATGTAGTCAGGAAGTCTATTTTCTTTCTAAAACAATTTTTCCTATATTATTTATGAAGCTTTTCTGTGTTAATTGGACAATATGGATTATTAAGATGTTAAAACTTTAGCTGAACTGGCAACACATTTTGAATGTGCATGTGTGGTGCATTCCCTTTTGCCCACAAAATTTTTTCAGTGGAACGTAAAGTAAATGGAGATTTATTTTGGGTTATGGAGGCATTCAAAGGAAAAGTAGAAAACCTTCTCAAGGTAGTAGCAGAACTTCAGTTTGAAGTATTGTCATCCTTTGATTGGAAAACAGGAAAACCACTTCTTTTGTAACTCCTTATGTTGCTTCTGAACTCTTATATTACACTGCGTAATACAATGGAAGCTCATCTTGGTTAGCCTCCAGGCACTACCTAAGGAAAAACCATTGGTAAAATACATAATTTAGTATCCTCATAAATACAGTTGATAACGACATGTAAAGATTTTGTACTTAGTTGGTATTGATTAATTTTTAATTTCTACAGAATGTTCTGTGTTTGATATTCCTTTTGAAGCTGCAGCAGTAAGGTTCATAGCATTGTGTAGGAAGGTCACATTAAAACATAGAAAGTACATTTCTGTATCTTGTGGCAACAGGGAAAAAAAGCTGAAAAACATAACCTATGGTCATTCTAGAGGCTTACAAGCTCCCATTTTTGTAAGTATTTTTAAGCAGTTTTTCTGAACAAAAACCCTCCTGGTATTAAAGTTTTTTTCATTATTTTCAAAAATCTGACTCATAGCTGTCATATCTGCGGCTCTTGCAGTACTATATAAACCTCCAGAGGAGAAGAAGGGTAAATCTCAATGAAAAATGTAGGCTAAATATTCCACTAGAACTTAAATTCAGCAAATTTGACCTGAACTTCTTGCATTCACTTTTGTCTATAGCACAGACTTTTAAAAATTATTTAGGTCACTGTCATTGGTTCCTCAAAGGTCAATGCACACTGCTGAAGCACTCCAAACCTGAGAGCAGCCTTGGTAGATGGGATATGCCAAGACTTGGTGCTCTTTATCCATTCCAAAAGCATACTCTGTATCGAGAGTTGGTTAGCTCTGTATCCATTGGAGTTGGTGAGCATTTTTTGCATATAAATCACCCTCATTTTGGTATACTTTTGTTATTAATATTGTTGCTGTTACTGTTCATTTTCTTATCTCATTGCTGCTTCCAGTAAATTGTTATCTCAACCCATAATCTCTGTCTTTTGTCTTTCTCTCTTAGTGGAGGGGGCTGGGAGGAGGGTAGTGGCTGCGTGGGGCTTAATTTCCAGCCGGGTTTAAACCAAAACAAAAGGTATGGCAATATTTTCAGCTGCTGTTTCTGTGCTTTGATGGAGAGACTCCCAGCTGCAGTGCTTGATGAGTGCACTTGCAATGCTTTGATGATCATCTACAATGCTTTAGGGCAGGCAAGGTTATAGAGAGATAACTCATGTTTCCTAATGCATTGTTTGAACACAAGGAATACCCAGGGCAAAATGATTCATGTCTGCCTGATAGTGAGATACTTCCTTTTCAATGAATTGCTTTCAGTACCTTATTACTCACAGTTGTATGTGGCATCAAAGCAGCCTATTTTTGGGTCTCTGTTTTGATGCAGTGCTAAAGGTTAATTTATAAAACATCTAACACATGATGTTTCATTTATTCAAGCAAAAATCTAGATTATCTCCTATGAATTTGATGGAAAGGATTTGTTAAGAACAAAAATTCTCTAGTAGTATTGTTACAGGATAACCTCAACTTATAAATGGACTCATCTTATCTGTTGGACTTGACCCCATATTAGGTACATTCCCCCGTATCTAAAGTAATCCATGCCATGAGTTGAATTCACTACACTAACTCTCTTCACTTTGATTCTTGTTTTATTCACCTCTAGTTACAGCATAGCAAAATGTTTTAAATCCAGCTGGATGGGGAGAAAGGTTTTTGATGAGGTAAAAATTATGTTTCGGATAGTGGTGCAATTATATTTCCTTAAGGAAGATTACAGGAACAAACAAAGCAAGTAAGTTTTCTAGACCATGGTACATGGGCGATTCTATAGTAAAATGAATTATTGCTATGTAGATGAGATGAAAGTGACAGATGAATATAGAGGATAAATTAACAAGTTTTTCATGTGCACACACAGATTTGTTTCTTTTTCAGAAAATGAAAGAACTAGTCGTTTTAAAATTTTTTTTAGGAAACAGAATAAACGTGTACAATAAACATGTGCAATGAACTATCAATACTAAAATCAGTTGCTGGCACTTTACTGAAATATATGTTTCAGATGCTATGATCAGTTCTGTAAATAATAGACCTGCTGTTTTGTTTGGTGTTGCTTATGCATCTTCTTTGTAAGGTACTGTCAACAGACATTTTTGATTGGTTTGGATAATTCCATTTTCTATTTCATTAATGTTCAGTGCCTGAAATGTTCCCCATGAAGGCTTTTCTAAGTGTGGTAGAGACAGCAAAAGGGGTTCTGGCAATCTGTAGAATGGACTCATAGCTCAGACACTTTAAAAGCCACCGATCAATTTCTCCTTGTGATGCTACCTATTAAATTTATAAGCACATGAAGGGTTCAAAGAAATAAATCACTAGGACTAGGTACCCAGAGAGATTTTAGTCAAATTAGTGTATCTGGTATCTCTTCCAGACATGGCATTGGAGGGATTTTGCTTCTGTGTTCTGTAATTAGGCTAGTAAGGCAGAAAGTAAACAAGCATAGCACAAAGTGAATTTTCAGGTGTTCTTTATTTTTAGATTGAAAACATTTCTCATGATGTTTTTGTTAGTGTATCATGAAGTTGTTTTTCTTAACATTTGAGCTCAGGTTTGGTTTTTTTCAGGCCACTCGGTAAATCAAACCACTGAAAAAGCATTGACTTATTTTTTGACCAAATTAAATATTTTTGAAAATTTTGATGGAATGTATTCATTTATCATTATTAAATGCAATTGTACTTGTACAAAGACTCTTAAGTAAAAAGAAAGGAACACCTGACTGTATTTTTTCTAGTGCACCTGTTTGTGTACTTTCTAGTGTAGGAAATACTTGACATTTTGAAAATGCCATCCAAATCTTGCTTCAAATCCACACTGGCAAATTTCCACAATCACTTGAATGTTTATTTTTGTGGTTGCATCTGTAATCATGAAATCATAGAGTGATTTGGATTGGAAGGGACCTTAAAGATCACCTAGTTCAATCAATCCTCCTGCCATGGGCAGGGGCACCTTCCACTAGATCACGTTGCTCAAAACCCCGTCCAACCTGGCCTTGAACACTTCCAGGGATGGGGCATCCACAGCTTCTCTGGGCAACCTGTGCCAGTCCTTCACTATCCTCTGAGTAAAGAATTTCTTCCTAATATCTAGTATACATCTCTTCTCTATAAGTTTAAAACTGTTACTCCTGGTACTATCACTATCTGCCCATGATAAGCCACTCCCCCAGCAAGCTCAGGTGAGCACATCTGTCACACATGAGGCTTCTAAGGACAAGTGACAAGAAATCCTGATTTTTCAATCACAACATGTCTGGTATAAATGCTAAAAAATTCTGAAAGCCATGCCATGGAGCAGCTACCCATTCATTGAGTTAGGCTTTTTGCCTGCATGTTGTCTCACAGCCTGCTTGAGAACAGCTCCCACCCAAGGCACAGGAGGTGCAGATGGTGATGCTATTGTCAGCTGACTTGTACGGAAAGGAAAAACCTTCAGACCACACCTGGTTGATATATATGCAAAGCCACGTTGTCAGTGTGTCTATCAGGTCTCAACTTTTTATTTGGTAAATAGGATTCTTAAGCCATTGTGGTCTCTAATGAATTCCCTTCACTATATATTGCATGCAGTTGTAAGAATATAAGCATAAATAACCACATTAAATAACCCTTCAATTTTATATGCTTTTATTTACCATTACTTCACCTCCTGTCTACAGCACCCTCACCTCAAAGACCATTTTTTGTGATTTCAGAAATGTTCTTCATACCAGAAGGGCTAAGTTGCTTTCCCCCTACTGTGTAAGTTTACAACTAAAGCAAACATCATAGCAAAAATCTTTGCATGAGAAGATAAATGAAGTATCTGCTGGAATAATTGTTTGTTAAAGGTAAAATAGGAAGTTGGCAGACCTCTGACATCAGAGAAGGAGTTAGAAGAAACAAGAGGATGTGCTGGTGCGAAGAAGTACATGTACAAGGACTGGCCCTTCCACGGCAATTTCAAACCATAGAAAAAGACTACAATTTATGACTCGGGGGAAAGATTGATGAAAGGGCTTATGCAAAAAAATTATTGATGAGAAACAAGAATGGGGATGCACTGGGAGAGCTAAATATACTGTGTCAGTTGAAGCATGCAAATATATAATAAAGCAAGCAAGGGGAGAATATGAAGTATTCTTAGCTTTTGGACTTTATTCCATAAACACAAAACCCCAATACTTTAAAAAGAAAGGAAAGACAAAGGGCTATTCTGTCCATCAGCACTGTAAGGTAACATATATAAATATATAATACAGAAAGAAAATGAAAGAGTAGCAGTACAAATTATACTTTGCTGATGGATGTTCAAAGTCCAAGGAAGCACAGTAAGGATCACCACACTTTGCAGTTATTCTGACACTGTTTTGAAAACTACAGTTGCCAGCCTGAACCGTCCCAGCTATATTTCAGCCAGGGCAATATTTACATTCTCCTCATCTACCTTTTACTTGCAGTTTCTATTGAAGAATTATCCTTTCTTTCCTGTCTGAAAACCAGCCTTGCTGTGCTGCAAAAATGAAATGAATGTCATGGACTCTTGACCCCAAGGGTCAGAGCACTTCAGACGTGGCTGAGATTATCTACATACATTAAGCAAAAAACTCCAGCTAGAGTGAACTCAGAGGTAAAGAGGTAAAGATTAGAAAAGTAGCTCATGCTTAGTTGAACAGCTTGGGACTCCAAGGAAAGAGAAATGCTGTCCCTCTTCAAGCTGGAGTGTAGTTCACCTCTCCCTTTCATGAGACCAGAGCTTCTCTCTGCAGGATATCACCCTATACCTTCTCTATTCTACCTCCAGGGCCGTAAAGTGGTGTTAACAGAATGACTTATAAAAGCTCTGCTGTATCACAGGAGAGGGCTGAGAGTTGTGTTCCTGTAAGTGATCCCTGAGCAGGGTCTGTATGAGCCAGGATGTCCAGGTGGTGCCATGGGCTGCCAAGTGTGCTGCAAAAGCCCTAGAGGGGTCCAGAAGCAATTTAGTGTTCTTCCAGAGTAAATTAGCTCTGCTTACAGCAACGCTAATTAGCCCAGATTCAGCATGGTCCTGATGCAAGAGAGTTCTTGCCCTTTTTTTTTGTTTTTCTGATTATTTGGCACTGGATTGCATATTCATGGTGCTAAATGGCCCTGTACGGGTGCCTACAAAGCAGAATGTTCCCCACTACCTGCACAAGTAATCAGGAGCTGCACTGGGTAAGTGTCTCTCTTCATTCCTCAGTGGTATTATGAATTGTTTTTCTTAGCACGAGAGCTTTCATCATTAGTGGTGACTATCATCTGAAGATTGTTCTGGTAACTGACTGTTACTTTGGTTGCTTCACTGGGCTGAAACTCTGTTATTTATAGGGCTTAGTCACTGTGTAAAACAGATGTAACTTATTATCCTGGGAACCATTCAGAATTCAAAGACATGCATGTTTCTCATGAAATGTGGAGGTTATGTCAGGTCTTTAGAACCGAGGGAAAAAAATACTTGTTTTTTATTTTTGGAAAGTTAATCATGCACTAGGGTGACAACAGAATTGCTTTCAGTAAAGCTGCATGAATAATTGTTTTTATCCCTTGGCAGATGAACCAAACTGAAAAGATTATTCAGGTCAAACTTCGCAGCAAGTTTATTTGGTGAATCAAATATGTTTCATTTTCATGCTGTCCATTTTTCACCAAATAAGGGATCCAAAAAGATAAATTGCTGAGAGAAGCTGCTGACCTTTCACAGAACAGAGAAGAGCAGAGATATGATCTTGGAATTTCTCCCATATCATTAGACAATCATCAGAGTAGGGCTGCCTCTGTCACCTCAAGCATATGCTACCTAAAAAAGCTTATTGCATGGAGGAGTAGGAAAATTTGATTAAGGCTCTTGCTTGTGGCCTGACCTTCTATGCATTTTATGTTCTTATCTCTGAGCTTGAATAGATAACAACACTGCACTCAGATATTGTGTTACGTCATTATCCCCCACTGGCTTTTGTGCAAATGTTCTATTCTAATGAATTAAGTTTAGAGAGGTATTGAAAACAAGCTGGGGAGGAACTTAGGGTAAGATTTTTTTCTGTCTTGTGGTGTATATGGCTTATGGTGTTCCTGCTTGCTATTTAGTTCAGTGTTAATAAACTTATAGGCATTCCTACAGACATTTAAACACCTAAAGAATTTGAGAATTTTTAAGTTCTTCTGATAAAACTGAGTGACTCTTGTTCTAACAGTCTCAATTTTTTTTCAGTGGTTTCTTGAAGTGAAAAAAACATGGTGCTATTTTTTGCAAGGTTTATAGATGCATTCACCCTAAAATGTGTCATCTTCTTCAGATCACTTTTATGACCAATTTCAATTCCCTGGGAATCACACATTCAGTATAATACCAAATTTTGTAATTTGTGAAGTCTTTAATTGATATTTGAACAGAAAGAAAGCCTTTCATTTTTAATAAGAATTTTTACTTGCTCTGTGGGCAAAAAAAAAAAATCTCGTGTTAATCCTGAAAATCCTGATTCTGTTCATAGTCTGGTGAAATGGCTTCAGATTTATTTCATACCTCACAGGCACAATTGAAGTGTTAAGAGCTGAGGAGTTACCATCTTATTCAATTGGACTCAGCCTGTCTCAACTGCTATACCAGGGATGCAAAGTGGCTGCTACTTGGACTGGCTCTGTTGGGACTAAGATGTTAGCACATTTTCTCAAGCAAATGCAGTAGTGTGGATCAGGAACTGCTCTCTTTTTGAGAAGGGCTTTAAATACTAGTTGTACAATAACGCTTTTTTGGAGAGGAAGGGTGAATGTAAAAACATACATTAACTCTTTAATTGGATTTTAGATGGATTTCCAGATTCTGTCTCATGGCATATTTAAATTTCCTCATGGCATAGCTAAAGAAAGGAAAAAGTGAATCCCACAGCTTTTACTTTAGCAGTCTTGAGGAGTCGTAACCTGGATGTTTTAGGAAAAACAAATTCTAAGACTCAGCCACTCAGCCTAGCAAATCTAAAATTGTCTGGACTACCCTCACAATTTTCAGTCCAGTTGCTGTCAGGACTGACCACACAGTTCAGTTTCAGAGTGAGTGCAGCTTAGACCTTTGGGAGCAGCGCAGCTCACAGCACTCTGATCTCTGAACATTTCCTGGTTGCATCAGACACTTGTTCTCACCTACTCTCTAAGAGTTTGGATTCAGCAGCTTTCTCCTCTGTTTTATTCCTTGCTATTACACTCTCTGCTTTGTAATAGGGAGGAGAGAGTCCTAACCTTTGAGGACACCTTTGTGCTACTGTGTGCTGTTAATAAAATTTATGTTAAATAATGCAAAATTTCATATTGAGTGCATCTGAATTGCTGATCACTGACTGGAAATAATGTTGCACAAAAGGTAATAAAGGAAGTACATTTGTATACAGTTTGAAGTATTAGGAAGGACTTGAAGATATGGAACCATAACATTTACAGGATTTCTTCTGTGCCAAGGAGAAGATAATCATGCCAGAGGTGTAATCCTACCTTTTAACGGACCTGGGATTTTGACTCAGGACTTTACCTGGGGAAACAGAACTCTCTTTGTTGACTTGTTCACAATAGCACCAGGTCAAATAGAGCTCTGACTTCCAGCTGGAGAGAGAGAGGTGAGGATCAAAGGAAATGGAAGGATTTGCAACAAAATGTACAGGGTCTAGCAGACAAAGATGACACAAAGCCAGCATCAAGAGAAACCTTAGCCTTGATGTATTGAAATTCTTGTTTTATCTGACTATTTTTCAGGCTTGCATGGTCTAAAACCAGCTTTAGTTGACTTTTTGGAAAAAGAAGCTTCTTGATTTGATCTCTAGGCAGCCAGAGTGCGACTTGCTGGATATTAGGGAGGAAACCAAAGGTGATATTTTGCTGTGAAGATTAAAGCATTTTCAGTATTTAATTCAAAACTGACAAAAACTGGCAGAATGCATTACTTTCTAGCTAGGACTTTTTCTGTTGCTACATCAGAGAGAAAAAAATGGAAAATGTTATGGTACTCTTTTTTTCTACATGAGAATTGACTGAAACCTCCCCCACGAAGAAGCATCATGCTGTTTTACCAGTTATAGATACAATGCATGAAGGATTTAACAATGACACATTTAGCATTTCAGATCCTTTCTGCTATGAATACCCTGAAATTCATAAAGTACTGAGAAAGACTCTATCTTAGTGCTAATTTGAACCATCAATAAATGAAATGTTCAAAATACGTGCAACAATTAAAACTGTACGTGTTGACTTGAATGATTAAAAACCCTAAAGCAATTATAATTGAAGTTAATTAATTCATAGGTGGCAAGTTGTTTCATTTTGTAAATTTGCTGTTAGAGTGTGGTAAGTAATGCCAGTTCCCAAAAAGTTAAGCACATGGAATCACAGTCAGTACCGACACGTGCACTTGGAATTCATCTCAAGTAGCTAAGAATGTTTATGCAAGGGTAGGACAGTGAGGAATCAATTTAAGAAAGTGCTCTACTGAATAACTGTGTGTTTAGGGTTAAGCAGATATCTGAATGACTGCTGCATCCAGTTCAAAGGACATAAGGAGATATTTGCTGCTGATTTGCAGTGTAAAATCTACCATTGTTGCTGGAAGAAAAAAGGGAGATGATTTTTGCAACATCTTTCCCTTCCCCAACAGCTGGATTTTATTCAGTACAAGTCACTTTGCAGTGCAGGCTGTTCCCTGCAGGTTTTGTGGAATTGTGATGCTCATTCTCTGTATCCTGATTAAAAAGTGGCAAGGCCACCCAAAGTTTAAATCAGAGCAGAATCTGATCAGTAAAATTTATCCCAAAAGAGTAGAAGACAAAGGAAAAGAGTAAGGACTGGGAAGAAGAAGAGAAAAACATAAAAAAAAGAGAGAACAACAGGGGTGGGTTTTGTAGATGGTTATTTGGGAAATAGAAAACCTTTTGTTTTAGAAATGTATTTTTGTATTTGTATTTTTAAATGAATCTTCAATTTGCAGCCTATGCTTCTATGGATATAATCAATGAGAATTTTTGTTTTAAAGGTGGATAACAGATATTAATGCTACAGAGGTTTATCCTCTTTTCTGGAGAATTAAAAATGAGCATGACCCAAAATAATGTAGATATTAAATATATATAATTGCATGGTTCTGACCACAAAGAGGAAATTTTGTGCTGTGTTCAAAGGAATACTTTTTATGCAATAAGATATAGGTAATGCAAAAAAGAGAATAAATAAGTGGGGGTATGTCTTATAAGGCAAAGGATGACAATAGAGTACATCCACTGTATTTCCTGAGTGGATTGTGACACTTTGGTCCTTGGTAGCACTGCGATGTTTGTTTTCCCTTTGTTCTAGCATTAAGTGCTAAAAAGCAACTGAATACTATATAAATTTTGAATGAAACCCAAAAAAAAAGGACTAATTTGTTATGAGAGGAAATACTTTTTAGTGTATCGCACTGGGTGAGTGCTCAGTAAAACAGAGCTGGAATCACTGAATCAGACCTCTCTGAAAGTGCAATGAAGGTCAGCATCATAATGATGGGGAATGCAGCTGATTATTCCCTTGTGTTTCACCTCTGGAACTTAGGGCTGTGTTATCCTGGAGAGGCTGAAGGAAAAAGTAATTTGCAGAATGATTCATTGAAGAGTCACTTAGATGTTTCAAGTAAATGTCACATTCTGATCTGTTCAGAGGTTTGCAAAGTGAAAAATACCCTGAGAAACAGGAGATTGACTGTAAAGCCTCTGATGGTGCAAATGGGGTCAATCAAATTCTTAAGACAACTCTCCCTGCCCCCATTTTGAGTTGTAAATATTCAATGAGAGATGGATCTTCTTTTCAGTTGCTCAGTTTTCTCAGCGGAATATTATGGAGAGCAGCCTGTGTGTACATTAAGTGCTGTGTATGTGTGAAGCAGTCAGCTTTCTCCCACATGATTAGCATAGGTCTTAATTACCACATTTCCCCAAATCTGGCAGATGAGGTGGTTTAATTCATTGTGTATTCATCTGAAAAATGTTGTTAGGCAGTTTTTTATTAGAGCTCTACTCTCCATTTTATTTTACGTATTTTTACAGTTTTGCCTTTCAGACACTGCAGGAAGAGATATTGTACATTGTGGGTATCCTACAGTTGCAACTCAAAATTCTGACTATTCTTAATAGAGGTAGTTTTAAAGTATGCACCATTTACTTATATACTCTGATTTAATAATTATTTTAGAAATTAATTGAGTTTCAACAGTAAACAAATTCCTACTGCTTTCTAAGTACCTATGTATTAATGCAATATATTTTAAGGCATGCCTACATCTAGATATATGTAAATAAATACATATATTCATTTTTAAAAATGTATGTGTTTATGTAATCTTTATATTATTTTATGCAGGAGATTTATATATAATTAGCTACATGGAGTATTTAATTTTTCCTCTCAGGCAGACCAAAAGAGGAGTGATTTTGGTGTACGTGGCCCAGCAGGACCTACAAGGAGATGAGGTGCACTAATGCTTCCAGGCAATATCACAGAGAACAGAATTAATGTGGTCAGACAAACATAATTTTTCATTTGTTTCGTTAATGTAACAGGTAAAAATTAACATAGCTGTGGTTTTCTAATTTAAATCTGGATTGTTACCAAGGTATGTAAAGGAGATATGTCAGGTGATCTTAGTCTCATTCTAGTAAAAAATGCAAGATCAATCCAGTAAAGAGATCAAAGTTTAAAACATATAAATACACAAGTTAATTCCACTTCAGATTTCGTTGCCTCAACTATGCTAGAAAGAAGTTAATCTAAAGTAAACATATGAATTTTGACTACCCTATCACACGTTTGCCTAGGAGGGAGGTATTTACATGTGATATCTCCATTTGATACACTCTCTTGAGCAAAGAGTAGGATCTGGATGTTTAGTTGAAGGAAACAGAAATCTGATAGTAAATATTTATTCTTATTTAAAGTGACTTGGTTGACTCATGCCCTGAAAGAGTGATGTTTTTTATTAGATAACAGTAATTGGTTTTAACAGGTCATTCTTTTTTTTTTTTTAATTTTCATGCCACGCTAAACCCTACACCATATCAAAGTCTGATGGCAGACCTTAAAACAAAGGTTTACCTAAATAAATTTTAGGCTTTGAAAATGTAGTTTATGAGGTGCAAGGAAATGATTTTTTTCTCTTAAATGAAAATGTATAACAGACAGTAATTCCTCATAACTCTCATCATAGAGAAATTGGCCCAACCATCAGAAATGTGAGTCATGGACAGGTTGGGAGTTTCACTGTACTATCATTCAGCCTATGCCATTGATTACAGCATTCAACTTTTATGTTCAGATGCCTTCATGAAACAGCTATGTGTTTTGAGAAATTGCTAATGTTGGATGTATTTTGAACTTGGTTTGCTAATAAAAATGCAGGAGAGTGAGAATGGCAGCTGGGTAGGAGGTTGTTACAGCTGAAATAACTTGCAAATTTCTTCCCGCTTTTGATCTGTAGAAAGGCCCCTCTCTAGAGCAGAAACAATTTCAAATGTATTTGCAACAAAGATTCAAAATGATCAGTACCAAGGCTCTAACCTGTGAATTCAAAGCATATTTATTTGGAAGTTCTGGTCCTGAGTGAAACAAATAAAATGAAACACCAAAATAATTACAAGAATTTTTAACTTATAATGCACATATTTTCATCAATATGTAAATGTAAAATGTATAGAAAACAGAGTTTTGGAGAGAGCTCTTGTACCTAAGGAAAATGGCTGTTTATTTTATGTTAAGGATCACAGGAACAGGCCCCTTCCAAGCCCCACAGCCTTTGCTCTAAGTAACTTAAGAGTTTGCCAGAACAGCAAAATATGATTTTTATGTATAGTTTTCAACATACATACAAGATATGTATTCATAATTAACAGCAGTAATGTTCAATAAGACTTACAGATGTGTGGCATTGTTTTTGACTCCTTTTGCTGCTACTTTTCCTCTCAGAATGCAAATGTTATGTTCAGATCAATGCAGAATATCTTCTGTGCTTTGATGCTCCAGACATGAAGCTGAAATTGTAGCTGTCTTCTTGCCTTCCCATCTTATTCTCCATTTTCTTCTTCTTCTCCTCATTTCCCTGGAAAGAAAAATGAGGCAGAAACCTTGGTTTGGGATATTTCAGTCGGAACGGTTATATCACACCATCACACATCTCACCACCAGAACTAGGTGTCAAACCTGCAGCAAACTACAGAATTTTCTAATAACTTAGTTATTTTTTTGGAATAGGCCCTGTGGTTGGTGTTTATCCATCTCTGTTCATGTCCAAACCATGACTAGACCTCACGTTCCCTTTTCGCTTGTGCAGGCATGTATGTGCACCCCTGCAGTTCATTTTCCACAGTCTGAAAAGCTGTGGGAAAAGTAAGGGTCATTTACCATGCTGCCATTATTGCATTCTAGTAATCCCTAGCCAGGTTCCTTAATGTTCTTAATTATGTATTTCTTTAATAGAAATTAAAATATACCATCTGATAGGGCTGTGAAGATTGTTGTCCAGAAACCTTCAGCACTTTGGCATTTGAAGACATTATTTTCTTTTAGTCATCTACAGGGTATGAATTTTCACAGCACTTACAATTAGAAAATGATAGCTTGCAATCATCATTTCAGCTGTGATTAATGTATAGTTCTAGAATTGTAATGCAAAATACATTTGAAAGCTTATTTAGACCACAACAAATGGCAACAAATGTGTTTTTTAATGGAAAACACATTGAAAGTAGTTTTAATTCAGAATTGCATAAATAAAACAGGGAACTGATATATATTTGATACATATGAATGATGCAAAGTTGCCTTGCAAGTAAATCTGAGGGAGCTTGATCTAAAAAGTCTGTTATGGTCTAGTGCTGAAAAGTACTTTGGCATTTTTTTCTTAGGGACCCAAAACAAATTCTCATGTGTTTTTGTGAAGGAAGAAGGAAAATTATTTCTGAGATGCTGTTGAGCTTTCATTAAATTTAAAATCTTGTACCTATGCAACTTCTGCCGTCTTTTTTTCCAAAAGAACAAGCGCCACATGCAAGATGAAATATCAATTTATTTTGTTTCCTTTCTGCACATTCTTAGCAATGTAAGTCACTCTTGAGGAAAAAGCTTAACTATAATGGCACGTCATCCACAGACTCTGAAGGAGCAGAGTATAATGAATGATTAATTGTGAGGGCTCACCACTATGGAGGGAAGTTCAGCAAACCAAAATATTAAAAATGATGCTCTTATTTTTGCAAATTTCCAATTAATAAATGAAAGCTGTAAGTGAAATATTTCTCCAGCACAAAAAGCCCTTTGCAGTTCTTGGTAGACAGGAGAAAACCAGAAGTCATTATTTCAAATTTATTTGAAGTCCATACAGCCCTGGCCAGTGGGATAAAAATGTTTGTACCCCCGTCTGTCTTCAAGCTGATTTAACTATCTGGGGAACATGAAAGCTCTCTGAAATCCAAACAGTTGTGGTGATGAGTGTGTTACTGGCGTAGCACAGAAACATGCTCAGAAGAAACACTTGAGTGCACCTGCAGTTTCAAAAGAGAGCACGGCTTATAGTGCTGCTTAAGAGAACTGTTGAGTGAAATCATTGCAAGGTGGACATAAGAAAATTTTATGGGGAGGTTAGACCAAACACTTCATGTACCTTGTAGCTGAGGATACCTAGAACAGAGCTTCAAGAGCCACACCCTTCCCTTCCATTGTAAATTGCTAGCAATTAATCTACTTTATTCAGAATCACAATTTTTTTCCTAAAATTTAATATATAATGACTTTCATAGCTATTAAGTGATTTTTCTGCATTAATTCAATTGCAGAAAGAGATATATGAAAAAATTTCCACTGTCATCCAAATATATCTTCTTTACTATTGTTTCAAGAATGGGCAAGGAACAATAGCTCTATTACTTTTAGTTTTATCTGAACTGCAGTTATTATGACTGGATATCTTCTACACAGAGATATTTTGTGTTTACACTATGATATTTTAGATTGTTTCTGAAAATAATGTTTGGCATTTTTTACTTTGTGACATCTAGTTTGACTCTTCAGACCTCATTTATAAACATCAAAATTGTTTCTCCAGTACCGGGAATATTTTATACTTGAAAGTACTCAGATATTTTTCTTTTGGCCATCTGTCTATAACTGCATACTCAAATCAGTATAGCCAAGGTCATCTTACATTTCTTGTCTAAGACTCTCAAACTTATTTTCAGCCTTGTCAAGTTCAGCCCTTGCTTTTTATCTTTGTGCTTAGAGGACATTTAGTGTAAGTGTGGTTCTGTTGGCATTTCTTTTTCAGTCCCCCTTTTGACATATTGCTTTTTGTGCCATTTATTGCTCTGTGACTATTCTTGGTTTATTTTAAAACACAGACTATTTTCTTTCTCTTCTTCATTGTGTTTCTTATAACCTCTAGTGCAACCTTAAATCGCTTTCAGCAAAGCAAATAGTCATGGTATTTGGTTTGCTGTTATTATTTCATATGAACTAAACGTGGAAATCTGATCAGAGTACCTTGAAAAACAAATTACATAGCTCTGGCTCAGATGGTGGGAACAGTTCTCTAATATCTCTGAATGCTTGTTTTACCTCTGATCGCTCTTGTATTGTGAACAACAATAAAAAGTCACTAACAAAAAAATACTGTACTCTTAAGCATCATAGCTAGGATACTTAAAAACTCTCTACAAAAAATATAAGCAAACCAACAGTTTGTGCATCATGATGTATATGTGCATAATTTGTCCAGTTCATCATTGTCATGCCTATACTATGCCATTTGTGCTGGTTACTTGCAGACAAACTAATCTAAACTAATCTGTAACACAGTGGAAGTGGCCTATTGCAATTTTTTCCTACACTGTGGATCCAAAAGAAGGTTGGGCCCCAGTGCCCCATAGAACTACACTGACTAGCACACAGACTTGTGCAGTGCTTGGCTGCTTCTTGGGTACCCTTAAGGAAATAGTTGCAGCCATTCAAGCCATGCCACAAATAGCTAATCAGAGAGCATTTTTTTTTCTCCTTGCTTTGGGGAATTTTTCAGGAACATCTTTTAGGATGCTATTTCACCCTGAAACTTTCAAATGGTGCATTCAGCAGAAAAGTACTTAGCATTTTGGAGAGATTGTTACAGATTGTTACAGATTTCAATGAAGGGTTTTGTCCTTGTTAACACATAGTGAATTGTTCATATTGCTACATCTTCCTTTTTCACTATGTTTTCATAAAATAACATTCTGAAACGTCATGATTGACCTTGAAAATATGGTTTTGCAATGAAGTGGCTTTTCTTTCTCCTCCTGGGAGCTTTTGTCACTACCTCAAGAGACCACTGAAGAGGTGAAAACATGGCGCTGTTTCAGCTGCTCCCTACCTGGTTTGCACTGCCAGCAAGGTCAGGTACTACTTATTGCTGATGCTGTTCCTATGCAAGACCACGAAATGGAGGAGGGATACCCAGGCAGCAGAATTTTAGGGATTTGAAGGTGCAACCTAGGTCCTCACTGCACCAACGAGCTTTGCCCCTGTTTCACCTCCCTAGGTAGCACAACCTGCCATGTCTGTGCTCAGGGCACCTGCCGTCCTGTTCTGTTCCACTCCCTCATGGGAATACTTCAATTTCCTACAACTTTGGGAGACTGCTCAAGTGTGGGATGAAAACCTGAGTTGTACTGAGAGGGATGTAAGGCAGGACAGTTACACTGTTCCCAAAAGAAAACAAAAGCCATGCAATGAATTGGTCACATGAACAGCTTGCAAATCCCTGAAGAGCAGAAGAGTGAAAGGAGGCAGGAAATGGAAGGCTTTGAAATGAGTCTGAATTTTGCTCATGGTGCCGCTTGGGATCTGTCCACTGGTGGTGGGCAGCCCCATGAGGCAGACAAACTGCTGCACCACTGTGCTCAGCTGTGCCCTTCTTATGGGAACTTAGGCTGCCAGGGTAGAGAAAGAAAGGGAAGGAAAGGCTGTGTGTGCAACCTGGAGCACTCTTGTGAGGGTTGGCTTTGTGCTCTTTGAAACTGGCACCAAGGCAGGCTGATGTGGTGGTGCTTTGGGAGACAGCAGCCTCATGCCTAATTCCTCCTTTGCTTGACAGAATTGATGTCTACTGTCTCACTTTTCTGAAATGGTCTATTGAATATTTGGGATCAAAGAACTAGAAAGAAGAAAGGAATTTGTGTTCCTGAGTCACCCAGACCAAGGAAGTTGGGGGACATCCTGAGTGTCACCCCAGGGATGGGTGACAGAAACTTGCCTGGGACAGGGTTTGCTTCAGAGTTTCACATCAGTGGAAAGCTTGAATGTATCTGATCAGTTGTTCAGGCACTGGAGCCTCAAGTTTGGAATTGCTTTCTCCCCGATGAATGTCTTAAAAACTAGAGTTCTGTGTCAGATTCATGTTTCTTTCCAAATGGCCTTTTGGGATTCTTTTTGGTGTGGTACAATGGCCTTAAGGGAAACTTCCTTTAATTGAATAATCTGTAGGGATTTGCTTGTTTTACTAAGAGGAGGTTTGAGGGGGATCAGAGTTCCTGCCCAAGGCCAGATGCCTATCTGTACTCATAGGTCCATTTACCTCCCAGGGCTGCAGGATTCCCTGCTGTTCCAGGGTGCAAAGAGCACCAAAAGTTGACTTTCCAGTCATTAGGTGATAGGGATTTGGTTTTCTGTTTCATTTTTTTGAGTGAATTGGAGGCTGCTACTAGATGTTGTGAATTGTGCAGTTCTTTTGCCATCTTGATTGTCTCCTGAGAGACAATCTCAGTCCCTTGGGACTTATGCTGTAGGAAAGACTGTCTTTTTAACTCTAGCCACGTGTATTTTTGTAACTAATTTTGAGGAAAGACTGTTCCTTAGCCCTGGAGGTAATTAGCAGACTTTTTCCTCTCAGCTTCAAAGCAGGATAGCCAAGTCTAAATTGCCTGTTGGGAAGAAGCACCAAATCTGCTTTTACTTGAACCGTGTTCAAGCATTGTCTGTGAGCATTGTCATGGAGCAAAATTATGCCAAAAAATATGTTAATGATTAAATAATGTGGATAATTCTTGCCCAATGTCTTGATGCTGTTTAATATACTAGTACAAATTAGTAGCAGTGTGACTTTGTGACTGAGCTACTTTACTGATATTTAATTGCTCCTGCTGGTGTCCTCTTGATACCAAGGGGTTTTTTTTGCTTTTTTCTAGCTTATATGTTAGAATTCCTATAACTTTTTCACTGTAACCCTAGTTAGTAATACCCTATATCCCAGACAAAATAGAGCCATTTTATCCCCTTAGCATTCCAGAAGTTGAGAACATGTTAGAACATGTTACCACGTTGTGACGACCGAAAAACAAAAGTTTAGAGAGAACAGAGACATCCAATAGAAAGCTGCTGCGAGGACTCGAGCCATCAATTCTACCCCTTAATTGGAGAATCTTTATAAGCGATGTTAATTTGCTAAACCCTAATATATAGAGAGCGTGTCGCACTGGGACCCAGACTTTTCTCTTTTTCCTTACCCTCACACACCAATTGTTCATACACTGGGCTTTTGTGTCGGGCCGTGGGGGAGGGTCTTCCCCATGACTGCTGGTTGCTTGGAAAATCTCTGAAATAAAGTTTTTTTCTTTTCCCTACCTTCTTACCTTCGCCTCAGCTTCTGCTTTTAACCCTAGAGGCAACACTGTGTTGTGAAGACCATCACAGTAGCTGTGATGCTTTTGGAAAAAGTCCACAACAGAACAGCTTCTAGGTAAATTGAAATAAAAATATTTTCAAATTGTATGCTTTGGTTTAGAGACTAGACAAATACTACCTTAGAAGAATTCAAGCACATCTATTGTTTCAGGAGAAATTCCTGAAACTGCTGTAAGAAAAGGGAGTTTAAGACCTGGTGCATTTTTGTTAATGCAAAAATGGACTTAATGGTTTTACATTTTTTCATTCACTTACTTTTCAATTACTTAAACTTAAAGTTTAGGTCATTTCCACCTAGTTCATCCCATAACTGAGTTGAAGTTTTGGCTTAATTACAGTCATATATGTTTTCACTCACGGATCAAAATCTAATGATCTCTTTCATAAGATAAAGCATTTTGGGGCTCACTACCTGTGGTTAAACTCCTGTGTCTTTTTGCCAGAGAAAGTTTTCAGAATGCCATGGAATAGCACATCAACAAAATTAAATGGAAATTGTAGCAATTTGCTTCAGAAATTCAGTGATGACTGGCAACCTACATAAAGCTTTTAAAACTCTGTCCTCTTGGTAATTTACCCTTTTAAGTAAAGAATGTGTGCAGGCACTGCTAATTCATTCTGAAATCATTCTCTTCTTGCTGAACTGAAATGAGATCCAAAGCGGAGAAATTGTACCTGAATCACATCCTTGTTTTTGTTGTGAGTTCTATGATGTCTGCAGCACAGCTTAAAGATTGCCACCTGGTTAATTTAAAGCAACACTGAATTTATTTATATTATAAACAAACTCTCTAAGATATTCTTTTTGTGAATGTCACATCCGCAGGATATGTTGATTATAATGATCACTTTACTTCACCTTTGTAAAGAGCTTCCTTTCCTTCTATTTATATACAACATCCAAAAATTGATCTGGAGGGTAATATTGCATAGTCTAGTGCTTGCTTGTTTCTGTGGAGACTTACTGATTTATGGTGTATGCCTTGGAAAGCACTGAGCCCACCTGTGGCATTTAAATTACCTAATGAATGTAGTACTAATGAGAGAAACATTATTCACTTAAGTTTCTGCCAGACACAAAGTCTCAGATCTTCAAAATTTGGAGTATTTTCTGCCAGATAGAGCTGACAACAGCCTTTTTCTGTTCTCCTGCTACTTTTGCCATCCTTTAGACATCTGCATGTTTCTCAGGTATGTGAAAACCAGTCTCAGAAATAAGAGGACATAGATCATCCATGAGCAGAATGTGCAGCCATCTCAAACTGTGTTCCTGGAGCAGATGGATCAAGAACCAAATTATGGATGGTGATTTATTTTATGCCTTTGTCAAAAGGGATATTTTGGAGCCAGGGCAAATTTTCTGTAGGCAATCCTTAAATTTATGCATACAAGTGAGATCAGTTTTCATGCATCTTTCAGAATAATTAAGAATTTAATACATAGTTCATCATTCAGAGCTAGCCTGGGTATTTATAGTTCTCCCTGGAATTGGCTGTTTTTCCAAACAGCCATATCTGCCACAATTCTGTTCTGGTAGTGTATTGTTTATTGTTAGTATGTAATGAAATGAAAACCCAAATCTGCAGTGACAAATAAGTCACTTCTTGGAGACATTTGTAATCAAGTCAAACATTTCCCCTTTTCAAAAATATGACAACAGATATGTGTTGTAATAAATAAGCTTTCATTATGGGAGTGGGATGTGTACTCCTGCAAATGAATGAAAATCTGGTTTAGAACATTTATAGGTTTGATTTTTCCATACTGTTATCAAATTATTTCTCTGTTCCCATTTTATTCTACAGTTCTGAACGATCTGCCAGTAATTCCCTAGTCATTCCCTTAAAGCTTCTTGTAGTGAGAGCCTGACAAATTGATGGGCCTCTGCAAGGCTCTCCTTGTGTGTTTGCCTTGAGATGGAAGGTGTTTTCACACTGTTCTCTCAGCCCTGATTGTCCCGTATTTGCCGAATCTCCCTGGAGACTCTGGCAGTCATTTTGTGGTTGTACAAAGCTGACAGTTGACCTTTCTTTCTTAACCGGGGCAAAGATAACCATTTATCCACAGGAGATAAGAATGCATGTATGGATCCACAGGTTCACAGAGTTATGTCACTCCCAGATTTCTACTTGTACAAGGCTCAGAACTTTGCTCTTATTTTGAGCTGTTTATTTCCAGGAATGCAAGGCAAAATTGTACAAGAGCTTATTGTTGCTGTACATGAAACCTTTGTCTATACCTGAAAAAATGTGTTTAGTGAGGACTAGATGATCAAGATGACAAGATTATGTCAAAAGGGGACTAAAGTAATTTCCCCATCCCCCTGTGCCACTGGCACAGATGACATAGAGAATTTGGGGGTCATATATATTCTGGGGAGAAGGAAGGGGTGGCAAGGAAGTGTTTTTAAGATTTGGTTTTATTTCTCATTATTTTACCCTGATTTGATTGGTAATAAATTATTTTTTCCCAAGTCAAGTCTGTCTTGCCCATGACGGTAATCAAGGGGTGATCCCTCCCTGACCTTATCCTGACCTTTGAGCATTTAATTATATATTCTCTCCCTTGTTCAGACAAGATGGGGAGTGATAGAGCAGCTTTGGTGGGCACCTGGCATCCCTGTTTGATATTTCTCTTAGCAGAGGTTTGTTCAGAATGCTTTAATGTCTCAAAGATGTAGGAGTGACTTTAACAGCACTCACCACTTGCTTTCTTCTCTCCAAAACATGGATTATAGGGATTAACAATCCTTTAAGGGACACCCTAGATAAATTGTTAATTTCATAAATTGCTCCTAACTCAGCACTTTCATGAATGTTTTGCACTGTGATTATTTGATTTTTTAGTACTAAGAGCAGCCCTTACTGAAACATGGAACTTAGCTCAAAAATGGCATTGACAATTTGCAGTGACAAAGTTGCAGAATTAAATAATTCATTGTCAAGGGATTACCAAAACACCTGAGCATAAAACATTAAACACTTGAAAAACTGAATAATAGTCTAAAACTAGAATTTTTTCTGGGTAAATTGATAGTTTATATATTAATGTTGTGCTCAGAGTGTTGACATGATTAACATGTTACACATACACACAAGTGCTGTTACCTGTTGCCTTGGTAACTATATATATTACACTGGTAGCATAGCAACATAAGTGAACATACATGGCTTTGAAGAATCTAAAACAAATATATAAGTGGAGGGAGTTAGGTGTGAAGCAAAGACATTTTTTTGCATCAACAAGGACTAAACATTGTACTCTCAGGAGCTATTTCAGGAAAAGTAGAATTTCTTTTTCTCCATGTAAATGCCCTCTAAATTGATTTCCTAGTTGGAATTGCAAATTTGAAATGCAATTATTTTCTTCATTCATTGCCTGCCTCTCCTTCCTCTAGGATGAAAGTGCATCACCAAAAAGTAAAATGTTCTACATGTTTTCTAAAAAAACAATATGGAAAAATCGCTAAAACATAAAAGCCAAGCTGTGTTTTGGGCAGTTTTAACTATGGTTTCTGGATTCCTAACAAACTGCAGAATCAGGATGGTGAAAGAGAACTATGTCAGAGGGGCATAGTCCATAGAAGGCTGACTTTACAAAGCCTTAGATAACTTCAGTCAGTTTTGGGTACTAGTGATAATATAGCAAGACAAAATAAATTGCTCCCTATAGAATATGAACTTGTATTTCTAAAATACACTTGATTTTTGTGGTGTGAACATTGTGTGACTTAGGAATGCACAGACCTCAGCAAACTGTTTGTTATTTTAGAGATTTGGAACTAGAACTTGGAAATCATCTCTGTTTAGGACCATGCAAATTAAATTTTGCAAATTCAGTATTGCTCAAGCATATGCTTATAGCTAAATGCATTCTTAAATGCTGATCAGAATAGAAACAAACTTAAGAATACAGGGGTGTCACTTCATGAGCCAGGGACAAAGACAAGCAAGTCCTCTGCTCTGCAGTGCCATTGTTCTCATTGGTGCATGTCCTGCCCATGTGAGGCTGTTTAAATGAGAAAGATTAGAAGACTGGAAATATCATGCAAAAGACTAAGGAATGGTAAAATAACGGTGCTATCCCACTGCTTATGCAGGTTATTATTGCTCAGTATTTTAGTGATTTAATTTCTGTACATGTAAATCACACTGTCTTTGTTTTGTTCCTCATGAGATCACTGCTATGAGCCGTTCTTTATTAAACTTCAGCAAATTTCCATCTGTGTAAAATTACACATTCAAGTAGGTGTGAATTCCAAAGGAAATTATTTATTTTTACTGCAGTCCCCTTTTGACACAATGTTCTCATTTAATTCTCTTCACTCTCTATTTTAATTCTTGATGCTGAGTGGGGGTTATATGTGTGGTAGAGACAATATGTGAAACTTGTTATCTAGGTAGGTGTGAAAAGTATCTATGTAGTTACATCCAATTTTTCCTTTACTAGAAAAGAACTGTATATGACTTCAAAGCCCCGACCACATTCAGAATCCTCCTGACATGATGTGTACCTCTCTGAAAAAGCTTTTCATACAGATTTTCATTCATTATTAGTATTCTCAATTATTTACATTTTTTGTTGAATCTTTGCTTCATACATATATGTATGCTGTCTCAGAGACACCATACAAAGTTGTCAGCTTCTCCCCCTGTATTAGGTCTGTGGTTGCTATGATTTCTTGTGACTGTGGCTATAGTAACCAGAAAAACAAAAGAAAAAGAGTTTGTGATACACACTTTCTCACTGTATGCCCTATTTTTATAAATTAATGCCAACAATCAAACTTTGGAGCCTTTATTCAGCTCTCTCCCCTGACTTCAGCTGGTGTGCCATGTGTTCTTGCTGCGTAGAATTCACTACAGATTTGTCAGGTATGGAAATTCTGACCTTAGTGGGGGCAGACTCACGAGCCAGAAATATGACAATGCTATAGTGAGTTCAAGTACATCCACTCCTGAGAAGAGGGGGAAATTATTTTCTGAGCTTTGCAGAACACTTCAAAAGCTCACATTGCTCAGTCTTATTTTCTTAAAAGTTCTCTGTTACTTGAAGAATTGCCATTCCCATTACTGGAAATGCGAGCAAAGGGTTTTTTGATCGTAATGAATCTCAGGCCAAATTGTTTGGAAGAACTTATAGCCCATCCTGGCTTATAAAAGCTAGTGATGAGTTATCCTATGGAACAGGACCCATTAGCTGTGCAGACTTCACAATCTGAGGTGAAGTCACCTGCCTCTTAGAGATGTGTTAAAGTTTAAACTGCTACTCAGAAACCTTTATCTCACATAAAAGAGCATCACTCAGGACGCTGGTACCGAATATCTCATTTTTAGAAAAGCAAGCAAGTGATAGAATACAGCTGCATAACACCAGGGGCAGCATCTATTACAAGGTTACTCTCATGTCTTCCTGTATTGTAAAGTGATTGACAAGGAACAGAGATAAAAAGCAAGAGCAATGCAAATTTTTGGTGTTTTCCTGTCCTCGATATTTTTCAGGCTGTGTCTTATGCCACTTTTTGAAATGAGCATGATTCCTCCATACACATCAGAGATTTCCAACATAACTCTTAAGCAAAACCAATTTTATTTTAGCTACATGAGGAGACAACAGTCCCCATTAAAACGTGTAGGTCCAGCCTGTCAAAGTATCATAGAATGGCTTAGGTTGGAAGGGACCTTAAAGATCATCTCATTCCAACTGCACTGCCTTGGCCAGGGACACCTTTCACTAGACTAGGTTGCTGAATCTGAATCCCCATACAACCAGGGTTTGAACACTTCTGGGCATGGGACATACACAATGTCCCTGGGCATCCTGTCCCAGTGCCTCACCATCCTCACAGTAAAGAATTCCTTCGTGATATCTAATCTAAACATACTCTCAGTTTGAAGCAATTCCCCCTTGACACTACATGCCCTTGCAAAAAGTCCCTCTCCATCATTCTAGTAGGCTCCCTTCAGGTACTGAAAGGCCACAATTAGGTCACTTCTCCTGGAAAGTCTTCTCCTTTCCAGGCTGAACAATCCCAATTCTCTCAGTATTTCCTCACAGGAGAGGTGCTCCATTCCTCTAATCATCTTCGTGACGTCCTCTGGACTCGCTCCAACAGGTCCATGTCCTTCCTCTGCTGAGAATCCTGGAGCTGGATGCAGCTCATGAGGTGAGGTCTCACCAGAGCAGAGCAGAGCAGAGCAGAGGGGCAGAATCCTCTCCCTCGCCCTGCTGGCTGTGCTGCTTGTGATGCAGGTCAGGGCACATTTGGCTTTCTGGGCTGTGAGTGCACATTGCCAGGTCATGTTGAGCCTCTCCTCCACCAACACCTCCAAGTCCTTCCTGGCAGGGCTGCTCTCAGTCCCTTATCTCCTGGCCTGTGTTGATACTGGGAGTCGCCCTGATCCACATGCAGCACCTTGCACTTGGTCTTGTAAACCTCATGAGATTCCCACAGGACCATTTTCTGAGCTTGTCTAGGTCCTTTTGGATGGCATCCCATCCTTCAGGTGTGACAACAGCACCACTCACCTTGGTGTCATCAGCAAATTTGCTGAGGGTGAACTTGATCCCTTCATTAATGTAATTAACAAAGATATTAGATAACACTGGTCCCAACACAGATCCCTGAGGGACAGCACTTGTCAGGACTCTGAACTGTTGAGCCCTGATGGCTATCAGTGACGAGTGGTAGCAAATCTGCTGTACCATATTTATGCAGAGATGTTAAGAAAATTGAGCTATGTACAATATCTTGATTGGGATTTTTTTTTCACAAATAAAATAAAACTGAATAGAGTTTATAGCAGAGTTTCAGAATTATAGATTATCTGACTGCAGTTTTCTGCTTGTTTGAGTATTCTATTCAGAGACTAGGATACAGCTGTACTTAGATGAGTTTTACCAGCATAGTGGTATTCAACTAAAGGAAGGAAAAAAAGTGGGAAATTTTCACAAGGTGATAACTAGCGCCTCTGAGCAGCAGTAACAGCATTAGTGAAAGATGAATAGTGGTGTCATGACTGGTAAGTTCATTAAATGGTATGTGGTTATATAGGACTTGAAAGATGTGGTTTCAGTTCACCCTTTCTTTGTGACCTTTGACAAGCTGTTTATGCTGTAGCATAGTAGAGAAAGTCAGACTTACCTGCACACCTCTTTCAATTTAATAAGCAGGTAGCTGTTTTCCAAACAAGTTATCTAATAAGGGCAGGTAAAGCTTTATGTGGAGTGACTTCTTTCTTTCAGCCAGTCTGGCTGTTTTTCGGCTTATCTCTTGATGCGCACATCCTGCAGTGCTGCATCCTTCAGTCCCTATACTCTGAATGGCTCACCCTCATCCCGTCTGATACCTCTCGAGAAAGACCAGTTGCATCTGAATTGTACTTAGATTTTATTTCAGTAAAACAAGGGCATTCAAGGCCCTTGTCTGGGCATATGAACGCTATGGGCATGGAGCTTCTTTCCCCATGCTATACGGCCTGCCTGGGGTTATTTTTATACATTTTGTTAACACAGTTTGCTTCTTTCCTGTTGCTTCTTAGCTGATGTTTGAAAGTTGCCCCCAGCCTATCCCAGTCCTGATACCCCAGGTTACTGTTGTTTGTTGCACACTGGTTCCCTGGGGCTCTCAGGTCTTTAACACAAATGGTTTCCCATCACTCAAGCTATAAGAGGTTAGGCAGTGGCCACTGAACCCTGTACAGCTGTTAAAACAAGCTCCAGCCTGCTCAGGCTGAGTCACAGTGTGCTCAGTCCCTGCACAGCCAGGTCAGCGCAAAGCCTGTGCTTTCTTCTGCTAATGTCAAAAATCACGTTTACAGTCTACCTGGTTCTGATGGAGGTCTGGGACTGCTCCTGAGTTTCAGCACTGATCAGAAACTGGAAAATGTTCTTGGCTGTTGTAGGTTGCCCATAGCCCCTCTGCTAGCCTTTCCCCTCCTGGATAGCTCTGTTATGGTGATAAGAGCAGACACATATGAAAACTAAGTGGATGTGTCTTGAGTTACTTGCAGTAAGTTAACAGGCAAATGTTAAAAGACTTACATTTTTAAAAATTACATTTAGCTAATCTTTGCTAACAATTAATGAGAGCATATCTACCAAAGTTTGCTGTAACTAGCCATAATTAATCTTCTAGATACATGTAATCATTTCTGATATACTAAATATTAAACATCAAGTACTGGACTTTTCTTGCCAAATAGTGTTCTACCAAGGAACATATGACAATTTAAGATGGGTCCAGTGGATATTACTGTAATAATGTGTATTAACATCCCTCCCTAAATAGGTGATCCTGAATTAGTAAAATTGCTAGGGATGGGGTTATATTATTGTATTAGGCAGTGTATGATTTCTAGAAATTTGTTTGCCTTTGTAAGGGTTCTTGTGGATGTCAAAGTCTTTAAAACAGCAAAATTTATCTAAAATTTGACTGCAAAGTGACTTGTTCTTTTTTTATAGTCTGATAGTTAATGTAAGGGAACAGTCCTTATCATTATTAAATTGACTCTTTTTTCCAAGTTGTATTACATCTCAAATTTTCCTTTTTTTCTGAAGTGCAGCCAAGAGAAATCTGTTTAAGGTTGCAGTGTTGTATGGCAGAGCTCCTAGCTTGTGACCAAGCAATCCACTGACTTATGTTCATGATGGCTGAAGCAGGTCAGGTCTGAGGTTGCAATATATTAGAATAAGAATTCAGGAATATTGTGATCTCATTGTATCTCATTGAAAGCTGGGATCTTAACCTGTGTGTTTTCCACCCTTAACTAATGTCTAAGCACCGTTTGAACTAATTTCCACACATGAATTTCATTGTCACACTGGTCTCAGTGTATGTGCGGCTCTTAGTCACACACCAAAGCCCTACACCTGACACACAGTTGCACTTCATTCAGAAGTGAAAGTGTATGATTTCATACTTAGAAGGTAGGAATGATGCAACCTGCTTTAAGATAAAGAAAAGCTTCCAGCTATGTTTTATATTTTTATTATAAATAGAAGATGAAATTGAACATAAAACAAACAGCCCTTCAGAAACCTCGTGGTAATCTACCACTGAAATACTTAGTGTTAATAGCATTTCATTAGGAGAACAATACTGGGCTTGACATGCTCCTAACAGTGTTAGAAAGAGCTCCCCGGAAGGTGCCTAAGGAAAACAGGATAGTGCCAATCTCTTTTAACTCCGTTTAATAAAAGAAAATTGTCTAGTGTTTCAGGCACAAGAGATGCATCAATATAGATGCCACTACAGAATGAGCTGTCACTGATTATCACTGCTTTTAATCTATTTTGTTAATGAAATCATTAGTTATTTTCATGTCAGCTGAGACAGAACTGTGGCAACCTTTATTATTTGACATTGATCAAGTAAGTGTTCATGTCCAAGAAATCGATGAGTAATGAGATATCTTCTAAAAATCCTGGGTAGCTCTAAGAGCAACGAGGTATATCAAATTCTTAATAGGCCCTGGTAATGGCTGTGGAAAAAAAAAGGAAGTAAAATGCACAGAGAAGTTTGGAAAAAGTTGTTATTTCCTGCTGTACTTTATGTTCTTTGCTATAAATGTTCATATATTTCAAATATTATGCTGAGAACTCAGAAGCGCAAATACACCCTGACTCGTGAATCCCTCAGTCTAAAAAACTATGCAGTCCCTGTTGGAGCAAGTTAGTAAAAGAGCTGGTGCCTTAAGAGTTGGGCCAGCAAACTGGTTACATATCTTTACTACTAGCTGTTCTTATGTAAAATAGAATAAATGGTCTCCAAAGTAACATTGCTTACAAGGATTACTGCTTCTTAGCACATGATGACTGTGTATGATGACCTTAACAGATGTACTGCTCTTGCAGTGGGTAGAATTTTTGTGTGCCATTGATGTATAATCTATTGCATGGCATGCACTTCATTTCCACTTTCTGGAGGGGAAAATAAAAAGTGCCTTTTCTTTGCTCTGCTTAACCTGATTTGGCAAAACCCCTGCCAAACAGATGAACAAAAAACCTGTGGTCTCTGCACTACAAGACTCATATTAGTGTCTCAATGTCAGAATTATATGATTAGTTATGCGGGCTGAGGTAAAAACTGACCCACACAAATATTGAAGTGTGTTCATATTATTTATATTTATATTTATATGTTCCTCCAAGTGGAAAAGCTTTCGTCTTCAAACTTCAAATTACTTTGGGTAATTTAATTTTTGTTCTAAGTGAGCATCAGAACACTAACAAGTTAGTAGGCTTCTTCATTTATTTCCAGAGCAAACTGCCAATTTCAGTAGTTTTTACATTTTGCTGACTGGTACCTCTGGAGAGTAAAATGCCACAAAATTATGATTATCTGTTTATGGGGTAATATTAATAAAGCTGTTCTCTTTCATGGGTCCCTTACTATTAGCTCAATAAAGGTGAGGCAGAAAAATGTCACCTTGTTTGACAGTTTACTCTTTCTTGTCTGTGAATTCATTCATAGAACCATCAAATCAAAGCATCATTTAGCTCAGAAAAGGCCCTTAAGATCATTGATTACTGCCAAGTCCACTACTAAACCAAGTACTTAAAGTTCCATATCTACATGTACCAGAAAAAGTAGAAGTCTAAGGCATGTGAACTTTGGAACAGCAAATATATTTACATATTCTGAATGTGGTTGTATCTGTTTAATGAAAGTTCTTAACAGAGGATTATGGATCTCTTATTGTCGAGTTAAATACAACTTCCAGCTTTTCTTAGGACATACACCCAAGGCTACTGCAGTCTGGCACACAAAGTCATAAGTGTACTGAGGAGCCAGAGAAAGCTGGATATGTTTCCAGTGTTTAAATTTCCCACTGTGTCATTAACTACTGAAATTCATATTTCTGCATGTTAGGGGCACAAAGAAACCTTACATAACCTAAGTGACAAGTGATAGCATCGAGTTCCACCCAGCAATTCATCACATATGTAATGGTGAACCCGAGGTTAATCCTTTAGTTGTTCCTTGCTCAGCAGAGCAGTTTTTCCAATGCCACCAGCAGTAACTGGTGATTGAATGAGTCGATGGAGCTGTGCCCTGCCCAATTCATGAGCAGTGAAGAAGACAAGTGCACAGGTAATGCTTGTGCCCTGCCTCGCTTCTCACTCAGGCTGGACATGTTATGTAGGAATCGAGAGCTGTGTTGGGCCTCTTATTCCCCTGCAAAGAAAGTGCCTGGTCTTGCTTGGAAATAGGTAGAATAAAACACTTTAAATGCATGTCACAGATAAGGCTGGGAAAAAGGGTAGAAGAGTCAATGCTGCTATAATTATTTTAGTAACAGTCTCAGCGGTGGAGGCAGACATGGATGTTGAAAGTGCAATTACAGCAGTGACTGTGGTGATAACAAAAGCAGTGCAACAGCAGGCACCCACTTGTCTTTTTCCTTCCTTTAGACTGAGGCACCAAAATAAAGAAATGGCAATATTTCTGAGGCAAAGTGTTTTGATTTTAATCAGACATCCCCCTGCCTTTTTCCCCTTTCTTAAAATCCAACACTAGGCAGAAAATTATCTGAAAAATGGAGAAGATCAGTCCTTGTAGGTAACACAGTCAAACAGAAAATTCCAGAGAAATCAGTATTGTGGGGAAATACAGAAAACTGTATTTGGTTAACCTGATTGTATCCTTTGTTTTTAAGGCATTTAACATGCTCAGTCATTTCAGTGTCTAGTTGAGGGTGAGACAGACACATAGAATGAGGCAGTGTACAACCATTAATATGTTTGGTTTGTGTTGTAGCTAACTCATTCCAGAATCTTTCTTTTAAGTCCTTTCTCTAGCTGTTTATTGTTTTGGATTGAACTCTGGGATCCTGAATCAGTTATTGCTTAGATGGTAAACAAACCTTAAGAAGAGGAGTATTTAAAGTCCAAAAGCTCAAAGGAGGAATAGGAAAGTATATAAATATTTCCTATGTTCATCCTATGGAATTACTCAGAATGAGATCCAATATCAAACATGCCATAATCAGGCTCAATAATTTAGCACAGGCCTGCTTGTGCTTTAAGTTCTACATTAAGAGCAAGAAAGGTTTTCACTGGGCACTGTATTTTTTATAGAAACTCTTTATTAAAGGTGCTTTGAAACAGCTACTTTTATACTTTGGAAGGAGGTTAAATTATAATTAGAATTTGATTTTTCTAGGAAATGTGTTTTAAGAGCTGGCAGATCGTTTTCCCCCTTTTTTATCTTTTTAGCTGAAGAACTGCTTTCTATGTACATGAAAGAGGTAACAATCTGATTGTCTGATTGATTTTCGTTAACTATCGAAGAACTCACGCTTCCTTAAGGAGTCAAGAGAGAAGATACAGCTATAAATAGCAGCTGGAACACAAGGCCCTGGCAAGCTGTGGAGAAGAAAGGGAAATGTAGCAACCTGTCTGGGGCAGCACGTGGCCATTGTAAATTTAGCTGGTAGAGAAATCTAAATGAGATTGATTATTTTGAAGTAGTTTGACATGCAAGTGTAATGAGTGACTGTGATGTTTGTGACTGCTTGATGAAATACCTTAGCACCTTGTTGGCAAGAGTTCAACGTGACTTGTTGGCTTGAAGGATTAAGACTGTAGCTGTGTTAATGAAGGGCCTCCAGATACTGATCTCTCTCTGTGTTTTTTGTCAAGTCTGACCTGTACAGCAGATGTCTAACATAATTTTGTGGTTTGTGGCTAAAACGTAGGGTCTTAAGAATCCTGTGACCTTGCAGTTTACCCTTTCTGGGATGTCTGCAAGTCTTCATGGGCATGAGCAACTTTTGTGAAGTGGATGGTTCTAATTGAAATTTGGTTGTAAATGTAGTCTGAATTGCATTTAGGATTTTCTTTCACCATCACAGGAAACTTACAGGTAAACAGCAATTCAGAATACTGAAGGATGTGTTTTTCTGTAGTTAAGACTGTTAATAATATGAATATTTTTTCTGTTTGGAACATAAGTCTTGATTAATGCTTGATTAATCCATACAAGTGGAATAAATTCTATGATCTGTTGTTCAACATTGAATTCAATAAGAACATCTATGTCATAGATTTCAAGGGGAATCTGAGAAATTATGTGCAGTACAGGTAAGAGCAGAATAAGCTGATTTTAATTACTGATATTTTTTAAAGCAATAAAATAGTTTAAATCTTGTACTCTCCTGCCAGAGATTTTTGTCTAAGTTTCCTGTGATTTTTTATATAAGAGGGAAATCTAACTTTAAAAATCACTTGGTAAGAAGAGGGGGTGGAAAATATGTCATTCTCATTTTTAAAATTCTCTATTTTTAATAGCACAAAATATAAACTGTCAGAAGTTAATTACACAGAACAATTTTTAAGGAAAGATAATGCAAATAAGGTGAAAAAATTTAAATCTGTTGTTCAAGACTCCCTCCGTGAGAGTCATATGTGATTGAGACACAAACCTGTTCTAGTAACTGAGACTAATCAAGTAAGGATTATCCTTGCTGGTATCATTAAGTGACTGGGTAGATCAGTATAAGTGTGATTATAAGTGTGATTAAAGACGGCTAGAAGTAGTAAATGTTTATGTGCTACAATTTGTTGGCATTAATCACATGATAATTTGAAATTGATTGCAAAGCCAGCAGTTTCAATAAATTGTCATCTTTTGTGTCAAATAGTAACATTTTACCCAAGTTTGCAGTCCTTCTACTAGTGACATACTTTTTAAATGTGTAAAAAAGTGCCCAAAAAATTTTGTTTTAAGATCAGTGTTTTCATTCACAGCACTCCTTCTACTGAAGGTACTCTGCTGCACCTCTTCTCATGAACATTACTGCTAGCCCTGGGCTGCAATAGAGTTAAGGTAGCACAGGCACTTCAAAGCTGAACTTTAGACACCAAAGAGACTCATGTATTTTAACATGAAATCTGTAGCACAAAATTTCAGAGGTTGACATCTGGATCTGAAGTCCCATACTTTCGAAGAAAATGTTCCAGAATTCTGGAGACTCCTGAGTTCAGTGGGCTCAGGTGCCATAAGCATGGGTAGTACTCTGAAAGTATGTATGAAGGTGGTGATGAGGTATGGAATAAGGAGAAAGACAATTGTGTATGGTACCCGAAGCTGGAGCTTGGCTGTGAGCATTTAGGAACCAGGCAATCATTCCATCACCCTGGAGGAGGTAAGCAGTGGCCTGGTCCCACAAGATTAGTCCAGCCTCTCCTTTATTTCATAGTGTGCAGAAGGACCAGGTTAATGTGGAATTAAATTATTAAGTTGTTCTTGGTCCATAAATGAGCAGTAAGTAACTGATAGAGTTTTGTTGAGAATGATTAAAAAGAATTTTTATGGGATGAAAAAATAAGCATGTACCTTAAGCAAAGTATCTGGTTTTTCTAAAGAAAAAATGAAAAGCATTTGCTGTAATTAACAGAGGGTGGATGGTTGTTGATGTCCTTTCTTGTGTTGTGGGCAGGTTTGATCCATCAGCAGAATCCCTCTGAACGGACACTCTTAATGAGGCTCTTACTGCTAAGTGATGTGGTTCCAGTATTTGTCGTCTGCCTGTTCACTCATTCAATTAATTTTGAGGTGTTGCAGAGAACACTGAATAGTTAAAGAAAAATATTATCTATCTTTCCTTGACCTGGTATTACATTGGTTAACTGAGGGTGGTTAGGATTTACACTCTATCTGGAGCAGGCCAGGAATTCATCTTGGTAGTAAAACTTGCAGAACCATCTGCAGTAGCTTTCTATAAATAACTCTGTGTTATATGCAAGACAGAGTGACTGTCACATGTTTGTCACACCTTCTGCTTTCTTAAATGAATGAAATTTATGGAGAGGGGCATTTAGATGAGTTCCCGTAGGGAAAGTAGAGAATAAGGTGTGTTGTTAAATTCCTTGTCAGTAAAAAACCCCAACTCAACACCTTAATCCTGTAATGAATCATATCTTCTTGTGAGAGGATCAGTAAAGATCTTCAGGCACAGATTTTACCTAAGGGCCAGGTCTGAATGTAGATTTATGTCACTGTACATGGGGACCAGAGGCAATAATTTCCAAATGCACTTTTTAGCTGGATTTAATTACTCACTTCTCCTTATTGCAGAGATGCTGCTCTGGAAGCAGATTATAAATGGCATAGAAAAGGAAGTAGAAGGGTAGAAGCCTGTAGTTTTTGCTCTGTTCATGTGAGTCTGCCCTGTGTAGCCAGGGCTGCTATACGCCAAATAAACAGCATGCTTCTAAAAGTGAGGGAAAATGGCAAGGAGCTCTATCAGTCAGCTATATCTGAGTCACAGGGCTTCACATGGTTTTCTTAGGGTGACAGAGCAAAGCATAAGACCACAGGGCTAAATATAGAACTTTGTTATTAGCCTTGGGCCTTTCCTTGCATGATGTGTGCTAGGCAGGCTTTGGGGCATATTCTGTAGGGGAATATTTTTTCCTTTGATTTCTCTAGCACAGGGAGCCATTCTATCCCCTCAGATGCTGTAGCAGGAGTGAAATGGGTCTGTTGCCAATCCTTGCTGTGAAAATGAAGCAAAATTTCTCTCTCAAAGACTGCCTGCATGCCCATTCAGGCTGAATGTTTAAAGGGTGATTTTTGCTTATGGATAAAAACAAAGTAACAGCTGATGATATATTTCTTTCCCCACATCCCTTTCCTTTTTCTTCCTTTTCTTTCTTTTCTTTCTTTTTTTTTCTTTTTTTCCCTTTTCCCCTTTTCCTTTTCCTTTTTATTTTAAAAAATTTTTCTTTTCCTTTTGCTTCACCTTTCCCTTTTACTTTTTACCTTTAATGTTTTTTCCTTTTTTCCCCAAGGAAACACTTGTTTCAAACACTTCTCTGTGCCCTAATTGTCTTTCCATAGCTCTGCTAAAGAGATGAGTGGATGCTAAAGAAGTTTATCAATATTTCCGGATGTCAGAAGGGAGTAAAAAGGAAATGTGTGACTAAACTACAACTTATTTAGAAATCTCTAAATTTCATCTACAGAGAATTAAATTAAAACTTCCATTGGAATATAATTTTACTGTACCAGAATTAGTAAGATAGATTTCAGAACCTGTCACGTCTGATCTGTGGATCAAAAATCTTCTAGTGTTACTGGTTATACATAAACTCCCAACACACTTTAGGAGAAATATGCATAAAGCCCACTATCTTAAAGGGTTTGTGTCTTGAGTAGTACTTGTGCTTATGATTCACCTTGAGTAAAGGCTGTAGTAGATGCTGCTCTGAATATTGAATGTTCATTGTCCGTGTCCCCAGCAAGAGAGGGGTATCACTTTTCAACAAGGCTTATTGCTGGCCCCTGATGACATTTGTGATGACCATCTACAGTGTGTCTAAATCAAGCAGTTCCCTGTAACATTTTAGGTTCTGAAATGATTGCCTGTTTTTAGAATACTATTCCTGACTCCAAAGGAGCAGTTCTTTTTCTTCTTTTAAATAGAACTCATGTTATTAATTCAACCCATATACTCCTTTTTTTTTTTTTTCTCACTCTCCTACATCTCCTTTTGGCTTGCTGCACAACTGCAGAATACTGAATTCTTCCTGTGCTTTCTTGGCACAGTGTCACTGGTTTCCATAGAAAGGGATCTGTCCCAACCATTATTGAAAAAGGGAGCCTCGGTGATACTATCTAGCATTCTGTCCAGTCATGTCTTGAAAACCTCCAGTCATGGGGACTCCACTATGTTCCTGGGAAGCTTGTTCCAGTGATCAATTGTTCTCACTGTGAAAATTTTTTTCTTATATCAGGATGAAGCTGCTTCTGATGCAATTTGCACCCATTGCTCTTTGTGTGACTCTGTCCCTTTTGTAGTCATCCTCCAAGTACTGGAATATTGTGATGACATCCTCCCAGAGTTTTCTCCAGGAAGATAAGATCTAACTCCTTTACTCTTTCCTCACAGGGCAAGTTCTTCAGGCTTTTGATTGTTTTCATGGTCCTTCTGTAGACTTTCTCTATTCTCTCTGCATCTTTTTGAATTGTAGGGACCAGAACAGGACAGTGCTCCAGCTGTAGCATGACAAGCTTTGAGGAGAGTGGCGTGATCATGCCTTTACCTCTGTTAGCAATCCCAATCCCCCTGTGGATGCAGCCCAGTGTCTGATTTACCTTCATTGCTGCAGTGGTGCTCTGCTGACTCATGTTCTGTCAGGACCCCTGGGTCCCTTTCAGCAATGCTGATCCTCAGCCCACAGAACTTAGCCTATGCTGGGTTCTTTGGTTATTTTGCCCAGGTGCAAATCCTTGCACTTTTCTTTGTTAAGCTTCATGCTCTTCTTGACATCCCACCTTTCCAGCCTGTCCAGGTCTCTGCAAGAGATGCGCATACTACAAGCACTGCACAAAAGCACTAACATATCTTTCAGCATGCTGGAGACAATCTGTTCTGTTTGTTTTGAAATCTGTAAACTTCCCTCACCACTAGCAAATTAATAGGAACAAAGTTTTGTGATTTATAAGTTTTATTCACCAGTGGCAAACAATTTTTGTTGTAGAGTTAATTTCTATACCTCTTCTGGTCACTAGATGGAGGTAGGCAACCACAATGATGGCGGCAGTCCCCGAGCTTTGTACTATGAAATGAAAGCGATATATTCTGTGGTGGTTTGGTCAGCAGGGAGTGCATTTTATCATTAGAATTACTATTCTGGTACAAGGTTGCTTGAGGATAGGATGACACTTGCACTTGCCAATCTGTAGCTTTCTATCAAAGCAAACTTTTTCACTGGAATCTGTTTTAAATGAAAACTGTACTTTGGGTATAATTCAATCTGATCTACATTTTATTATCAGTAATCCACTTCTGAATTTAGATAAGCATGAACATTATTTAGATCATGCATAGATATATTTGTGTGCAGAAATTACTTTACTGCATGACCTAAGACAAAAAGAGGAACTTAATAACATTTATTTAATGTCTACTATACCCTGAAAATAAATAGATAATAAATTATGTACTTCCTTGTAGTAACAATTATGAAATGCAAAGCTGTCAGTTTTACACCGCATTTGTGTATTCCCAGCATACAAGAAATAAAAATATGAAGATCCTTTTCAGTACCAGCTTTTAGATATTGCTCACTTATAGTCTCTTACAGTTTTGGGATCTTTTCAGTAAGGTCCCACTTAATCTCTACAACTTCAATAGCTGCTTCGTGTTGCTTAGTTTCTAAAAAATGATTAATTTATAGGGACAGTTTGTAAACAGTCAGAGAAGGAACGATTCTGTTCCTTCAGCTGCTGAGGACAGCCACAAAGCCATCCTTTAGCCTCAGAGTGCTCTGTGCAAACGTGTACAGCTCTGACAATGAAGGCAGGTTTGGTGTCAGAGCTGATCTAATGTTACCTGTCAGACACAGGACAGCTACAGTTCTGCATACTGAGCTTCTTGGGAGATACTCAGTTTTACTTTTCTAATTTTGTAGATAAAACTAGTTTATATGTGTCTCTCCTATATTTCATGCGGAAATGATGAGTTAAACATCCTGACCTTCCAGAAATAGGGGTGAATTAACCCAGGTAGTGTAAGTATATGTGACTACCATATGTGATTACTATAGACTTAAGCAGGGCTGTGCATTTGCTGCAAGACTGTTTAGAATGGGGTTTGATGAATTGATCATCAGTGCTTTTAAATACAATGCTGGCATCTTCATGTTGTGCCATTTTGACCACAGGCTCCCACCTGGGAAAGTATCCCCCCATAAAGACTTAAGCCTGGATGGTACAGCTACATCTGAAGGGAAGTGTGTTGGCAAATGGGCGAGGAGAGGAGACAGTGGCATATAAAGGATTATTGTACTAAGTGAAAACACTCATCAAGTTAGCCAGGTAGTTGTCTCTGCTCTGCATGTGTATGTGTGTGTATAACAATGGACCCTTTGGACAGGTTATAGCAGTTCACCTCTTGAATGTGATCCATCCTCTGACAACCTGTGAGGGCCATGACTGTGAGGTTGTACCACACATGTCTTTTGTTCTTTAATTTCTCTTCCTTTAATTTAAGCATTGGGTTTGGGGTGGGGGTTTTGAGCCTTTTTTCTTTTTCTTTATTCTTTTAGCCTTCACAGCATTCTGTGGCAAAGAGGTCCCTGGTTTATTTATTGCTCTATGGAGAAATACTGCTTTCATCTGATTATTCTCCAGTCCTCACACTGTAAGAAATAGTAAATTTTTTCCCTGTTCACCTCCTTCATCCCATTCCTTATTTCATGTGCCTCTCATACTGCTCACAAGACATGCGCAAGGTTATGGAGACTGAGGACTAGAAATGATTGGAATAAAGAAAATGTGGAAAGATGGAGAAAGTATCATCAGTAAAGTTCCCTCATAAATTTTGGAAAGGGGATTGAATAGAAATCGCTCTGCTGGGCCACTTGAGATGTGTTGGCCATTGTAGAAGCTTGTGCTCTGGATTCCCTAGGACATTAAGTTGCTTTCTGACTTCTCATAGGTATAAAATACTCTGAAGTCAGACAGTTTCTGTAGATATTAGTGATATAATGCTGATCAAATTGTTGAGAAATGTTTTTCTTTTCCAAGACAGAGTCCTATATTTAGTGGTCTGTGGGGTGCTGCTGCAGAGTAGAACTGTGTGTACAGATTTTTTCTGAACTATCAGAGAGAAGGCTTGCCTGCTCTTCCTCCTACACATGCTGCTCTGTTCAAAGCCTAACGTGGTTTCACAGAGCTACAGATGTTTCTTACCAAATTTTCCACCTGCAATGCCAGCAACATGAACTCACGTGGCAGTGAATGAGACTTAGGGCTTCCTTCTGCTCTGTTGTTGCCAGGACATCTGAAGAATTTGTCTCAGCAGCTAGCACTATCTGCTTAAGGTCTTTTGAGGTGCACGGGAGGTTGCAAATTTTTTTTCTGCTTGGGTTTCTCCTTTAATTTTTTACCTGTTTTTTCTTTCCTGGGCTTTTCTTTGCAGGCCCAGCAAGAAACATTGGGACTGGTTGTTGCATTACTTTTTGTTCTGTATAAGACACTCTTTTCCCCTCCTTTTTTTTTGTGTTTTATTTGTTTGGTTTGGTTTGGCCTAGACCTCTGCTTCCAGTCTGACACACACAGTGTATGCTTTAGACTCAAGTTACAGAATTTTATTTGGATATGGAGAAATATGGAATCTCCAGTGTCCTGGTTCAAAGTGAGTGTCTTAAATAGCCTTTACTCAAGGGGTTGTTATAATAAAGACCTTGTGTCTTCCTCTTCTCCAGCTTTTCTTTTAGTTCTCTCTCTGACTCCTGTTTTTCCGTTTCTGTTCTGTATGCACCCCTGCCTTTACCTTCCCTCATGTCGGTGGGGTGGGTTATTTCCACCCGCACAGCTGAGCGCGTGCACACAGGGTCATGTGTCTTCAGCCTGGTGTTGCAGAAGCCCCTGTTTGATAGGAGCAACACTGGGCTGTGTTCAGCCTGCAAGGAGGGCCACTGCACTGTAGGAGCTGTGAGGGGAGTGATGACCATACTTGGTGCAAAAGACAGTTCCAGGGAGTTTGACTTTCAGATGTTTTACCAATTAAAATATATGTACAAGACTTCATTCACAACACTGAAACAAGACAAATGTTGCTGGAACAATACATATTTGTCTAGCTTTTGGGAACTGGAGTCTAACCAGGTATAATTTGAAAACATAGAATTAGGGATTTTTTAAGGATTGCAAAAAAAAGGAAGTTTTTCTTGCAAGTAAGTGGAAGGATAGGACATTTTCAATAGGACTTTCTTTTCTGTGAAGAATGTAACACTACAAATTGTCAACAGCTACAGTCATGATGACTCTATTGAAATGTAAATGAGCTAATCATTAATCTCTGTGGGCTTTGGATTTAGGTTTTAATGACAAAAATAGCCATTATATGAGTGTATAAGTAGAATACGTTCCATAATTGCTTTAATTAACCCAGTTCCCCTCTGCAGAGCTAACTGACTGCTTGACTGGCTCAGGGAAAAGTCCTGCAATAAGCTGCTAGAACCTGTAAAATATATCTAGTGCATTATATATGCTTAAAGACTCTCTGCCAGAAAGTGTTTTTGTTGCTGCCTATGGCTTCTAGACTAATGCAGGAAAGGACTTCAAAGAGGAAAGCCTTTGGAGGCTTTACCTGAGGGGGCTTAAAGATCAGCAGGTGTCAGTTAAGTGTGTCCTTGTTGGTGTCAGTGACCTTGTGCAGACTTTGTAGCAAGCCTGGCCTTTCTCATTTCAGAACAGCATTGGATTAGAGAAGCAGTGCAAATAACATATCTGCGTGCTGTTATGACCTCTTTTAAATTCTGCCCTTGTAATCCGTGTACGGTCCATTTGTGTGGTGCAGACCCAGTTGCCCTTTTCAGTTTCAGTACTGAAATGACAGAGGTATTTAGCTTAGGTAAGATAGAAGTCACACTGACAGTACTGGTAGTACTTGCCTCACTGCTGTTAGTCCCTGAGTCTGCTGCTTGATTCTGTGAGTGTGTGTGTGTGTCCCTGTGAGTTAGGAACTGGTATGTCATGCAGGACAACACAGGCTGTGACAACATCCAGTGCTCAACTTTAACTCGTCCTCTTAAATACCACGCTTTCATTCTGTATTATTAAATAAATTAACAACTGGACTGGGTCAAAGACTCCTCTGACCTGCTTTTCTTGAAAGAACAGCCTTTAGTCCTGCTCTGTGGGAAATATCCGGAGTTTTTCAGTGTTCACCAGTTTCATGCTGAGGCCAGTGTGTGTGGCAGACAGGGCTTTGGGTCTGAGCCAGTCCCTGCAAGGGGCAGGTGGGAGCAGTTACCCTTCTGTGCTGCAGTTGCAGTTCTCATGATCCTCTGAATCCTATCAACAGCAACTTTTGCAGACACTTTTCATTTAGGACGTCTTGATATTTCTGTTGCTCAGGACTTCAATGTTGGAACAGTCAGACAGACAACTTCTCTTATAAATATGCTGTAACTGTTTTGAAACAGAATTGACTTGGTCTGGCTAAAATATTGCAATTTTTAGCAACTTCTACAAGGGTTGCTGGGGTTTGATTTCCTACTGTTGTATCTCCTTCCTTATTGTCTTGAAATCTGTGACAAAATATTTGCAAGCCTTCTGCTGTTCCAACATTCAAACCTCTAAAAAATTATTGAGCAGAGCCAAACCAGGATAGAACTTTAGACTCCTTTTGTAAAACTTAATCCACTCTCACAGCAAATTATATTTACCTGATCCTGCAAAATATATTTTGTTCAGCTGTGAATTTACCCTATGAGGTTTTTTCTAAGTTAATTAAGAAACTATAATCTGGAATGATGTAAAAACATGGCTAATACCAACATGCATCCCATGCACTCCTTCATTCTTACCCAACAAGCTACTCTGTTTGCCTGAAGATTTTGTTTTTAACCTAAGTTTTAGGTTAAGTATTGAAAAATTAACACATAGTTTAATGAATACTTTCACATATTGTTATTTATTTTTATGAGTGTTGATTTTTCTCTGTTTTATTACAAATTAAGCATATCTTTAAAAAGAATGTGTCACTTTTAAAAAATTTCCCTGTATGTTGTCAGTAATTGTGAATTTTTTTTTCCTTTTATTTTTTCTTTTCCTGTCCCCTAGTCTGTTACACAAAAAGTGTGTCTTGGATGAAGGGATACCATGGAATATGCTAGGGAGGGAGAGAAAATTTTTAAAATGGAAAAAACCTCCTTGCTTTCTATTAAAACAGCATGTGAAGAGAAAAAAATCAGTGAAAAGCTTCCACTTGAAAATGTTTAAAATTAAATTCTATTTAAATGAAATTCTAGATACTCTTTTTGCCTTACTGAGCTATTGCTGCTTTACTGGAGCATTTCTCTCTTGCCAAGATCCAGCACTTTCCACCCAAATTAGCTCAGTTGCAACCTCTTCTCCTGCTGCTTTTCTTTGTATCTCAGTAGTTATTCCCAGTCATCTCTGGCTGACAGTTTGCCTGTGTGTTAGGATTTCTGTTTCACCTATGCTTGAAGTATCAACAGGCTCTTTGCCCTGTTCAGCCCACTTTGGAACTTTTGTGTATAGTGGTGCATGTATTTTGTATGTCAGGCTTAGAATATTTGAGAATATTTTGTTATGTGGTTTGCTGTTTCTTAAATGTTATAGAAATTTTCTTAGATAGGGTTGTTAAAACATTTTTGAGGTGATGCATTAAATGCTTTTTTTTTCCCCCCTAATTGTCTGATGCTTTTACCAAACAGCCATATTCTGTCCTCATGCAAGCAGCTGTGCTGTTCATCTTGTTTATGCCTGTTTGGATATATGTTCTTTTTTCTTTTTGTGTTTTCTGTAAAACTTGACTTACTGTTTATCTTTTGATATTTATATGTGGGTATTTCTTCTCCTTTAAGGGCACATGTTCTTCCTTTAGGGCCCAATTAACATTTTTGTTGAACTATAGGTTAGCCCATGAATATTGCCATATCTACTTTTTTTCTTAATACCATTTCACTTTCCTTTTTTTATTAACATATCTGGAAGCATTAGAGACCTGGTTGGTCCCTAAAACAGAAGTCTTATACTCTAAATTCAAAATGCACTTCGTTAATGATAGCACAGTGTATGTACCTAGAGCAGGGTCTCTCTAGTGTCTGCATTAGAGCTCAGAGCCCTGCAACTCCAGTTCCTTTATTTTCTGCTGAAACAATAGATCAGCTAAGGCAGACACTTTTTTTTACTCTGCCTCAGTTCCTCTATGTGTAAAATTTGGGAAAAAGAGCTGTGGTTTCCATTTGTGTTCAATATCCAGCATCTTCAGAAAATATTCTAAACTAATTATTCTAAACTAGTACAATTTTCTTAACTTTATAAAACCAATCTTTTCATGTTTTTGTGAGTTCTTACATCTCACAATAAACATTTACTCTCTGGAATGCACGGACTCTAGTGCCCCTTGCACTGATTTTTAAGTTTCTTTCCAGTCATTGCTATTTGGGGTTTGAAACATCTTATACATATTAAGACCTTGAGCAATTATCAGCCTTCAAAACCAGGGAATTTTTCTCATTTTTATTCCATTTTATTGCTTCTGTGCATCTAATCTACCTTCAAAAATACTTACAATCAAAAATACTGTTGCATTATTTTTTCAGTATGCATTAGTATTCCTTGTAATGTAAGTTGTGTTGAACATAGAAGGAGGAGAAGGCTAGAAAAAAAATGTTGAAAAAATTATATTTTTGTTCACCAAATTGAAGTTCTTTTCTATCTGCAGTTTAATTCAGAATTATAACAAATCATGGGTTGTATATTCCTATAGGACCTATGAAATTCTAGTGTTAAGAGATGTATTTTTTTGTCTGTAAAACATGAACCACACAACCTATAGATCATTGGACCTTTAAGGACACTCTACAGACAGTTAACCAGGCTTCAAGGAGAAAATAGATAAAATTAGAAAGACAACACAATTTAAGATAATAATAAGCAATAAAGGAGGAGAGATAAACAAAGAGTATGCAATAGAAAAGCTAGCAGTGTTTACAGCCTGTGACCTACCTCAGATCAGCTCCATTTTCATCCTTGACAGCCAACTGCCAAACAATCCACTGCTTCCACTGAGAAATGCCTGATCTCATGTTTATTGGCATGCAGAGGAGAGAGCTCCACACTCATTTGTAAATGTTGTTTCATCTTCTTATTTATTTATAGATCTTTGAAGTGCATGCAGGAAGAAAAATACATTTCTACATAGGAAGGAAAATGGGATGTTTATACAGGATGGTACCTGCATTTGAAAAGAAAAATCTGAAGCAGCTATCCATTATAGCATAGACTTCATAAATAAATGTACAGAGCATATTATCAGTGCATATTGAGAAGAGCAGGGAGTTCTTGAGAAAGTAATTACTTTGTTGCATCCTATGGAGTGCTATCCAATTTACCAGAATTAATAATTATCCTTATGAGTCATTTTATACTTATGACCTCTCCAGCTATTCATATAATACAAAAACCCTGCATAAAAAGTCAAAATATAAAACATTACTTTGCTGATTCAGTAAAACAAATGGCAGTTGGAGAATTTTTGTCTCAACACCATAATCAATATTATAGCCGATATTAGCTCATTTCTTTATTTGATCTTAAAAAAATAGCTTCTGAAGGAGTAATAAAGCCTCAAAGTGAAGAATGTCATTGTCTGTCACATTATTCATAATTTTTCAACGGTAAAAAGTGTTCCAATTAGTTTCAGGTTTTAGTTTTGAGAACGATGCTCTGTCTTTTCCATTTGAGTTTGTGTGCATCTACACAAGCCTGTGTAATCATGGAAGTGATGGGAAGTGCTTCTTTTTGCTCCAGGGATTAAGCTTCTCTCCAGAGTATTGCTGTTGTCAGTGTTTGAGAGGGGAGAAAAGACACAGCAGAGGGAATTTCAGACAGAATGTCTGTTGTCTTCTGCAGTTCTTGCACTTTGCAGAACTGGTCATTGAGATTTAGCATCAAACATAAATTTCTGAAGCTTCTTCCTTATCACAAACGATTCACCCAGGGACGTAGTGGAACACAAATATAAATTTCCCTTTGAATAACTGATTCAAATCTGGCTTGCAACTATGTTTTTTAACTTCATTTTCAGAGGAAAAAGTTGATAGCCTTTATGAGTTTATAAATGAATAAACTGTGTATAATTTGTAGTTAGAGTATTTTAAGACTTTTTCTGTAACACATAAATTGTGAGCATGGATTAAAAAAGCATTTTGAAACAGTTTTGTTAGCTAGGCTTTTATCAGTCCTTTTATGGGCTAGACAAACAATTAATCTGTTATTTAGCATCTTATTAGTCACACTCTCAAATACCACATCACTTCTGTTGGACAAGTGAAACATCTAGACTTTCTGTTTTTCATGTTTGCACAGGTTAGCTGAAATGACAATTACCAGATAGCAGTGTCCTGGTTTCAGCTGGGATGGAGTTAATTTGTTTCCTAGTACCTGGTACGGTGCAGTGTTTTGGATTTAGCACACTGGATTTGATAGCACGCTGATGCTTGGTTGTTGCTAAATAGTGCTTACCTCAAGTCAAGGAATTTTCAGTGTCCCAGGCTCTGCCAGTGAGGAAGTGCACAAGAAGCTGTGAGGAAGTATGGCCAGGACAGCTGACCTGAACAGGCCAAAGGGATATTCCAAACCATGGAATATCATGCTCAGGATATAAACTGAGGGGAGTTGGCCAGGAGACACTGATGGTGACTCAGAATGGGCTGGGAATTGGGTGGCGAGCAATTGTGTTGTGCATTACTTGTGTTTCTTGGTTTTTTTTCCTCTCCCTCTCTTTTTGTTGTCTCTGATTTAATTACATTACTATTGTTGTTATTATTGTTATTATTTTATAATTTTTATTATTATTTTCATTATAATTTATATTTTATTTCAATTATTAAACTGTTCTTATCTCAATCCCTGAGTTTTGCCATTTTTTTTTTTTTTTTCATTTTTTCTCCCCATCTTACCAGAATGAGGGTGGGATCAGTGAGAAGATGTGTGGTACTTAGTTGCCAGCTGGACTTAAACCATGACAAGCAGTAAAACTACACTGGACTACTTTTTATAGTTCTGGTCATCCAAGTACATGGCCTTTATTTGGAAAAATGTGGGGAAGAGCTACTTTCTAAGACTATAGACAACATAGCAAATCCACCTCACAAAAACCGAGCAAAAAAAATTCCTTCACCTTTTGGTTGCACAGAACAAATTGAAAAAGAGCAAGAATTATTGTGTCTGTCTTGCTTACAGAGGGTGCAAACACAGCGTATGTATTTTTAAAAACTCCACAGCTGGATTTTAATAGGGGCAGAAAATTAAATACACGGGGAGTATTTGACTATGACCTAATTCCACTGTAGAAAATCAATTTCTTGGTTAACTAATGTTTGCTAGCATGACAAATAAAACTCGTTAAAGTAAAAAGATTGAATTTTATTATCTGGGCAATACTGCAGTAAGATAAGAGAAATCAACATTTATTTCAATTAAAATAAACTTAGCTATTTAAAAATATATTTTGCTTTTAAAAGTGAAAAATATTTAATATTTCCATCATGTATTTTCCCATATTTATTAACAATTCACCAACATTTAATTAAATATAACTTATTTTATACTCTTAATCCCCATCCAATGGAAGCTGATATATCAAAAATAAAAGAATATTGTTTTCCCACACTGGAGTTTGAGCCAAATTTTGCATTCTTCTTCTTTAACTTTTAAAGTAGCTTTGTATTTCTATGTTTCACTGAAAGAGCAACAAGAACGCCTTAAGATATGCCAGAAATATGGGACCCAGGACCTGAGTGCACGCCTTGGCTACATCCTAATCCTACATTGGGATGAAGATCTATGACATAGCAGTCATCTTGTATGCCTTGTTTTACATGGGAAGGAAAACTGGATCAAAGTGTACTCTGAGAAAGGTTCCAGTAAGGATTTCATTGCTCACTGTATGCAGGCTCCAAGGCAATGTCCAGCCACGGAGCTGTGACTAAAAGAATTTAATCTGCAGCTGCCCCTGACCTGGGCTAGATGAAAAGCTGATGAGAGAGATTCAGTCTACAGGAAGAGCTTTCAGAAAAACCTCATCTTTAAAGCTGGGGTGCTGCATGCTCCTATTGGTGTTCAAACAGTGGAAGGAATGTACCTTGGACTGATTTATGGGAGGTGGTACAGGCAGACATGCCAGATAATTGGAATCTGAGGGCTGATGGTCTATTATCAGTGAGGTTTGAATGCTGCTTAATCTTCTACTTGTTTTCTACAGACAAGATGAAATTGGTTGGATGACTGATTTCAGGTAATGTTCATGTGTTTGGATGTTGGCTGTGGCAGTTCAAAAGCAAACACCTTGCTCTTTCTCCTGTCTCTGCTTTGGGAGTGGGAACCTTCAGAAAAAGACTAGAACCAAAAATTGAACCCAGAATCTATTTTAGCTGTTCTGTCTAAATGTGTTTTCACCCTGGAGTCAGCACTGATAGACAGGTTTCCTGGGCAGCCTGATGTTGAAGATGTGGAGAATGCTGAGGTCTTTTCTTTTGAATGTGTAATTTCTCTCTCTCTCTCCCTTTCTTTCTTTTCACAGTTTTTAGCTAAAAACTACTAAAATCCTGGGCAATGAATACTTTAGCAAATGTTAGGGTGTTTTAAAATTGGTTTTAACTGAACTTGTATGTAGTTTTGTCTTTAATCCTTGTCCCACATCCTGGCAACTTGCTTAATTAATTCCTATCATATACATATCTAGTCCCATATGACAAGAAGATGAATCCAATACTTGAATTTTGGTTTGCTTTGTCTTCTGACTTAAGATTATCTGCACTGTATGTCTTTCCTCCTGGTGAACAGACTTATGCAAATGTCATGCTCTAAACTTTTCTGAATGGTCTTAATATGCTTGCATTGTAAAAAACAGCCCTGGAGTCTCTCTGTGCTGAAATCATAACCTTAAAATTTCCTCTGAATTTTCTGCCTTGTGTAGGGCTGCAGAAGCACATGGACACCCTCCAAAAGAGGTGGATTCCCAAAATAGTAGAGACACGAGAGTGCACTGAACCTTTTCTGCAGATAGAAGCACACCTGTCCTCTTTTTTCATAGCTGAGCTGCTCAGGACCTGAGGCAATTCAGACAGAGATCTGTTGGACTCAAGTGGTTGTACCAAACTAGGTTTTAGAGTCTTCACTTTGAAAAGTCTTTTCTCCTCTTCAGACTTTCTCCAAGTTTCTTTTACATTTTCATGTATTCCTCTGCCACCAAATAATCTTTCTCTTCCCTTCCTTTTTTCCTTGACTCCATCCCCTTTCCCTCAACAGACCTTGTCTTATTAGCTAATAAATTCTTGACACAGATCCATACATTTAAATACCATTCTTTTGCATGAACAACTAGGTTCTCCCTGGAACTAATTTGAAGCTTAGCAGACATTCTTCTTTTCAGTATGCTCCTGTGCTACATTCTCGTATCTCAGAGTTTCCCAGGTTACTGAGCTCTGGTATCACCATCAGAGGCTGTAATACTTTCTGAGCCTCTGTGCTTTGGAAAAGTGAATAATTGAACCAAGTAGTTTCTGCATTTCCCTGGGCACAAGAGTCAGTGGTAGTTCCCGATAATTGAATGAATGGGAGAAGACCATTTTGAACTTCATGCATTCCTCATAACAGCTGGGCACCATGTAACTCTTAATTTCTTCTCCCTGATGTACTGTAGTTAATCAGAATATGCACCCTTGCTTTGAGCTATGGCTTTTATATTTTAATGCAGATTCACTCAGTCATAGTCATCAGCATGTCCAGGTAAGAAAATTGAAATGTCAGTGTAACTCCTAACTTCCTTGTATGGATTTTTTATTAATTTGTTTCCTTCCATTTTAATTTAAATTCATCATATTGAATGCTGTTCCTTTTTGAAAAAAGTGTGGCACAACTTCATAATGTATTTTCTTACACAGATAGCTGTATATCTGTCTTTTCCCAGGATTTTAATCTTTGACTTTGTTACCTTAGAATTTTTAATATTTATGTGTAATGCAACTACACTTTTTATATGGTGATTGTATTAACATGATGGTAAGATTGTACTCATAAGCAATAAGATCAAGAAAACCAAGACCAGATTTTGCATATGAACTGCATTTCAATCTGAATACACATATGCATTAAGATTCAATCTTTTATTGCATAGTGTAATATTGTTAAGGGGACATAATATGAGCAATGCAGTCAAGGATCTTTGTTCATTGTTCAATTTAATAATAAATTATTCTGATATGGGTGCAGCAGGTCAAGAATAATTTTTTTGTTGAAAACAAAATGAAGAACATGTCTCTAACTTTTAATTTGTGCTTTAAGTACAGATTAGAAATTAACTAAACTATAATATATTATCCAGGATATTATATGGGAATCTGGAATTATCTGTGTGCTGCTGCTTATTTTCTCGTATCGAGCCCATGTATATATACTATACAAGTTGTGCTACCCACTGCACGCATAAAATAGTTCTGCTTTCTTTCCAATATTCTATGAACTATATGTCTTAAGTTGAAATGGCAAGGAGATCTTCTATGCTTTGACACTTTAAAAAAAAAATCTGTGTTTAGATGCTCTTTTTTTGTTTTTTATTATAGTCAAAGAGTATAGTATTTTTTTCAGTAGAAAAATAAATAGGGGGAAGTTATTGTGATGATACAAAACTGGGAGGAGCTGTTGACTCCCTTGATGGCAGAGAGGCCCTGCAGAGAGACCTCGACAAATTAGAGGGCTGGGCAATCACCAACCATATGAAGTTCCCATAAAAGGGAAAGTGCCGGATTCTGCACCAGGGATGGGGCAACCCTGGATGTACAGACACACAGGGGAATGAGAGGCTGGAGAGCAGCGCTGTGGAAAGAGACCTGGGGGTTCTGGTCAGTGGCAAGTTGAATGTGAGTCAGCAGTGCCCTGATTGCCAGGTGGGCCAACTGTGTCCTGGGGGGGCATCAGGCACAGCATCGCCAGCCGGGCAAGGGAGGGGATTGTCCCGCTCTGCTCTGCACTGGGGCGGCCTCACCTCGAGTGCTGGGGGCAGCTTTGGGTGCCACAATATAAAAAAAGACCTTAAGTTATTAGAGAAAGTCCAAAGGAGGGCCAGGAAAATGGTGAAGGGCCTTGAGGGGAAGCCATATGAGGAGTGGCTGAGGTCCCCTGGTCTGTTCAGCCTGGAGAAGAGCAGACTGAGGGGAGTCCTCATTGCAGTTACAACTTCCCCATGAGGGGAAAAGGATGGGGAAAAGGATGGTCAGGCACTGACCTCTTCTCTGTGGTGACCAGTGACAGGACCCGAGGGAATGGCCTGAAATTGTGTCAGGGAAGGTTTAGGTTGGATATTAGAAACAGGTTCTTCACCCAGAGAGAGGTCATGCACTGGAACAGGTTCCCCAGGGAAGTGGTCCCAGCACCAAGGCTGACAGAGTTCAAGAAGTATTTGGACAACACTCTCAGACACCTGGTATGACTCCTGGGGATAGTGTTGTGCAGGTCCAGGAGTTGGACTTGATGATCCCTGTGGGCCTGTTCCAACTCAGCATATTCTGTGACTCTGTGTTTCTGTGCATCTGTGATTCTATGTGGACTATTCAGAAAGATGAACCCAGTGTACCATGGGAAAGAAGAACAAGAAACCTGAAACCATTCAGTAATCAGATATGGCTATGCTGTACTTTACACACTTCTAATCAAATCACATTTGATTTTAGACAGAGTCTTTATAATTTTCTTTCTGAAGCACAATTGACTGGTGGGATTCAGTTGGGCAAAGTCCCTGGTGTTTGGTTTATTGTTTCCTTGTAGGCTGATATCTTCACATAGGTTATGTAGGAAAACAATCCCATCCTGCCACAGTTATATTTAACTTTATCAAAGAATTGTAAAATGCATGTATCAACAATTTCATCAGTGTTTTTTATAAAGCCAAGGTTGTAGATAATTCCTATACAATGGAAAATTAATGTTTCTTTCTTAATTAATCCAAAGGGAGTGTATTGGTATGATATTGGAATACATTAATGATGTGTTAGATGACTTGATATTCTCTACATATTAATATTGCAAAAAAGGAAAATGCAACTTCAAGGCTGTGTCAGAAACTACAGTCAAATAAATAGATAGAAAGTTTGGCTGATCTACTGGGTCAGATAAAAGATACTTTTTAATTTTCAAAGGGTATATAACCAGGGCAAAGGTGGAAGAGTTTTCAAGCAACAGAAAATATCTCTTGTATAAGTAGGAGTTAGATTCCTTAAAAATGACTTACAGCAGGTCTTTAAAATGTTTACATTTTTCATTGGGTTTTTTTTTAAAGTATGATGATTATACCATGTTCTTTTTGAGCAAAAGTACTGAATGTTTATGTCATTCCTCCTAAATCTTTTAGTCATGTTACTTAATGGATAAATATGTTTAATGCTTGGAGCCTCCTCTTGGTACAGGTGTGCATGTGTAATGTAGGCTAGATGAATACAATCTTCAGGCATAACTAAGCAAATCTATTTCAGCCCTATTTTCACTGGTGTATATGGTACTCAGTGAGACTAAAGAACATTTGCACTATCTGATATTTTATCCTCCTGTTAGAAGAATGAAACCCAGAGCTTATTGTTATCTACTAGAATGACTGGCACAGTAGAGGAGCTACGTGGACTAAGCTGTTGGGGAACCTGAAGATAAAAGAGCTGTTTATTCACATGGTTGGCCCATGTATCTAGGGCTTGGTGTCCCTTGTTTGGTGTCTGGTACATTGTAGCAAGGTCTCTTCCCTCAGAGAAAATTATATTTTTCAGAGTGCAAAAAAGAGCAGCAGGCGTGCTTTTCTTTAAAGGCATGCTCCTCCTAAATGTGTGAGGTCTGTGCTCAGCTTTCTCCACATGAGGAGACTTAAACCACTGTCCTTCTCTGCAGAATATCTGATGCTATTTGAAATTGGAGCAACCAGAATAACTTACTGCCTTCCCTGCTGAAGCAGACACACACTACAAAGAGTTCTCTGGGCTCAGAGGAGAGTCAGAGTGAGCCTAGTTTAAAGCAGTAGGGAAACCTGAAACCTCATGACTGCTTCACAGATTTATTGTATTTTATAAAATGATATTTCTTTGTAAGTTCACAGTTAATAGACACTGAAGTTAAACCTCTGGATACCACAGACAGGGCTGACACTGCCTCTTTCCTTTCCCCCTTTTTACCCTGCCTTACCTTGTAAATAGGAACATCTGAAATTACTCATTTTATGGCCCTGTTTAACAAGGTTCTAATTCTGCAGGCTTCAACTACATGGATTGAATTTCTTCACACAGTCAGACTTTTGTGTCAGGTAAAGGCATTTACCTCTTCCTGTGCAAGCATTTAAAAATTTTGCTTTCAAATTACCATGGTTTGTATATGATCTGCAGTGGGTTTAGTAGCTGATATCTCTGAAGAGCCATTCCTCAGTATCTGTGCTGGTTCCTCACTAACCTGAGTGCATCTTCAACATCAGACTCGGGCTAGCTTTGAAGAGAGACTGAACATGCTTCAATCCAAGGGCTGTGCTGCAGTGGAACCTCACAGTAGGACAGAAAACAGGCACAGAGATAGCAGAGACAAACTGCGTGACTGCAGGTCAGAGGAGACCAAAGCTACACTCATGTGAAGTTCTGTGGAATGGAAATGGACAGGAAATCTGTCAGCAAAGATATGAAAAAAAAAAAAGGAGAAATCACTCCTGTTGTCTAGGGTTGCCTGTATGGACAAGAAGGATATGCAATGCCCGTGTACACGAAGGTGTAGAGGAATACTAACCCAAAGGATTCCTGACTAGAGCTAAGTGCTAGGAACAGCAATAAAGGGAAGTGTAGGACAGGTTGAGAAAATGTGTCACAAGTGGGGACTGCAAAAGATTTTACTTCAGTTTGAAGCAGAAAACCAACTCGTGGTCCTAGGGCAGCTGAGACTGGAAGAAAGGAGATGACATGAGCCCTGGGGAGAAAGAAAATTTGGCTTCATGCAAGAAAATGCTTGAAGTAGAAGGTAGCCATCCAAATGAGCAGGGAATGAGAAAGATATGCCAGAAATACATGAAAGAATTGGAGCTGGGAAATTCCATCTTGTGTTTTCATCCATGTCCTTCAGGAAGGCGTGAGGCAAGTCAGGAGAGATTGGGAACAGATATTTCCATTCTGTTTGGTGTCACGGCTAGAAGCAGCCAATGGTTTACTTCTACCTCCTTTTCTCTTTCCTCTTGTCTTCTCCCAGCAGACTAGTAATGGATCAGTCTCCATTTAGGTTTTCTAGATTTGGTGATGCAAAGAGTTGTTATTTCCTGCCTGAACAAGAAAGACATTTTTTTTTGTAAGCCCAGTAGTCACAGATGGAAATTCTAACTCCCAGGATGCCAGGATTATGCCAATATTTCACAAAATATGATGCTTTCAAAGAAAACACCTTGTCAGAGTGAAATATAGCTTCTTTTCATATTAGTATCAGGTACCTGTTCCCTCATGAATGACATCGTCCTCATCTTAAGCCTAATGATTTGAAATGTTCTAACCCAGGCAAAGGTCTCATCAAAATAGTCTGTGTAATCTTCAGTTTTACAAATTGATCATAGAAAAGACTATGGAGAGACAAAAATGGAGTATATCTAGCAGAAAACTGTCAGGAGGCCCATGACAGAACAGACAAATATGGTCTTTTCAAAGAGCAGTGAGACCTAGGCTAGTCAGCATTGCTGGGGATCACAGATGTCAAACCTTTCTTGTTCAGCTCATTTTTTTTACGGTGTGTAGACTTGTTAAATCTACATGGGAAAAGAGAAGCTAGGTTTGCTTTTCTGTTGCAAAGATCATTCCACATTACAGTTTTTAAGCTTACCTAAATTTCATACACTGATAACATTTTGTAAAACGCAGCAAGCCAGTAATTTTTAAATTAATTTCTTCAGGTATAGCATAAAATTTGGGCAGCAATGTGAAAGAGTCTGCATAAATGTGTTCCTATGTGGCAATAGATACATTCTTGTTGCTTTACCCTTATAATTGTCAGTTGCAGTCCACTGTATGAAATAGTGATTATTTTTTCCCCCACATATTAAAAAAGCAAACCATATTTTTAATTGTTTTCAATGAATCATAGAATTAGAGTGTCATAGATCCAACCTTTCTTGGCAAAAGCACAGTATAGACAGAGTGGCCCAGCATCCTATCTAGCTGAATCTTAAAAGTGGCCAGCTTTGGGGAATCCGCCACTTCCCACATAATGGAAAGATTATTCCAATAGCTGATGGTTCTCATTGTGAACAATCTTCCTCATCAGGATCTCCTCAAGAGAAACTTATGCCCATCACCCCTTGCCTTTTCTGTGTGTTTTCTTATAAAAAGGAAGTTGCCATCTTCTTTGTAGATACCCTTTAAATACAGGAACATGGTGATAAGGTGTCCTATAAGCTTCTTTTCTCCAAGCTGGACAAAACCAGTTTTTTCCTCACATGACAGACTTCCCGGTCCTTTAGTCATCTTTGTGGCCCTTTACTGC